>JANRMT010062830.1:798650-860757 GCA_026402145.1 Polypterus bichir lapradei
CGTAGTCATAAGCAATATAAAGATGTGTGTGTGCGTGTGTGTGTGTTGGGAGATCAAAGACGGGGACAGCAATAAAGAGTTGGGCCACCAGATGGCGAGACCCTGCAAAACTGATGAAGGTGGCAAAGAAAGACACAAGCTTACAAAAACAAAAGAGTAACAGCCTGGCCTGCGGTGTCACCTCTTGTCCAGGTGAGATCATCTGGTAGTTGTGTGGGCACAGAAGTGACGTCAGGGCCATCTCAGGGCGGAAGGACAGGCGGGGCATTAGGTGACAGTGCTACCCCTTGGCTCCACCCCTGGTGGACTTACCAGTCAATAACCCCAGATGCTGTCACTCCCCCCTACCCCCGTGTGTAATGGTGTATACACATTCATACTACATGATGTCAGTGGCAGATGAGACAGGTGTATATCGATAAAGTTATGTGCGCTATGGACAGTGAGACCACAAGGGGGCACCAGAGAGCAGAGTAACACCAGAGGTTATATGAATTGAATGAAAGTTGGATTTATTCACACCAGGCACCTTCCCACTAATCACCTCTCCAGAATGAGCCACCATTAGACTCTTCTGCACCTCCCACTGAGTTTTGCCTTCTGCTGCCCACTGACTCAGTTCAAGTGAAGCTTTGGGCTTCCTTTTAAATCAGACCTGGGGACTACTTCCAGCCTCACGTCCAGGGCGACCAGCACATTTCTGGGTTGTGTGGAAACCAGGGCAGTGCTCCCCTGGAAGCTACCTCTGGTGGTCCTACAAAGACCCCGAAAGGACTGCATTTCCAGACTCCCAACTCCCTTGCGAGTGTCCTAATCGGGTTTAGCTTGGAGGGGCACTGCCACCTGTAGTGTGGGGGAATTATCTGCTCCCACTGAGCCTCCACACCTGCTCCTTCCACTGTGGCCTCCTGGCCCGGCATGAATCCTTCCTTTTTTCCTGGCCAGGATGCCCGTCCTTCCTCTCTGGCACTTACAGCAGTAAGTGTAAAAACAGGGAACAAGATGTCAACCAAGGACTGGGGTGCTGTGGGCTACTCCTTGAAATGTCATGTGACCCCGTCAAACACTGACACCCTGTGTGTTTGGCAGTAACAGGCTAGTCCTCCTCATCCTGCCCTGACATCACCTCTGGGTCTGCATTGGGAATAAAGAAGGGCTGGGGGACCGGAGAGATCAGAAAGGGTTTGAGAATGAGTCTGCTATATAAGAAGAAGAACAAAAGGGTCGTGGTCATTGTACCAACCAGTGGGCGACCGCGAAGAAAAAAATAACGAACACAAGAAACACTCTCCAGGGGTCAGCGTCACTGTAAGTGGGCTGCAAAGGGGGGCAGGCAGACAAGGATGGGCAGGGTGGCTGAGGTCCCCCTTATGGCCAGCGTGTGTTTTGCCCGTTTTGTCAGACATAAACTTCACGTCGTATATCAACTGGCATCAGTTCAGACTTTTAAAAAGAAAGAATAAAAAACAGACGCGGCCATCAGAGAGTGGGCACAAACGTGTGGTGGTCCTGGAGGAGGAATGATTACCAGCCAGTGGTCTCCCACCTCCTCTGCAGACCTTTGAGATGAAAAGAAGACACGTATGTGTCTGTCTGTGTGTGGTGTGTGTGTGTGGTGCTGACATTTACCTTCTGCTGAAGTCTGAACAAGAGTTCCAAGGAGCTTAAGAGCCCCCAGATGTTCTCAGTGGAGGTTACCGGTTTGTCTGATTGAGAAGCAGGAAGGAATTGTCAGGTTTAGGCCAACAGGACGAGTTGCTTGAGCAACAAAGTAAAAAAAGAAATTACAAATCGTACATTCAAAAATCTTCTTACTTTTAGTCTCGGTGCAGATGGTCTTGTTAGGGTGGAAGGTTTCTTTGCAAACATCTCCTGAGATGATGTGGCTTGAGCCTTAGTGAGAGCAATGCTTGATAAAAGGACATACCACCACCACCATCATCATCATCATCATCATCACAGCCTGCGTGGTGCTGCTTTTTGCTGGTAGGACACACACTTCTTGTCATCTGCTCTGATCCAGAGATTCCAGGGCTATGCCAAAAGTTACATGCATATTGTAATCTCTTTAGCTAATAAAAGGGGTCATTTTGCTTGACTTCTCACCACATTCATAATGGTTAACACGGTACAACACCTTAGTACTATGTCAAAAATATAAATTTATGTGAATTACAAGAAAATAATAAAACAAAAGAACAAAGAAGAAGAAGCTCCTGAGGCTTACTGACGTGTTTAAGGAGCGCGCGCTGCCGAGAAGTCGAGGCTCCCACTCACTAGCGCTTGTGCTGCCCTCTAGTGGACAGTGGAGGATACGCTCGCCGTGCAGATCGTACCACAAATTAACAAGTAAAATAAAGAAGAGAAAAGAGGAAGCACCGGTGAATCCCCAGGGCATTTCTAGCCAGGCTGCTCTTTACAATAAGAGGACAATGCACATAAAATACCAGCTGTGCTCACGCTTCTCAAAATGGGCCCTGACCTCCGAAAATTCCATCCTGAACAGCACAGGCACGTAATAAAATAAAAAGCATTTTATTTAATAATAATACATTTTATTTATATAGCGCCTTTCCCATGCTCAAGGCACTTACAGGATATAAGAAAGAACGGCAGGGTATATAGTATATAGCATTGTACAAACCAAATAAATAAATAAAGAGGATTAAGACAGTAAATTCAGAGAAAAAAAAGCCTAACAGACAATATGATTGATGGTCCAACATACACACACATACAGGTGACATGAGCATCTTGACAGAGAGGTAAACTGAGAGAAGGGGAATGAAGTCAAGTAGAGCTAAAAGCCTTCCTAAACAGATGAGATTTGAGTTGTTTTTTAAAAGAATTCATGGAGTCCGCTGACCTGATTAATTTCGGGAGGTCATTCCAGAGTCTGGGCACTCGCTATACAGCTGAAGGCCCTGCTGTCACCCATGGAGTGTAGATTAGTGTGGGGCACAGAATCAGAGGACCTGAGTGGGCAGGCGGGCACATAGTGATGGAGAAGGTCACTGATGTAGTTTGGCGTGAGGTTATTTAAGGCTTTGTAGGTTATTAGTAGGATTTTATATTCGATTCTGTAAGACACAGGGAGCCAGTGAAGGCGGAGCAGGATGGGTGTGATGTGCTCGCTTATTAGTTGTTAGTTTATAACAAACACTGCAAGAAGAGGGTCCGCATCCTGACATACAAATCATGGTGTCTTTAAGCATTTATTAGAATACACTCAGGACCCCGAGAGGCCATAGCTGTGACCTGTGAAGTGCAACACTGAAACTTTACTGCCGGCCTGTGGTCCAGTAGTGAAAGAAAAGAAAAAACAAAGTTATAAAAGTACAAGGGGCAGTGCGGGGGGCACCACTGGGCCTACAGATACGAAACTGAATAGTGCGTCCTTAGCCAGTGACTGTCACAGTCAATAAACTGCTAAAGGGACAGCAGAAGGACAAAATAAATAAAATAAAATACAGTCGGGGTGGAGTGTGGACCACCCTGGAGGACGAACCTCTGTAACAGTTGGTGCCTCATTTTTATAATTTTATATTAATACTTTATTATTTGGTGAAATAAATAAAAGTCTTTAAAGTGTATTTATTTATAATAGAGCATGATTGATATAGAATTTATATAACTGTTATAAAGTGCCTTTCATATATAATTCTGTTATAGAGTACCTTTCTATCTATTATATAGTGCCTTACACATCTATGTATCTATCTTCATATCTATCTGCTTATCTCTTATATAGCGCCTTTCACCCCTGTCAATCTACTGTATAAATTATCATCATGTACATTTGACTACTCTGTGAGGCCTCCTTGTAATAATCACAGCTGTAAACTCACTTAAATGGACGTACAGTTCATTTCTCGGTAGTTTTTTATTTTTTGCCTCCCATCTTCAGTTTTCTCCCAAAAGGACAAACATTGACCTTGTCCCTCACTAACAGAGTCATTTATTCTATTTATTTATATTTTTTTCCTTTTTTGCTTGTCCCAGTCATACATCCTGTACATGCCGTGTAGTGTGACAGAGCGCCTCCTACTGGTGACTTTAATCAAAGCCTAAGTTACCAGTAACAGCTGAACTCTGAAAACTTTTTTAAAACAGCCAAGGGACGTGTGATTGAAGTCCTGTGAAACAAAGCACAGGCACACTGACGCCCGACTCGTCACCCACCAGGCACAAACACCTCCATCTCTTCACCTGGCTCACCCCCCATAGCTGCCAAATCTGGGCACAAATCTCTAGGGCAGGCTTAAACTGGTTCACTGAGAGTGCATTCTGCCCCCTGGTGGCCCTCGTCTAATCTGCAACCCTCCACCTGGTAGAGATCTCAAAGTCAAAAGCTGCCCTCTCCTCCTGCCCAGGTTTGTCCTCCCTGGCTGGCACTGGTACCATCGGTCACCTTTGAGAACTGACGCAGTCCACAGGCAGTGCCCTCCTGAGGCTCCATTGAGGGCGAGTGTCTCTTTCTGGCTTGTTCTGCCATGGTGCCCAGGTGACTTCTGCCAGTCAGTTTTATGTGTAAATGCACGGGGGTTTTAAGGGGCTGCCTGTCAGATTTACTTATTTGGCAGACTCTTTTTAATCCAAGGTGACCTACCACATTTGAGAGATATGACTGGTTGTGTTCCTTTTGTTTTTCTAAACGGAGTGCAGGCAGGTGAAGTCGTGTGTGCTCAGGGTCACACTGCGTCAGTAGCCGGATTTGAACCCAGAGCCTTGACCACCCCAGTGACTTCGGTTCCACTCCTTGCTTGAGGAGCACCAGTGTTTGTGAGGAGTCCCCCTGTTTGCTGTAGTCACATGACTGTTCTTTGGCACTCCGTCATCTTTCCAGATCCTAATGTTGTCCATGTCAGCTGACTAGGAGGAAAGTGGGAATAACTGGGAATGGAGCTGAGTGTGCACAACCTAAAACCGGCAAATAGGGTTATGAAACAGAGCTGAATAAATAAATGGAAGGATAGAAATAAAAGATCTGATAGAAGGTCAGATACAAGAGCTTTTCAGATACTCATTAAAAATGCCACTTATACATACCGTTTATAGAATTTATAACGGAGTCAGGACTAACATCTTGAACCAAACAAAGACGCAAAGCTTCACCAGAAATTCACATCTGCAGATCTCACACTGACATCTAGTGGCCACCTCTGGTATCACACCATGCAGCCCAGAGCCTTTCTGCAGACTGTATGCTGACATCTAGCGGTGACATCTGGTACTGCAGTAACCCCTCCGCTAGCCTGGCCCAGGTCAGAGCTGCTTTTGGTGCGGTGGTCAGTTCTGCTGTGTCATCGCCCCCAAGTCCAGGGTCGGACCCTCAGTCTTGCCTCTCTTTATTGTTGCAGATTCCTCTCTCAATACTCCAGAATCCTCCTTCATTCCATGTTAGGCTGACTGGTAATTCTGTTGGCGTCCAGTACTAGTGAGTGTGTGCCCTTGAAAGACTGGCACACCATTCAAATCAATAAAATAAAAGAAAAAAATAATTCAGTTTTTCCAGTTTGTGCCCCAACACCATGCAGCCCTGTATTGGAATCAGCAGGCTTGGAAAATAACTGGATAGACGGATGGAAGTGTCTTTTACTTTGGTTATCTTGTTTTGTATGTCTTTGATATTTTGAATTTGTAATTCTGATCTTTTATATTTCACTAAAACACCAAAGTGTCCCTGCACTGTCTGAACTTGTGTGTCACAGAGCTGCCACTTTGTCATGGAGTGATAAAAGCAGCAGAAGTCCTGCTGGACTGTGACCGGAGAAGAAAGAAAGGCAGCCAGCGGCCCCCCTCACTCATCCGGAGGGGCCGTCCGAGTGAAAGACTGCCGAGTGGTCCACAGCTAAAGTGAGTGTGGCTGCCATCTGCTGTGTCACAATGCTCACTCCTGCCAGGACCCTAAACCTGGCCATGCCAGTCTGAAAGTGAACACCCTGAGCTCAAACTCCAGTGGGTCTCAGGACTGGGTGAAGCTTTCCACACTTCACTGCGTCCATCTCTTCATGGCTCCTAGCAGCTCAGGGTGCATCATAGGAAGCTTCCCTGCAGGGGGTGCCAGTCTGCTGAAGGGCACACAGACGCATGCGCCCACCGCTAATGCATACAGGCTGGTGGCTGGAGATGAAGATCCTTTCAGACCTCGTGGATGCCCCCTTGGAGACTCCATGATAGAAAACCTGTGTCTACAAAAATGGATGGCAATAAGTTGGCGAAGAACAGCAGAGGCCGAAAGGGTCCGGTGGCTTCTGCTTGTGACTTTGGCGGTGGCTGGATGACCTCGATAGAAGAGCCGTAGTGTCAGCTGTTGATTCCTGAGGTGCCAGTGTGGTTGGCACATTCACTTATTTGCCCAGTAAGTGACTTACCACATTTATGATGCCACTGGTTTCATTTCTTTTGGTTTTCCTATTGGAGCACAGGGGGGAATCAGGTGACTCGCTCAGGGTCACACTATGTCAGATCTGATATCACAACCTCAGGGCTTGAAATTCAAAGTCTTAACCACCACACCACACCGTCGATATGAAATGGGAGGCCATGAGAGCTTCGAGCAGGAGGGGAGATCACCAGATGTGCTCATCTAGGCCGGCTTGTGTCGTGTTCGTGTGTAACACCGCAAAACGCAATTGAGACGCATTTGAAGAGCAAGTCCTGTGTGTCCACTTTGCTGAAATATGGAGAAAGGAGACCAATCAGAGAATGAGATGTTGTATTGAGGGGCATCCAATTAAAAAAGGGCAATGTGATCAGCACGAGCCAATCAGAATGCAGTTTCTTAACGCTTCACTTTTGACACCACCACACCGGAGTCGCTTGGCGGGAAGGCGACAATGGAGACCAAAGTCCGCGTGTTTAAACGGAAACGACGAGGCCTAACTCCGCATTTTCAAGACGACTTTTGAGTTGTTATTTTTGGAAATACTTCACCGTTTTATGCTTAACTATCTAAAAAACAATACTGAAGCTAAGTGAGCAGCTTCTGTTATTCTCAAAAATATCTGCAGTGAAAAATTAAGGACTTTTTGCTAATTTCTGTTTTTCATTTATCCCTGAATACACGCGCAGGCGCTCCTTGGAACGGACTACTAATTTAGAGTTGTGAATTAAATTTAAGTTCAAAAAAGTGCAACTTTATCAAGACGTCAGCAGAAGCGCAACTGGGTGAATGTGGTGGCCGGTGCGCATATAGGAGGTTCTCATAAATCCTTGTGATACAGGGGGACCTTAAGAGGAATATAAAGTTTGAGAACCACTGCTCTAATGAACTCGCCCAGCCCTCTGAAACTCTACAAATCAGAAGTGAGGGGAATCCTAAAATAAAATATTTTTTCAAAAAACATGCTGTTGTGTCCTAAACTGAGAAAAGCGTTAAAAGAAGAAGGCAAAAGAGGCAGCAGAGGGCGCGCTGCCCGCAATAACGGAGCAAACGAGTCGCCTGTTGTGACGCCGCGGGGCTCATTTGCAGTAACATGTCAGCCCCGCGCGCCCAAAACCAGCCGACAAAAACACAATCGAAACGCATTTACAGGCGGCGATGGCTTGGGGGGGAAAGAAACGCGAGAAAATGTCCATTACGGATCAATAGATGCAGCACGAGATAAACCAGCGCTTACAGTCGGCAAGGCTGTTTCCACAATAAATAAGTGTCACCTTAAAAAGCATAAAAAATAAGAGCAATAGGAAAGGAGTTGATACATGCATAGTGTAAGGCGCTATATGATAGATACACATGAAAGGAGCTATATAATCGATAGCTAGACAGTAATGGAATGTGGAAGTCACTCGGGAGTCCGCAGACCAAACAAACCAAACAAACCCCAGCGAATGCACGGAGAGCCTGCGAGCCGCACGGCGTCTGTAACGTCCTACCCACCGGGCCACCGACTGTTCAATACTCTGTAAAACGTGTCCATCATGGGAAGAGGACTTTCATGTGGACTGTTAGAGCTCCCTCTGCTGCCTCTCGAAGAGTTGACCGTTTTGTAAAGGCGCTCCTGGTGCTAACAAGACGCTAAATAATCAAATCTCAGAAACGTTCCGTCACTGAGTTTCGGTGATACTTCCATCTAACAGCAACGCATTGTTACAAGAATAATCGAATTACAATCAAATCAATATCCCGACTCGATAAGCAAGTTAATCCGTTCTCAGGTATTTAAACTGACAGACCTTGTTTGATGTCGGGCCTTTATGTCTGAAGGGCCCATCTCGGTCACACCGGCTGTTATGTGTCTTTGTTGCGCTTTGGTTACTATGTGGAAAAAAAGAAAATATCCGTAGGTTCATGAAAATAACAAGATGATTTAAGATAAGACATATTAAGCAGATAGACAGATAGATGTGAAAGGCACTATATAATTAATATGGATATTTGGAGCAGAGGGGTTCTGAAAGTGTAAAGTGGTTACGTTGAGACAAGCTCAAGTCAGCAGTGGTCATTTCAATGTGACTAAGGGTCTAGAAGGGCTGGGCATGAGGGGTAGTGCAAGTGGAGTCATGGACCTCCGTCCAGGTCACCTATTCTAGACAAGACTTTGTGCAACCTCGAAATCTGTCCCTAGTGTCCCCTAATAAATGTCATCCATAAGGGGGCACAACACTCACGTAAAGCCTAAGCACCCCAACCCTGGATTGACCTTCTCTTGGGAATTAAAGATGGGCAAGCAGGTCAGGTGGCTTGCCTGGAATTAAAAAAAATGGATGGAAGGATGGATGAGTTTCAAGGCAGCTGCGCATGTCGCAAAAGGCAGAGGGACACCTGTCTTGCCTTAGTGAGTTCCTACTTATGGTCTCATTTATATCACATTTTTCCCATTTACTTTTCTACTATTAAGTAAAAGATAGACAGAAATGAAAGGCACAATACAACAGAAAGAGAGACTTTTAGATGAACAAACTAACACTTACAGTATATAATAAAGCAATGTGTGCTTATGTACTGTTTAGGGGTTTCTTTAAATCCACTTCTTTATTTAACACTGTGGCATTTGAAGTGCCGTTTATAAGGCATCTGTCTTGGTGATCGTAACTTCCACGTCCTTTACAACACAAGAACAGCGCGCAGCTGCGTGTGTCCTCTGACAGGCAGGCACCGGAACTTTATACAGTTATCTCGAATAAGGGTTTACAGTTAGATGCACTTATTTAACATTATACGATAGGAAAGGGAGCAGAAAGTCAGATTTCATCGTTAAAACTGCACTTTCAAAGGTTTCTATAGTAATCAATTTAAATGGACTAATTAAGGATGGAGCGAGGGAGCATACTATACATAAAGTATATATGAACACACACAGCGTGAGAGAGTGTGTGGGAGAGTATATACATTCAGTATTCTGTTTTCTATCCCACTGACATCTTTACCCTGGTTGCTTCATTTCAGCGAAGGCATAAAATGCTATTTTGGTCCAAATTATGTGTGATACGCTCGCATATCCGTGTAACAAGTTCTGTTTATCCCAACTTCTTTGACATTTGCATTTCATTAGTCAACTAGCGGATGGCATTATGGGGAATGCGGAACGTTCCGTTCCTTTTAATGGATAACCGCGCCGGAGCACGTCAGAGCGACTCGGTCAGGGGGCTGCACAGGACGGTAAGTACACGCTGGGGTATTCACAGGACCGCAGACCCCCAGTAACTCCACGGCGTTCCTCCAAGCCTGAGAATGTAACGGCCTCGGGGCACAGGCGGGCATTGCGACGTGCGAGCACCTCCAGCGTCACTTTCAGGGACAACAGCGCAGCACGTTCAGAGTGCTGTGCTGGGGGCAGCAGACGAAGGTCCGCGTTATTTATCCCTGCGCTGAGCAGAACTCCGCGGTATTGTTAAAATGGGAAAGGTGCTATCTAAAAAAAATACATTATTATAGGCGCTATATAAACAAAATGTATTATTATTATTATTATTATTGACGCTAAGTAAATAAAACATATTATTATTATTGGCGCTATATAAATACAAGGGACGTTCAAAAGGTTTCCGCACTTTTTTAAACTCTGTTTATTAAGAGTTTCAAAAACTAATGACATCACTTTTCTACATACTCACCTTCGTTTGCGGTGCAATTTTCCCAGCGTCGTACCAGCTTTTTAAAAACTACTCCTCTCGCCATCACCGTTTCCAACGAAAATATAAAAATGCGATAGGTTTTTGAACGTATCTCGTAAAATGTATTATTATTATTATTATTGGCGCTATATGAATACAAATGTATTGGTGTTATTAAAATTAATAGAATGCGAGAATGCATGTACAGTATTGATGATAACTGATCCTGGAAGTCCACTGGGGGCACCACGTGAAACAGATGTCCTCCAATGACCGCGCCATAGACTGGGTGGCAGGAGTACCACAGACTCAAGAATTCGCATTGCTTTTAATTCTTCAGAAGGCATACATATTTTTTTTCGTAGCCAATCCCTTCAAAAAATAATTACCAATCCGAGAACACCATTTAATTTACTCTTTTTATCTAATTAGCATCTGCTTCCTTACAATTAAAAGAAAACAAACCAACACCAGTGATGTGTTACTTGTTTCTAGAGGCCCTGTGCAAAGCCTCAGTCAAGACGCGCCGGTATGCCGTGGGAATAAAGCGAACTGTGTTGTGACTCTGAGCTGCGGCTACTTCTGCCGGCTGTCACTGCACTGCACTGTCAGCAGAGGGCGCTGCTGTCGAAGGGCCAGCTCCTCGGTCGAGAGGCAGACGCGCACCGAACTTGTGGAGAGGTTACACGGCCTCGTGTCCAAATGAAGCCTCCATTCGGTTCAGAATGGCGCAGTCGTGAGGACACCGCGATGAGAAAAAAAAAAAAAAACACATTTTCAAAAGTCAAATGCCGGCCTTGAGTCGGACATTTACCTTGGGCGTCGATGTGGCCTCAGCATGTTTGTGCCTGCACCTGAGGTTGACTGCCAGCCAGCACACCTGGAGATTTACTTTGATAGGGGAGCCCACTCATCCTGTTTATCATTCGGCCATTCTCGGTGCTCCTAAGGCGACGTCCTGTTCTGCCACTTCAAAGCTGCGGTCCCTCGTCCTTTACTCTCCTTTTGACCCCTTCTGTCACTTGTCCTTGTGAGACTGGTCAGTTGGGTCACTTCACTTAACACTTTTCCTACTTACTGTTTGCCTTCACGTCTCTCGTGTTACTATAAGGCCACTTTCACTGCTATGACAGGAAGTTAAGGAGACTTGGCTGTTAGTACACAAAATGACAATTTATTTGCAAGTTTGTCACAAAACTAGAAAGTGTGAGGCAGACACTATTTAACAGATTTTAAATTTAGGACCTGGAAAAAAGTGGGGCAGTTAAAAGTATCAGTTGTAAGAGGGTCGTCCAAGTGCATACTTTTAAAACTCTCACCGGCTGGCGTGCTGCCTTTGAATTTCACCCTGCAGCGGCTCCTTTGCTTATCAAGTTGGTTGGTTCTTTGGCTTTGAAAAGACCCCTAAAATGTGGACAGCACAGAAATGTCAAGCAGGATACTCGAGAGACCCTGGACTTAGCCACTGTGGTTGTATACCCCCCAATGAATAGCCAGGTCTGGCACCAGGTTGCCCACTTTACAGGACCTGTGCTGTTCTAGAGTCATAAAGCGGGCAGAGAAACCCATCAGGGACCCCTCACACCCAGACCACCACCCCTTTGAACTTCTCTTATCGTCTGATTAAACAAGGAGACACAAGAGCAGGACAAAGATGTCACAAGCGGCTTATCCAGCTCACCCTACTCGGTCTGGTCAATAACCCAAACTCCAAATATTCCCGCGTAATTCCGGATTTATTTCAGTGTTTCTTGCACTTTTTATGCACCTGTTCACATTCTTGGCGTTTTATTCTTCTCAGGTGTGTCCTTGTCACTTGTGTGCATGTCTGTCATGGAGAGTTAGATTCCTTGACTGTGAACACACTTGGCCAATAAATGGGACTCCGATTGGGCCTCTGATTTTTAAGTGAGGAAAGCCATCGCTTCAAACATCTGTAGTCACCTAGTCGTGGTCCTTTCTGGGACCGGTCACTGATCTAAATAAATGGAGGACCTTTCTGGAACCTTCTTCTGGGAAGCAAAACAGTCCCCTTCATGTCACCACTTTTATTTTTTACATTGTGACTGGACTGTGTAAATTCTCAAGCGCTCCGTCACTTGATACGATGGCTGTCACAAAAGTGACAATATTTGGTGACGGCCAGACAGATTGTGAGTGGTTGGCTCTTCAGTGCGTCAACACCGACATCTAATTAACTGAAAATGAAACTTTGGCTTTTCTTAGGGCAGGACCCTCGGGTTAGTCCTTTGAGGGGAAAGTTAACCCAAAGTGCACTAAGACAGTGAGCAGCCCGTCCCTAATTGGTGGCTGCTGGAAGATGGCGTCAGGGTTTGGAGGATCGTGCTGACAGACTCGGTTGACCTCAGCAAGACTCCGTTAAAGCTGCAAACACATCCTAATGGCATGTCAGACATTTTGAAAGCGATGTGCTGGCCCAGGGTCCACTTCTCTTGCTCACGTTCAGTCGAGGTCATCTCCAGGCTCTTTGAATTACTGACAACTAGAAGTAAAGGAGACATACGTACGGCCATTATTGCCTGCCTTGTGGCCTATCGCTTACAGCGCTGATTGGATTAACTTCAGATATGCAGCTGTTGAGTATGGAGTGCAACGTAACGTGCATGTGAGGGGAACAGTAAAACACAAAGTGGAGACTTCAGGGAGACAGCATCTCCAAACTCGGCAGCTGAGGTCCGGCCCCACAGAGCACAGGTGTGGAGCTGCAACCCGGCCGGGCTAGCCCTCAGTCGGGATGATCAAGCAATGGATGAGCAATTCATCCCCCAGCATGAGAGGTGGCGCTGCTCCCTGGCTGGAGCCCCGTGTGGATACCCGCTGGGTGGCTTGGGAGTTGAAGTGCAGAAGGGTGACCCTGTCGGGGTCCTTGGGTGCTGTGAGGAATGGACTCCGCTATTGGGGGGAGTTTCTGTATAACCCAGAAGTGCTTCCAGTGGGCAGTACCATGGCACCAGAAGTAGTCCTGGGTTCAAGATCAAAGGGGGACTGTCCCACCGAGTCAGGAGGAGGAGAAGTAAAAAGGAGAGGACACTACTGTAAAGAAAATAAGGAACGTTTTAAATACCTGGACATTGTGTTGGATGTTAGGGGCTCTGGGCCGCCCCCTGGTGGTCACAATATATACAGACACCATTTTGAGGTGGAGGATTCCCTTAAGGGGAGACTATCCATCCATCCATCCATTATCCAACCCGCTATATCGTAACTACAGGGTCACGGGGGTCCGCTGGAGCCAATCCCAGCCAACACAGGGCACAAGGCAGGAAACAAATCCCTGGCAGGGCACCAGCCCACCGCAGTAAGGGGAGACTAAATGCTCATAAGTGTATTCTCTGTATTAGGCATTTACATGTAAACTAATTTTAAAGAATACTACTATATTACAATATTCATTTATATGTGCAGTTAAATTGTGATTTTTAAACACTCAGCGTGCTTTATATAGACAGTAGGGAGCCACTTCGCCCACCACCAGTGTGCAGCATCTACCTCCATGACCAGATGGTGGCCATTCACTTACCACACATTAGCTTATTAAGAGAGAGGGCTGAAAAGTCGATAGGAGATGACAAGGTCATGGTGGGTGGGCAATTCAGCCAGGGCATCAGGGTACACCTTATACTACTCTTTTCAAAGGATGCCCAGGGATCTTCTTTGACCACAGAGGGTCAGTCAGGACCTCGATTTTACATGGACAGCACCACATTTGGAGCACAGTGTCCCCATCATCTAACTGGGGCATCGGGATCCACACACAGACCACCACAGTTTAAGCGCCCCCTGCTGGCCTCTCCAACAACTTTTCCAGCAGCAAACCAAACTTTTCCTAGGTGGTCTCCCATCTAAGTACTGCCAAGGCCTGAACAGGCTTAGTGTCTGGTGGATGACCTGAGGTGCAGGTGATATGGCTATCTATCTATTATATAGTGCCTTGCATATCTATCTATCTGTATAGCACCTTCTTATCTATCTGCGATTTACTGCCTTTTCTTTGTCCATCTATTATATGGTGCCTTTCACATCTATCTGTCATGGAGCACCTTTGATATCTGTGTATAAAGTAGCGCACTTAATATCATTCTTTTATAAAGTGCCTTTCACATTTACCACTCTACCACTAATGACTTCCATTCAGAAGTGCCTACTACTGAATGACTTGACCTGTGGATGATGCGACACGAGTATCTGTTTTGTCAGACACTTTGTTATCTCAATTCTCCAGGATAACATAACATTATTATTATTATTCGTTGTTTCCCTCGGGTCATCACTTTAGAGTACTTGGTGTAAATGACGAGTATCATTTTGGGGAGAGTGTTCTTTTAAGGAGAGTAAACGCTCACAAATTCATTCCCAACATTGTAAGATGAAATAAAGCATCTTCTGGTATGCAAATTTAAAAGAAAATAAATATTTCAATGGGTGAACTTTATGAAATGGTCTGGACGATAAAAAAGACTTGATTCAGTTAACCTGGCGGCTCTTCGGCCGACACAGTCCGACTATTGCGCATCTCGTGAGAACAACGCGCAGGAGGCAGGCGCCCACTGTGGATGAGGGTCCTGTCCATGTCTTTTAGGAAATGTCACTGTGGATCACACTTGGCGCCATCGGTTAGCTGAACACGCACATCTTTCGAGAGCAGTGTCTGAAGAGCCATTAACAGGGGTGGTCTCCTGACGACCCTTCGCACAAATGATGTCAAATGGAAGGCGAACCCGGCAGTCCACGTTGTTCTCGGGTGTCAAGCAGACTCTAAGTTAGAATTCCGCGCTAAATCCCAAGTCAGTAACTCCAGAAGTTACTTTTCTTTCTTTTTATTTGGTATGAGGTGTCCTTTATGTTCCTGTCAGTCTGCGTGACCGTCGCCATTAACAATAAACTTGATGGAGGTCTTCCCCCTTGACCTAACTCCTCAGTTGTCAAAGGAGGATCGCGTCCTTGCCCCTCGCTGTCTTATCTGCACTTCCACGAATTGCACTTTCCAGAGAGTTTACGGAGGAGGAGGACGTACATGGAGTTGATGATTAAAGACGCGGCCAGGGGGCGGGGGCCGAGGAGCAGTACTTCAATACGAACTGGAGTAATTATTAACTCCGATAGAGCAGGACTGGGAAAGTGGGAGTATCCTTCGGCGCGCAGCCCTGTTGATTTCCTTCTCCTGGGATTCTCATTGTTTTCCGCGTTTCAAAGTAAAAGTTTACGCCGAAACTCCAGGCTCGGTTTGCAGGACTTGACGTGTTTGGATCGAGTGCTCGCGTTTCACAGGCACTGTCCGGGAAGGGGGTCGTCTTCGAAAACAGCGACACACGTTACAGAGGCCACCGGGAATCGCCTCCGAGCTGAGCGGGCTGGAAGTTGGGAGCGACTTCGGGATTCGTCGGCTTCATTTGCGCCGCTTGAAAGGGAATGTGAATATGAAACGCCTGCCTCGAGAGCGGAGGACCGAATAAAACGAAACCTTCAAGAGTGCACTGAGAAGTTCTGAGGGGCTCCTTTTGCCATTTTTTTTTTTTTTTTTTGCTCTTTCTTCTTTCTAACCAGCGCGTTAGCCGGAGTCGGGTCCTTGTTTCCTGTATCTTTGGATAACCGCCGTCAGCACATCGAGTCTGTTCGCCGAAGTCATGCAAAACTGCAAATACAGCCAGACCCTCACCCAGTCGGTCACGGTGCCCCTGGAGAATGGGGCAGGTTCGACCCCCATGGATTCGGAGGACCACCGACGGCGGAGGCACAGGCATCTCTTGGTGTGTTTGGATGTCTTTTGCCTTTTCATAGGTAAGGATTTTTTAAATAAGAAATCTTGAAAAACTTTCTAGAGAGGTGAATGTCACGTGTGGGATGTGTCGGCAGCATTCAGTGTCATTAATTTTATTTTCGTATGGACCTCAGCCGCAGAGCGCTGTAATATATTATTGGGCAAAATTTTTTTTATGATTTATTACTTGAATGACGCCTTTATCCTTGTCAACTTATAACATGTGATGTACAATTGGTTGCTTTTTTGTCATATAATTGGGGCACACACAGGCTGGTGAAGTGACTTGCTCAGGGTCACACCGTGTCAGCAGCGGGATTTGAAGTCCCAAATTCAAGTATAAATTTATAAATGACTAAATACAGAAAATACAAATATATACAATAAATAAAGACATTAATACAAATACATGGGAAAACAAAGGCAGGTTGAAACTGATATGCATAAATATGAACCAACAACAGCTGCGCATTAATTAAAAGTTTAACTTGTAAAATTTGATAGCAAGTTACCAACCGTCTGTCTCTGCCCATGTGGGCACAAACACCAGTAGCTCACTGGCACACCGCTGTAGGCACCTGCTCTGTCAAAACAGAAACAAACTCCACTTTTATGAGGTCGCGCTTCCTGTCGAACAATGACTGGCTTCTTTACCTTCAGCTAGCAGTGCACAGCTGTTCATGAAAGTTTGTGCAAACGTAGGGCAACGGAGAGAGAGGACTGGCACATGTCCTGCCATTCTATAGCCCGCTTAATGCAGACCATGCCGGAGGGACTGGGAATCTGGGAGCCTCCAGAGGGACAGTCAGGCTAGGAAACCGACGTGGGGTGCAGCCCAAAGTGACGGTCATGTCGGAGCTTCACACCGTTTATAAGTTTTGTTTGTCGGTATCTCGGTACAGCTAAATGAACAAATTGCCACTGACCCTGGAAAGTAAAATCGGCGGGTTCGGGTACTATCAGATTTAGGCTTCCCACCGCCTATGTAAAGTGCGTTGAGTGGAGAGAGCGGCGCTATATAAATGTCATGTCATCTCCTCCTTCACTACTCCCTGTGTCTGTCGTAAACTGTGCAACTTAACGTGGAAAAAAATGGAGTTACAAACGACACGTTAAACAGAAAATACACCCAGTGATACAAAAGACCACCGTCTTTACTAAATGGTGACCGCGTCCGGTAAAACGTGCCGACCGCTGCAAGAAGCAGACACGGGGCTCTCGTGATTTCCTTTCACCGTGTTATTTACTATCCGAGCTCGCTTGCCAGACAAACTCGGAGCAAAGTGCGCGCCGAGTGTTTTATGTGCCCGTTCATGTTTTAATTTGGATGATTACCCGTCGATTATAAAGATAGACAACGCGGGCGCATCGTCATTCATAGTAATGAAGCCTCTGTTAGTAATAAATGTGAGGGTTTATGGGTCGGGGTGCAGGACTTGTCATGCGCGCGATTCTGATAAAGCTGTGACCTTTAACTCAGATTCACTTGCGACAGCGCCTGCGTCACTTATTACGCAGAATCAATTTTATGTAAACTTATGGCGGCAGGACGAACTGCAGCCTGCGACCCCACAGTTTGGTTGTGCGAACCTCCAAGAGACCGGGGCATCGAGTCCCACAGCTCAGCTCACTTCTTTATTTTTTTTTTAAAAAAAGAGCGTTAGTATGTGAGCAGGTGGCGACCCCCCAGGCCTGCACAGGGCGCACATATCTGGACACTGAAGATGCCCTTGGATGGGTTGGCGCTGCTGCTGCCTCGTAACAAAGGAGACGGGGGTTCAGGTGCAGGGTGCTCTCCGGGTGGAGTTTCCATGTTCTCCCTACGTCCGCCCTCTTAAAACTAAAGGTGCCAAAGTGGGTCTTTAGCATGAAGCCATAGCGGAACCATTTTTGCTTCTCATGGGAACATTTCCGATGAAGGTCTGGATAGACCCGTTTACTTAGATTGGTAACAAGCGCCATTCATCACAACAAATAGATAAGAGCTGTGAAATACCAAAAAGGTGCAAATTTTAAAAGGCCTCTGCTGCATACAATAACATGGGGGTACGCTGAGCTTTCCTTGATCTGTTGTATCCTGCTGCACTCTTCAAACTGTGGGTACTTTAATGGCACTTTATGGTTCTTCAGTGGCTTGTGTGGTTCCTTGTTAGCTGCATTGCTTGACCAAGCACCTTCTCATTCTAGTACCGTTTTTTGCGTGGTTCTCTGTTCTTTGAAACACTTAAGTGGGGACAAATTTTAAATCTTTAATGAAAGGCGTGCCACCAACAGATGAAGAAACCTGAATTTAGCCTGTGTTATTGTGTGCAGTGAGAGTCCTTCTAAAACCAGGAACCACTGGAATTTCACCAATCTGTTACCATCTATTATTCATGGTTATTGACTGTATGAAGTTTCTTATGGATCTAAACAAATGCAGGTTCTTCCTGGAATCTTCATGTCGATGGCTTCCCTATGGCATCGCTCTGAAGAGCCGCTCTGGCACCTTAATTTTTATGAGTGTAGGTTGCCGACATGACTTTAGAGATTTCTGTGGAACCTTTTCAAAGCCCAAAATACCCGACACAGGCTGAGGTGGCTGTTTGTAAAGCACTGGAGCCACGAGAAGCCACACAACCAGTAAAGTGCCATTAAGGTGTCGCCAGTTGTATAAGTGTAGTTTGGGAAGCGGAAGTCATTAGAAACAAAAGGGAATCCCACCTGCCCCCCGCGGTGTCACCTGGACGCTTTCTGAACGGACACGGTCACCCGACGGGATTCCATGCAGTGACATCTTTCAAGCTGTTCTCGAGGACCTTAGTTTGAGGTTTCGGAGTTTGCAGTTGAGCCGTTAGTTCGCGTGGTGCGGTGAACTACTAGTGCTGCACATAACAAGGACACGAGAAACCCCCTAATTAAAAACCTGATTTAAGATTCACGAGCCGTATCGCAAACCCACCCAAAAACAAAAGGGACCGCGCAATCGAGGAATACAAAGCAGTCAAAACACACAGAGCCGTCGCACCTTCTTCAATTATTACACGAGTGTTAACAGCTCAGGGATTAGCCGTGCGGCGCACACACACACACACTCACACGTGTGTTTTTTTCCTTTCAATTAAATGTTTTGCATGAACCTTTCCGAAGCGCGCACTTGTAGTTCTCCTCTTTTGTCTTCTCTAAGATCTCCGCTAATTAAACCGCACTCCGCTACAAAAGAGGTATCCATGGCAACTGTCGGCAACACAACGCCAAAGTGCGTTTTTCGGGCTATTTATTTATTTATTTACTCTCAAATTGACGCCAAAAATCAGGGCAGGCAGTTTTACTTTTTTATTTTTTCATTACTGCAGCATAAATTAATGTCGAATTAACAGAATGCGGAGTATGTTGTAATGTAAGCAATGCGTAAACTGGTCACAGGATTTGTTTAATCTCGGGGCGCCGAGTTCACTTGGTGACTTGGACGGTCGTCTTGGGTTATTCAGACAAAGGTGCTTCAACTTTGTACGTCCATCTAACTTTTAGTGGTCAACGCACTGGTTTTTATTTTATTATTTAGTTTGCGCGGTTTGCTCTGAGGCTACAGATCTGCGCCGTCAATCGGAATTTCGGTAGTCGGTTCTCACACGTCTTATTTTACATGTCATAATTGTTTCCTGTAGAACAAAAAGGCAAATTTAAATTGAGCCGTGTGCTCACCATTGTACGAGAAGGGCCTCCGTTTTTTTCATGTGGCATTGAGCTTTCCTGATTAGATTTCAACAAGAGTAACGCGAAAGAATAAGCGACATTCATCTGCGGCGATCGGCAGCGCTCAACTCTTTTCTAAAGTTTCTCTTTCCTCTGCCATTCTTCCTTCACCTACTCTCGGTGTACACGTCGTTGCTGGCATACTCAGTAGTCGTCACTTTCGCGGTGGGTACGTTTTTCCAAGGAGCTCAAATTAAACCCCGGCCATGTTACGGGCTGTAAGGAGTGGGCTGTTTTATCACAGGTGTCAAAGGTTACTGCTACATGATTGGCTGGTCAGTTCATTGGATGAATAATCGGATGTTCCTAATAATTCCAATAAGTGTGCATGTATCTACAGATATCTCAGTGGAGATCCACAAATGTCACCATTTCAGGCAGATTTACCAGACTGTGCGTTTCTGTTAACACCAACATAGATGTGAATAACCATATGGAAGACAACAACGCCAAATCCAGGGGGTGTTTTGACTCCCCTTGGTGTTGACTCTTGACCATGAGTTCAGTGTTCTGTAGTGACCTTGCCAGTCAACAGATCTGAATCCAACAGAACACCTTTGAGATGCGGTAGAGCAGGAGAGTCGCAGCATGAAGGTGTAGCTGACAGATCTGTAGAACTGTGTGATGCCATCATGGACCAGAATGTCAATGGAATGTGCCCAACATCTTGTGGAATTCATATCACGAAGAACTGAGGCTGTTTGGAGATCAAAATGGGTCCATACCCAGTATTAGTGTAGTGGTCCCAAGAATTTGCGCAGTATGTGTGTGTAAATTGTTGTTGGCTTTAAAAGTTGTAAAATGTTAGAATGGGTTAAGTTTTAAGTGCACTCCACTTCTTTCTTTAATTTTTCCTTTGGCTGTGCCATTGGGCTCTCTCTTTGACTATCCATTTCCTCTTTTCTCACAGAAGTGACCTATTCTACCCCCCAGCTCTGATTGTGCTCTACCCACTCATATTTTTCTTGTAAAAGTTTTTATTATTATTTCAGTTGGACTGGATAGGTGTGTATATATAATGATGAGGGCCTAAGTGGGGTCGGGACTGCTGCTGGACAGCACTTGGCTCCAAGTGCCCCTTGGTTAAATCTCGGACTTTTCCTGATATTAGGCATGTGCTAAAGCCCCCAGGTGGCACACTTGAGCCACCCTATCTGCAGTCTGGGGAGAAGAGGATGCACGAGTCTCCATTATAGTCTAAAGAGTGGATGTGGGGGTTAGAGGGTCACTGAAATGGCATCCCTTTTGGGGTTGTTTCCTGCCTTGCAACACAACCTCCACATGACAGTTTCAATGGACTTGTGTGATGGAAAATCAAAGCCAAAATGACCTGATGTTAGGGTGACGAGCTCATTCATTTTGTCATTTCCTGTGCTGTGCAATTTTGGGCAAAAACAACACTTCCCTTATGTGTTACGTTGCATATTTTCTATCAACCGCAATTTGCAGGCCCAAGACGTGTTCTACTAGTTTATTCACAAATCCAAGTTATTTGTGTGTTACACTAACCCTTAGACGTGTGCACTTATGCATACTGCAGCTGGGTGTAAGACTTGTCACAATAATATTACTAGAGCTGTTTTTTTTTTTTTTTTTGTAGTGGCTTTCACTCTGAAAGGCACTATATAGACTGGTATGCAGTCAAACGTTGGCTTTTACTCTCCTCTTTTATCAGGTGTTCAGTTTGCAGAAGCGCTTTGGTGGCTGCATTGAACCTGTAAACCCATGTGTTACGGTGGGCACTCTTACAAAAAGACACAGGTTCAAGCCGTGGATGAGTTGATTCACTCACCTTTGGTATACTGTAGAAACATGGAAACAATTAGACTGTATCCATAGAGCCTGGTGGGGCAGTGACCGCTCTGAAAGGCACTATACAAAGATACAGATTCACTTTTCACTGCCATGTTATTTTGTGGCAGCCACATCACCTGCCAGTGCTCGTCTTGGAGAATTAAGATAACTGGTGACTTTGTGTGAAGTCCCATTGCCACGGCGTTCACATTGAAAGGTGTTATACTCAGGCGCAGCTTCAAGCTTCGCTGTCTCAATGTGTGGCTCTGAGTGACGCAGTTCACCTTCCTTGTGTTCATACTGTAAGAACTGTGAATACAGCCTGTGGCCCTAAAACTCCGTGCTGAGGTGATCACTCTGGAAGGCGCTTTATATGCAGATACTGATTCAAGTTCCACATCTAGCTCTTTTTGTGGCCCTGAGTAAGCCACTTCACCTGTCAGTACTCATACTGTAGAAGTATGAAGACGGTTATACAGTACTCTTAGGACCATGTGGGGTAATAATCACTGTGAAAGGCACAGTGATAGATGTATGTTCTAGTGCCATGTTATTTTACAAATAGGCCACTTCACCTGTCAGTGCTCGTGTTGTGTTGTACTTAGGAATGGTGTTCACTTTGGAAAAGCACTAAATAAAGGCAGAGATTCAAATTCCACTGTCTTATTGAGAGACCCTGAGTGAGTCAGTTCACCTCCCGGTGCTCATACTGTAGACTCCTCAAAACAACCGAGCGGTACTCCTAAAACATCATGCCACAGTGATTACTTTGAAAGGTGCTATATAGAGTCACAGGTTCAAACCCCAACATCTCAATGTGTCCGTTCACCTCACTGTGCCCTTACTGTAGGCTGATGAAAACAATGTGACTGTATCACTTGGAAAGGCACTATATAATGAGAGAACTTGAAGTCCCAGTGCTGTCTTACTGAATTGCCTTTGAGTCACTTCAACTGTCAGTGCTCCTATTGTAAAAATGAGGAATCTTTGGGAAGGGGTTCCAATTTGAAATGCGCTATATAAAGTCACTGGTTCAAACCGCACTGTCTTATTGTGTGACCCCGTATGTGTGTGTTCACCTGCCTGGGCTCAAACTGTAAAAGTATGGCAATAATTGGACTGCATGTAAAGCCTCATGGGATGGTGACCATTTGGAAGGCTGCTGTGTCAGGTTAGGGTAATTTGTCTCAGTTTCTGACAAAGGCACAGAGAATCTGACATAAATGCCAATGTGGGCACTGTGTGAGCAGAATAACTGGCTCAGGTGTGTCATTAGTTAAAGGCGCTCTATAAGCTGACACCCAATTCATAACTTTAATGTGTTCACATGATAATGTGTATGGTGCGCTGTCAGTCCTCAAGTTCTTTTTGTTCACACCTGCTTATGGTGGAGACTTCAGTTGAGCCAGTACTTTAATCTTATGGGTTCTGTGTAGTCGTCCTTGTTGTGAAAGGTGCTGTATGACAAAAGTGTGACTGCATCCTTTGGGTGGCCACTTCTTGCACCACTTGAATGCAATGTTGTGTTCTGGTTTTGGATGCCCACTGTAGGCAGGTTGTATTTTTCTTCTGCATAAAGTTTCCAGTCAGGAGCTTTAACGCCCACCTAGGTGGACGGACACTGCCTCAAGTTTGAACACAGGGACCAGCCATCTTGGCATGAGTGTGGTCTGTATGCCAATTACTGCTGGGTTACCCACTGAATGACAGAAAACACATGTGTATGTTTATACGTGTATATATTATAGTTGATGAACAGATTGATGAGTACCCCTTGGGGATTAGCAGCCCCACCTGGAAGGGTGTGTATTAGGAAATTCCGAAGGGACAGCATGAGGATTTAGATAATTTTATTTAAATTTGTACTTTAAGGATCTGTATGGCACCATGTCCATGTGATAGACTGGCATGGCATCCAGGATTGGTTTCTTCTTTGTGCCAGATACGCCAGCTGTGAAAGGACTTGAGAGTGAAGGGACTCATTGAGTTTCATATTTAGGGCTGGATGAGCGTTTCATAGCACCTCCTGGTGGACACTATGAAGGCTGGAATTCAGAGCGATAACTGTAGATTGAGGCAGTGAATTTAAATTTTAAGTCAGTCCCACCAACCGAGGCTGCACTGGCCCTCTGTGGAAGTCCAAGGGGGTCAGGGCTGCTCCTCCTGCTGGACAGTAACCACGGGTATTTAAAGTGGTGTCCATCTCTGTGGTGGGGTCATATTGTACTACTAAGATTTCAAGCTTTTGTTTTCTGAGCTCCCGCTGGGGTAGTGTTGCCCATACGTTTACCATACAACATAAAAAGTGCAACAAAAGCTCCTGCCATTCAAAGCGCTGACAGCATCCAACCCTCCACGCCAGTTTCCAACATGCTGACGTTCTTAATAAGGGCTCCAGTTGCCTGTCACCTGCTGGGTTGTGGATGGGCTTTTTTTTCCCCTTCCAGCAGGCACCCCGCTTCACAATAATTATGACAGAGGTGTTACAGAAGGTTTCATTATCTCCAGGGCGTTTGGTGGGAGGTATGTGGTCAAGAAGCAGCTAGTAAACTGGGAGAGATGAGTAAAAGGAGAGTTGGTTTGCCCCTGTGTTCTCAGTCAAAACTTACTGCCAAGTGCCACACTTCTTTCAATGCCAATTAGGCCTTTGTTGTCTGCCAAGGTGGTCTGAACTCAGGCTGAGCTTTAACTTCGCCTCTGTGAGTCCTAGGACTGGGGGGGTTAGTGTTGCCATGGAGACTGTCCTATGGCCACCTGAATGAGAAAGTGATCATGTGACACTCTCCTTACACTGGTCAAAGACACAACAGTGGGGGGTGCAGGTTTCTCTTTCAAAGTTTAACACCCCAACTGGGGCATGAATGAGAGCGATTATGGCCACTCACTGCCTGCTAGCGCCTTTTCTCATCGCCTCCTCTTGCTGTCCTATGTGTTATACAGTGCCATATGTCACCCCTAAAGCCTAAGCATGCCCGCTCCTCCACCTCAAGACCAGTTTCTGTCAAAGGGCACAACAGGAACTGATCTGTACATTCGCCCAAAAGCAGTCCCCATTGTGAAGCCATCTCATTGTCACCTTTGTCCACTGGTTACTACCTGAAGGTCAGCCTTAGTAGGACACCGTGCCCATAACCCCATTCATTTAATGGGAGGTGCCCCAACCACACAACATGCCAAACAAGAAGATGGCGAGCCTCTGCTTGGCTCTCAACACTGGCAGCCCCACAGAAAGCCTTTGAGCCGACTCCAGAGGGGGTCAGTCAAAGAGCAGCCAAAGCAAACCTCCATCTCTGGGGTTGAGGGCTTAACTCCTTGGCAGGACACCCCACTGTGTGCGAGTCAAGGAGGCTGCAGTGGACTGAAGTGTGTGGCTGGAGACCAGGCTGTGTTCTGTCACATGCTAAACATGGCCATCACTGCTGTTCCTTTTTGGGAATTTAACATTTTCTGGTTTACAACCAGAATTTCATTGAATAAATGTAATGAATAACACCTTACACAGTCCACACTGCTGCCTTCTAGCATATGAGTGGCACTATGCTGCAACTACAGGTGGTAAATGAGTGCCCAGGCTAGTGGCAAATATCAGCTAATTAAAGGGGTTATCATTCTCAAACTTGCCTAACTCGGTTTAGGATCTCAGGGGTCTGATGCCTATCTTGGTAGCATTGGCCAGAAGGCAAAACACCGCATGGATTTGGAGGTAGTCCATTGCAGGGCCTCACCCATGAAGTCCGCGCTAATTGGTAAATGCCAATTAAGATGCCATACAAGTCTTTGGGATGTGCGGGGGAAAAAACTGGAGGATACCTGACACAGTCACCAGGAGAAAATGGGCAATGACCAGGTACAGAGTTTGAACCCAGGATTCTACAGGGTTAACTACTGAAGCAGAGCTGAACTGTAAATAAATGTAATTAAATGTGCTAACTAAGCAATTTATCAACAAATCGCGTAATCTATTTAGCAGTCAGTTTGTTCATTAATTGGTGGATTTACTTATTCATTAGGGAAAAGTTTTGTAAAGGTTTATGTAAAATTATCTACACAGTCCAGTGAAATTCGCTAACAACATGCAGCATGTCGCCACTTACCGCTGCCATCATTAGACCTTGAAACTTCTGTCTTCCTTCCTAAAGTCAGTTCTGACCACTCGCAGACTGAGAGGAGCTGCCATTGTTACTCATGGACTGTGGAGTGCAAGCGGAGCGCATGGCCTGCAGATGAGAGAGGAGAGGATTTTAGCTGCCATGTTTCCTGATATCGCACACACCATGTCGCATGAGATAAATACATTTATTAATTTATCAATCCATCAGAAGTTTCACTGAGCAGTCAGTCAGGATGCCACTTAATAATAAATTAATCCATTTTAGAATTGATCCAATCACAATCTATTTGTCACTTCATCCCACTCGCTCCATAATTATTCAACAATCTCCTGGTGCATCAGGTCTTCTTTTATAAGGTGACCTTCCCTGAGAACAATTTCTAAAAGTGGATGGTTTACAGCTCGACCTGTGGTACTTTTCAAATAAGCTGGAGACCCTCGTAATGCTTAAGGGAAATATTCAAAATGGTGTAGCTGTCCACCTCAAGGTGAAAATCAACAAGACGCGCTCGGAAAAATAACTTACAAATAAAATAAGCTGTGCTTTAGTGATAATTTTCAGCCTTTTTTTTTGCATTTGTTGCATTTGCATTTTTCCTAAGGCTCTCATATAGTAGTAGTAGTAGTTTATTTATATAGCGCCCTTCACAGACAAAAGGTCACAGAGCGCTGAACGGCAAATACAGAATAAATACAAACAGTTAAACAACACATAAACAAAACCAATAAAAACAATAAATAAACCAACTGGATCTATTCAGCACTGATTAAAAGCTTGCTTAGAAAGAAATGTTTTTAGTTGTTTTTTAAAAGAATCAACAGACTCGACTCCACGCAGACCACAAGGCAGGCTACTCCATAGTCTCAGTGCCACAGACTGAAAGGCACAATCCCCACGGGTTTTTAGCCGAGTGTGTGGGACAACGAGAAGACCCTGCTGCCCAGATCTTAGAGTCCGGCAAGCTGTATGGCATTGGAGCAGGCTGGTTAGGTGCAAAGCTCTGAAAGTAAGTACCAAAACTTTAAACTGAATTCTATAAAACACTGGGAGCCAGTGCAGTGTGTACAGAATGGGAGTGATATGATCACTCTGGCTGGCTGGCACAAGTTAAGAGCGTGGCAGCTGCATTTTGAACTAACTGAAGGCGTGAGAGAGAGGACTTGCTCAAACCTGTAAAGAGAGCATTACAGTAATCAAGCCGTGAGGAAATAACAGAATGAACAAGCATCTCCAATTCTGATTTTGAAACAGCATTTCTTAGTTTTGAAAGATTTCTTAAATGAAAGAAACATGAGCGGCTGACTGACCTTACATACTCATCAAGTGTCAGGGACTGGTCAGAAATAACCCCAAGGTTACGTAGACTCAACTTAATAACAGGAGAGACCGAAGATAATTTTAAACTGATCTCAGAATGAAGAACAGGAGGAGCAACACTAAGTACCTCAGTTTTTCCTGAATTCAACTGCAGGCATATACAGTAGTGTCCTTCATACCCAGAATTTTGCACAGACTGACAGACTCCCAAGCAGATATTAAAGGGTTAAAGCCCAAGCCTCATATTTTGTTCAGAATGACTTGCGTCCCCGATGGGAGAAGCTCCATGTTTGCTCTTGGCACGCCACTATTATTGATCCTTGGTGATGAAACTGGGCAGCTTGGCTCAGAACAAAGGCCACCATGATGCCCAGGACACACACACACATAGATTTTAACTGTGCTAATCCGGACAGCATCTGGTGATTGACCTGATGGACTTATGGATTGACACTAAAATGAAACCTTGTCAATAGGAGTATGGCCACGGGTCCAAAGTGCTGGGCTCGAGTGCAAAAGTTCATAGGGTGCCCCGCTCACTGCCGTGGTCATTGGCCTGCCTATTTCAAAACCAACACTGCAAAGTGTGAACAAAAATTTCACTCCAAAAGGCACCAACTTGAAATAAATAGGCAGGCTCGTGCCATATCTCCATTTCTGAATGCCACTGTCTTGGCAAGGACTTTGTGGGATGTTGGAGGGACAGGGCACTGTGTTTGGCCAACCCTCTTCCACTACCCCTATCAGGAGAAGGTGGGGTGAGGCAGAGGAGGCTGACATTACCAACATGTGGTGCTTTGGACTGGCCTCGCTGTGGATTCCAGCCACCATCATTTTGCTCAAAAGGTGATTCTACTGCTATTCCTCTGTTGAGGCCTTGGCATTGATTTAGGGGTCCAGGAGCCCACAGTACTCAGGGGGATAATGGTGCCTCTTTTCTGCCCCACCAAGGCCAAGACATGCAATTGCAGGGCTAATGCAGCCACTGAGCAGGGTCCTAACTGCTGGCATGAAATGGCATTGGCTTACAAGAAGTCAGACCTGTTGTGTTGTGTGGCATCCATACCTGTAGAGACGGGCACATCCCTCTATGGGGCCCAGGAGCTCTCAGAAAATGGCCAGCGCCTCAGACGCACAGTGGACTTGTTGAAACGTGAAAGCCGTCGGTTTGGTTGTTGGAGATGCTGGAGCAGAACAGGAGCTGACATGCCAGGCGTTGAAGGCGAAGAAGGAATGCGTCTCATGTCGATGGTGTCTGGGGGTTGGGAGCATTCGTTAGGTCAGGCTGAGTGGCTCACCTGGCATGAGCTACACTTGTAGCACAGGGATCTCAATTGAAACGTGAGAGAGAACGTAAAGAGAGGGGGTTTTATATAGCACCTTTAGCATTTTCTGTCACTTTACAGAGCACAGGGTATTGCAAATGATCACTTCATTAAAACAACATTGTCAACACATGGAAGTGGGCTGATCCTGGCATCTGTTCATGTGCTGGTTCTCAAGAAAGCACACAAGGCATTGAAACAAAGATGGGAACAGGTGGACAGCAAGAGGGGATACATTTAGCACAGAGTCTGTACACGCCAGGCTAACTCTTAGAAACCGGAGCAAATCATGAAGTCACACTGGTGGTCCCAGGTCCTCAACACGTCCAAGAAGCCACAGCAAACTGAATTCATCTTGGAAAGATGGGAGATGCCATCCAGGAGCCATATATTCCCCTCAGGAATGTCTTCAGGCATTTCAGGAGGACATTATGGTCCACAAACTGCTGAAAGGGGCAACACATTTGTGTGTCTGGATGAAGAACCAGCAAAAGCAGATGACCAGAAAGCTGCAGGCGAGATTACCTATCTGGATTTTCAGAAAGCTTTTGATAAGTATCACATGAAAAGTTAGCGATCAAACCAAATGAAGTTGGCGTTCAAGGCACAAGATTGGCTCAAACACAGGAAAAAAAAGTGCTATGGAGAGGGGAACATCTAGATTCTAAGTTAGTCTTCGATAGTGACCTGTATTAGAGGCTTTCCACATATAAGACAATTGCTCAGCGTCTCTTATTGGTGCCAGTAGTGGGATTTAAGCCAGCAACCCATCTGTTTCAAGTTTAGGAATGAACTTCAGAATTCCAGACAAGTGCATAAAGCTAGAATTGAACTCCGCACATGCTGGTGTTTCAGCTAACGTGAACTCCCAAAACCCTTAGACTAATCCAGTAGATTGAGTTGTTCATTTTACACAGACCAAAACTTGGCCTACAGTAGGTGAGCATGTGTATTTACTGCTGTCTAGACGGACAGACGAAGAGAATGAAAACAGTTTTGATGTGTGCCCACCATACTTCATGGAACAAGGGTCTTATTACCTTATGTTACCTGAAGGGACTCTCGCTTTGTCCATTTGTGGAACTGGTGTACTTACAATACAAAGCGCTGCATTGAAGTCCACCTAAAACTAAAACGCACCACACTGCATGGCTCTTGTCTTGCTCACTAAGTGCAAATAATCTTCATTTTATACAACAACTCTCCATGGCACACCTAAAAAAAAAAAAAAGGGCAGAGTGACACTGTTTGGTGTGTCCTTGAGCCTGAATGTGCACATTTGGCACCCTCTACTCTTTAATTTTCATTCCACCCGGGCTTGTCAGCCCCTTTAAAGTGGGTAATCTCACCTTCTCCCACCTTAAGCCAGGTGGCGGTGTGTGTCACATTGACGGCTGCTGCTGCTGCAGTTTCTCACCCGCTTCACCGTCTCTACTCCGCCATGTGCTCACCTCGTCCTTCCAGTTCCATGCCTTCAGATTTGCCTGTCACAACACGCCATGGAACTCAAGTGTCTTTCCTGCCCTTTCCTTTGTGCAGGTGTCAAAACATGAGTGCAGATCACAGGATGCAAAACAAAATGGCCTCTTATGGAGAAAGAAAAACATGACAGAATGAGGGAGGATGGCTACATGGGGATTGAGGAATGGCATCTTCACAGGGCCAGTGCTTTATATATACTGTACACCACTGCTCCAGGCCAAGTGGGCATTGGACAGGTGCTACATTAAGAAAAGTCAGCCAAATGCAGCTGAAATGCACTATATCCATTAAAACATACACAGTGAAAGGCAAAGGGTGCTATAAATAATAAAACAAAGTGAAAAAATCCTGAAAGGTGCTATATAAATTAAAGGTAGACAATAGAGCAGCATTATGGGACAAAAGCACACAGACCAAAAGCTGCAAGGTCGTGTCAAATGTAAAGTAGTCTGAATGGATCTGAAATGCATTAATTGTGAAATCTGCAATGTACAGTATATTTTAATCTGAGGGTCTTTAATTTATAAACAATAAGTCATTACGAAGAAGGAAGGCAGACGCAAGAGTCTGCAAGGCGCTATATAAAGTAAAGCAGGCCAAATGAAGCAGAAAGGCACTATGTAAATGAAACAAATACATACCAAACACTATAAGGCACCATAGATTTTAAAGGTAGACCGACCACGTACGACTAACAAGGGTGAATAAACCTGAAAGGTGCGTTAAAGGCAGGCAAGCAAACTGAACCCGAAGGCTTTATGTAGAATGGAGGCAGGCGGTTCTTCCTATAAGACTCTATGTAAAATAAAATGGGCTAAATGAAGCTGAGAGGCGCTATATAAGCTAAAGAGGCACAGCTATATTATAGAAAGAAGGCAGGAGACCTAACTTCCAGCTGCTATATGAAGTAAAGCAGGCTGAATAATGCTAAAAGGCACTATATAAATTAAATGCATACAAACTCAATGCTAGAAGATACTATAGAAGTTAAAGGCCCACAAAATGACAACTGGACAATGCTATGTAATGTAAACCAGCATGTGTGAGGCTGAAAGGCACTATATAAATTAAAGGCACGAATACTGAAAGATGGGAGGCATTTAGAGGCCCACTGAGTGAAAGACAAAAGGAGAGAGCAGACAGAAAGCGGTGAAATGCTATATTAATGAAGACTAAAGGTACAATATCAATTAAAGTCATGCAGTCTGATGGCTGGAAGGCATTATATAATTTAAAGGAACACTGACTCAAAAGCAGGAAGGCACTGTATAGAAAGAAGACAAATGAGACTGAAAGTGGAAATGTGTTACATTGAACGAGTGAAGGTGATCTGATAGGTGCTAAATTAAGAAATGCAGTCCAAATGAAACAAGAGGTTCTATGAAGTAAAGCCAATTAAATGAAGTTAGAAGGCATTGTATAAACTAAAGTCATGCAGACTGGAAGGAAGTGTGTGTTATGGAAAATAAAGCAGGCAGAATGAGGCTGAAAGGCACTATATAATACCTGCTAGGCATAATATAAAAGAAAGACAGGCAAAGAAAACTTGGACCTGCTATATAAAGTAAAGGAGGCAGAATGAAGTGGAAGGGCACTAAACAAACTGATAGCATGCAGCCTGAATGCTACAAAGCACTATACAAGTTAAAAGTAGTTACTGTGGGGGAAATAAGTATGTGATCCCCTGCAAAGAAATGAACAGTCTCTAATTTTTATGGTAGTTTCATTTAAATGACGAGAGACAGAATATCAACCAAAAATCCAGAAAAAAACAATTACATAAAAGTTATAAATTGATTTGCATGTCAAAAAGAGAAATACGGATGTGATCCCCTACAACCCAGCCAGAATTCAAGATTCACAGATACTCCTGATCTCAAGTCGTGATGTGTATAAAGCACACCTGTCCACAGAATCCATTTTTTCCATTCCAACCTCTCCACCACCATGTATGGGAAAGACCAAAAGGGTGTCAAAAGACGTCAGGGACAAGGCCTGTCTTAAGTTTGCCAGTGAACATCCAGGTCTGTACACGTGCCTTCTTGGCACTGCAAGATTTCAATCAATTACGCTGTAGTGTGATACCAATGGTGTTCTTGGTGACTGTGGTTGTCCCAACTGCCTTCAGATCATTAACAAGCTCCTCCCGTGTAGATTTGGGCTGATCCCTCACCTTTCTCGTGGTCATCCTCACGCCATGAGGCAAGGACCTTGCATGGAGCTCCAGACCGAGGGCGATCGATGGTCATTTTATTTTTCTTCCATTTCTGAATTATCGCACCAACAGTTGTCACCTTCTCACCAAGCTTCTAGCTGAAGGTCTTGTAGCCTTGTGCAGGTCTACAATCTTGTCCCAGATGTCCTTTGACTGCTGTTTGGTCTCGCCCATGTTGGTGGAGAAGTTGGATTGGAAGAAATGGATTCTGTGGACAGGTGTGCTTTGTACGCATCACAAGTTGAGATCAGGAGTAGCTGCGATTGATTGACTGTAATCTGTGTGGCACATTGGGAGCCAGAATTCTGGCTGGATTGCAGGGGATCAAATCCTTATTTCTCTCAATGACATGCAAATCAATTTAACACTTTTATGTAATGTGTTTTTTTTTCTGGATTTTTGGTTGATATTCTGCCTTTCTCCATTAAAGTGAAACTACTATAAACATTAGAGACTGGTCATTTCCTTGTAAGTGAGTAAACTTATAAATTCAGCAGGGGATCCGATACTTATTTTCCCGACTGTATCATGCATAAAAAGGCTGGCAGACTGAAAAGTGGACGATGATGATGATGATGTATAATATAAAGTAGACAGAATGAAGTTAAAGAGAACTTTATAGGCTAAAGAGAATCAAAGTGAATGCTGGAAGGTGCAGGCCAAGTGAAGACAAAAGAGACAACAGAAATTGGAGGGTCTGTAGACTAAAAGCTGGAAGGCGCTATACAGAACACATACTGTCTGGATGGCATTGTGGACAGCCTGGGGGGCTTAACGGGGTTGTCTGTCCATCATCACAGACCGTTTGGTTTTCTTGACCTTTTAAACCTCGCTAGTGTAATATTTTTGTGACCTTTGACGTTCAGCTAACATCAATCTGTCACCGTCCTCTTTTGCTTGCGGGTCCATGAGACGCTGCCGGCCACTACATGCAGACATGATGGAAGTGAGCACGATGACAGGAGTCTGAGGGGACTCGTGCCTGTGCTTGTTCACACACACACACACACACACACACACAGGGCCCAGTGTGCACCAATCAAGCTCCCCCCTCTCCCACAGTCTGGCGTCTGACGCTGTTTTGACTCAGTAACGCTGTGGCCTGCACTAATTCAGCTGGCCATATAATCATCCCCACATGATCCACCACAGAGGAACCCCTGCCTGCCACACATTCTTCACGCATGGCATTGTGGGATAAATGACTGGTGCTGTTCCCAGAGCTGTATCCTTCATATGACCCTGGGGGACAGGATGATATGCTGAAGACGCTAAACTCATGGCTTGGAAAGAATGTCACTGTTTAGGGTGCACAGCGCCTCACATTGGGAGAGAATCCTGGAGTCTGCCGTTTCTGTAGGACATGGAAGGCCCTTTATAATGTGAGACTCCATTCGTTCACACTATTGACATGCAGGCTATGTCTCTTTTTGAATTCTGAGTTGAACTGCTGGATTGAGTGAGTGGGCCTCATACAGGGCCAGCACCCACCCTGTCATCCAGAAGAAATCCCAGCAAGGCTGAGAAAACGCTAGGCTGATGAAGAAGTGAGCAGAGTTCAAAAAGTGAGGGCTGGAAAGACTAAAACATCAAACCACAGCTAATTGAGTTGACTGGAAACAGAAAAACAAAGAGGGCGTTACAAAAGGCACTACATGATGTAAACGTTCAGATAAAGTCTGATGTCGTAATGGTGGGCTATGTGAAAGACTCTATAGATTATGAAGTTTCACTGAAACAAAACTGTGGTGGGCAGGCGCCCTGTCCCGGATTTGTTTCTGCCTTGCGCCCTGTGCTGGCTGGGATTGGCTCCAGCAGACCCCCGTGACCCAGTGTTAGAATATAGCGGGTTGGAAAATGACTGACTGACTGACTGAAACAAAAGTGACAGTCCCAACACAAACTACATGACATAACAATGCAGTAAATACAAGTGTTCTGGTAATTTACACTCTCAAAACTACTATAAGAGAAAGACTACGTGACGCTAAAGTGAAGGATCTAAAGCGCTTAGCGAGAGTGCGCTCCTTTTGAAAGGTACTATAGGAGGACATAATGGTAGGCTATGCAATGGGCCCTGTTGATTATAAGGTGTTAATGAAGTGAAAGGCACTATATGAAATAGAGGTAAACTAAAGTGAAAGTGATGGTCCTAAAGCACTCGGTCATTGTGCCTCCTGTGAAAGGCACTGTATGATGCAAACATTCAGTAAATGAAGCACTCGGATCACTTATCGTGGTGACAAAGATTTAGCAAAGCTAAATGGATAGTCCTAGTGGCGTTGCCTCCTTTGAAAGGCACTACAGAAATTAAACATTCATGAAAATAAATTTTAGAGTTGTTTATAAGGATAAGTGCTGTGTATGGTGCTGTATGGAATAGAGGTAAACTGAAGCCAAAGTCCTGCAGCACTTAGTAAGAGCGCCATCTTTGAAAGGCACTATATGATGCAAAAATTCATTAAGTGTTTAAGTTAATTATAATAGTGCTTGCTGTGAAAGGTGCTATATGACTAAGTTAAGCTAAAATGATAGTCCTAGTGATGCTGCCTCCTTTGAAATACACTATATGACATTCCAGAAATTAGGTGTTAGCGTTGTTTGTGATGATGAGTGCCCTGAGAGGTGTTACAGTATATGAGACACGAGGTTAACTGAAGTGAAAGTGATAGTCTTAAAGCACTTGGTAATGGCGCCTCTGTTAAAAGACACCAGATACATATAACCATTTTTCTGTTGGGTGGGAATGCAGTCCAGTACAAGCCTCAAGAAGAATTCCCTATTTAATTATTCAAATGAACAGAAGTTTGATGATCTTGAGAAATTTGATCCAACATCTCAAAAAAGGGTGTATAAACTCCATGTAGACCTGAAAATGCTTAGCAGGTCTCACCCCAAAACTCCAAAACAGGCTTGTGAGCCTGCATAGCCAAAAGGGCCAAACCTAAACATATCAAAAAGGGAGAGTGGAACTGGGAAACCCCTGGCCTCAAACACCCTAAACAAAGCATATTACTTCATACTAGTAATAATGTTTATTCAAAGAAAGTTCAAAAGTAACACAAAAAATCATATTAAAAATGATCAAGAAATTGCTCAAATACTGACTTTAAGAATAAACAATCCAAAATAAAACAGAATAAAAAAAAAAAATCAAGCAAAAAATACAAAAGAATCTAAGAGAACTCCCAAAGAGCCCAAAATATGGGTGCCATAGGACAAGGGCTGTGGCAGCATCGGAGGCCTCAGCCGGTTTGGCTCGACCTAAAAGTACAAGATCAATGACAAACTAAGTAAACATGCATAACAAATACACAATGTGGCCTGTAGGGGGTGTAGCAGAGCCCCAAACACAACGGGAACCAAAGCCAGTCATGGGTTCAAAAGGGTTTTTTTATTATTTTTAAACAAAATACTTTATGCTTGTTTGGAATTGACAGCTGTAATAAATTCTCTTCTCCTTCTTTCAGACCTCCACTTTTTTCCCCATATAAAATGGCAAATTTGTTTTTATGCTGGACTCACGAGTACGCCTGGTGTCAGAACATAGCATTTAGGAAACACATCTGGGGCAGTCAGAACTGCAATACAAAAAGGGAGTCCTCTCCTGGCAGTGCTCCCCTGCGGACCCTCACAGAACTACAGGCCCCATGCAACCCTGCAGGTGTCCAAAGTGGAGCCACACTGCCACCTGTCATTCTGGAGGATCATCTGTCCTTGAAAGGACATCTTTGTCCATCCAGTACTCCTATCCCCAAATTGAGGTAGCAAACTGCACCCATCTATCCCTACTGTTGAGCCTCCTCTAAAATTACCACCTAGCCAGGCAAGAGGGCATTGTGCAATCCAGACGGGATGCCAGTCCACCCATTATTTTGTCCTTCCATACAAGTTTCCTGGCTATAAAGAGTAATGTTGAATCCCTGTCTCGGGATCACTTACTGTCATCCTTCTTCATAGCCTCTTGGCCAGGTAAGGGAAAACTTGTCATTTCAATTGGTATGCCACCCCATCCATGACAATAACCATTCAAAAAACCAGAAAACACTATTTAAAAAACATCAAGTAACAGAATACGCATGCCAAAAGGAGATGGACAGGGACAGGAGGACAGAGCCCTGGGTAAACTGTGCCAGCCAAGCACAGAAAATGAGCTGGTAAAAATCAAAGCCATAGCACCGCAATGCCCGAGGCACTCCAGCTCCCCCTCTTATCTGGCCAGTGTCGGCTGCTCTTGAAATTGGCAGACAAAAGCTTCAGTGTCTTCGAATGAGTCTTGCCTGTTAAAAGTTCAGCATGACACGAGTTTCCCCTTTGGCCCCTCCATTGAATGGATTCTCTTCAACACAGACTGCTGACCCCGAGAACTTCAGAACGTGGTGACCCACTGGGTGCAGGCAAGTATCTGGCGCCGACATCTGCTCATGGTGACCCGTTAAGTCAGAATGACGTTGCAAATTGGGATGAGGCAATTAGAAGCCAGCCTGAGTGTTAACATAGAAACCCCACTGAAGGTGCTATAAAATAAAGGTGTAGTGAATATGAGTATGTTGGGGGAGAGGAATAGCTGATCTGTGAGTATTAGAGCTGTAGACTATCATTTGGGAAGAAACTGAAGGTTTAGGTGATGAAGGGACGGGATTGGGGTGTCCATTGTCATTCATGTAAGTGAACGGGCACTGAGCTACCCACTGTGCCCCACCTGCTATATAGTGCCTTTAAGGATATCCAGAATCAAAGTTTAATAGCTTATTTCATGCGACCGCAAAGTTGCTTCAATTTTGTGTTTGTACTCAACAGCTGCACACATTTTGTCATCTGGCAGTGTGGTTGTCCAGTTGGCAGGTCATCCACATGTAGTACTCACTTTGTCCAACAGACCTTAGCTGTGCATTTATTGGTGTATCAGACCCTCTTAGTGACGTCAAAGGCTTGACCTGCGACTTTTGGTTTAGAGACATCTCCGCTTCCTGTTTTTTGGCTTCTTTTCCTGCCTTTTGCCTTGCCTTTCTTATCTCTGCCACAGCTGCACACCCAGCTGATCATTCTAAATGCAGGACTTAACTTGTAGACATGAGTACAGTAGCCAAAAAAAAAAAAAAAGGTAGCATAGCTTTAACTATTATTCAAATGAAATAAATTTAATGAAGAAAACACAGAAATCATGTCCTGTACACTGTGAAAGGGGCACTATATCAAATAAGATAGCAGGAGAGAATCGTTCTTCTCTGGTAGAACTTCATGTAAGCCTTGTGAGATGGGCAGGAACTGCACGCTGCCCCCTACTGTTGGGATGTGCCCCCATGTGAGAGCTGGCCCGCCGGATGCCTTCAGGTGCCACTTCTGATGTTTCCTGGTGATGAGACTCTAGTGTCTCTCACAGATACGTTCCCTATAGTGTTGTCTCCCCCCGCCAGTGCTCGCTGTCACTTTGTAAATTAGAAACAGAGCAGCAATCCCTCCAAAGGCGTCCCATGTGGTGTTTACTGAGAAAATGTTTCCCTTCACCGGGGACTCGAGACTGTGAGCAGCTGCCTGCCAGATTTGTGCAGATGGACTCGCTGCATTCCTGCATCTTGTTCTCATTGGCTTCAAAACTGGCGTCCGTTCCCGAGAAGCGGAAAGGGACTTGTGGAATCTGATTGTTGTCCGGGGGGGGGGGGCCCAAAAGGGTGACCCCCGCTGATTGAGAGGCATGGGCTTGCTGGCTCCACCTTGGTTCTCTTTTAAAGACTCCTCAGTGGCTCAAGGGTTCAAGTTTGAACCCTTAAAAAGCAGCAGCAACAGCTGGCATCAGACCCTTCAATGGGAGTGGGGTGTGTGTGGGCTTTGATCTTGCATGGGCAGGTTATCATGTGTCAATGGACTGGACTGCATGCACCACTTACTGCCAGGCCAGTGCCAGTCAAGGCAGGCTGAATTATGTAACAGAATCAGACATCCCTATCAGGCAGGTGCCTCACACAGACCCATCCGTGTGCCATGGCAGTAGCTTTCATGCCAGTAACACAATCTCAACTAACAACTGTGATGGCCGGGCATTTTAAAGGATTTAAGAGGAGGCTGACAAGCAGGAAAAAGGCCACCATAAACATGGCATTCAAATCTATAATCAAAAGTCCTAAACCAGTCAGGTATTTCTTTTGCTAACTGAATCTATCAAAATGGCCATTTCATCGGAATACTGCATGCCGTGATGTTAAATAGGTAGGCCATGATGACACCATCCATCAAGTGACTGGCAATGTTGCCGTTGCTATAAACAATACATCAGCCTTTGAGTAGGTGCCCAGGGTAATTTGGAGTTGTTCCGTGAGTCACCAGCTGAGCCCAATGACGTTGTTCGTCACAGTCCTGGATATCCCTGGGGATCCACTAGCTCATCTGATGGAGGATGGGACTTCCAAAATATTCAGTGTGAACCCAAATTCAACTGTCACTCTCTTGTCAGTTACTGCAGGAGTTGCCCGATTAATTGGGTCCACTGCCAAATTTGACTTTGGACTTTCTACCTCCACTATGCCTGGCGGCCATCCACCTTCACTTGGCTCTCCCTCCGTTTGGAGGATGAGGCAATGGATGGCGCCACCCCATGAATCCCATTGTCTAAAAGGGGATTTGATTTTAGGCCCTCCACTTGCACCCTATCCAATTGACTCCCAGTCCACTTGTGTGTCTTTCCCTAAGGCAGTAGAGGGGGCCACCAACAGGCTTCACCCAATTCATCAAATCACTCTGGAGATGAGTCCTGTTTTATGAAGAGGATTTTACTTTGGGTCCATTTGTGTGTTTCCGAGTGTAAGGGTCTATATATACTCAGCAAAAAAAGAAACGTCCCTTTTTCAGGACTGTGTATTTCAACAATAATGTTTTAAAAATCCAAATAACTTTACAGATCTTCATTGTAAATTGTTTAAACAATGTTTTCCATGCATGTTCAATTAACCATAATCAATTAATTAACATGCACCTGTGGAATGGTCGTTAAGACCTTAACAGCTTACAGAAAGTAGGCATTTAAGGTCACAGTTCTAAAAACGCAGGACACTAAAGAGACTTGTCTACCGACTGTGAAAAACACCCAAAGAAAGATGCCCAGGTTCCCTGCTCATCTGTGTGAACGTGCATTAGGCATGCTGCAGGGAGGCATGAGGACTGCTGATGTGGCTAGGGCAATAAATTGCCATGTCCACACTGTGAGACGCCTAAGACAGCGCTACAGGGAGACAGGAAGGACAGCTGATCATCCTCGCAGTGGAAGACCACGTGTAACAACACCTGCACAGGATCGGTACATCCGAATATCACACCTGCGTGACAGGTACAGGATGGCCACAACAACTGTCCGAGTCACACCAGGAACACACAATCCCTCCATCAGTGCTCAGACTGTCCGCAATAGGCTGAGAGAGGCTGGACTGAGGGCTTGCAGGCCTGTTGTAAGGCAGGTCCTTACCAGACATCACCAGCAACAACGCCGCCTATGGGCACAAACCCACCTTCGCTGGACCAGACAGGAGTGGCAAAAAGTGCGTGAGTTTCTGCATGACAGCAATGTCAGTGTTCTGCCATGGCCAGCGAAGAGCCCAGATCTCAATCCCATTGAGCACGTCTGGGACCTGTTGGATCGCAGGGTGAGGGCTAGGGCCATTCCCCCCAGAAATGTCCAGGAACTTGCAGGTGCCTTGGTGGAAGAGTCGGGTAACATCTCACAACAAGAACTGACAAATCTGGTCCAGTCCATGAGGAGGAGATGCACTGCAGTACTTCAAGCAGCTGGTGGCCACACCAGATACTGACTGGTACTTTTGATTTTGAGCCTCCCTTCATTCAGGGACACATTGTGAAACATTTTCAGTTTATGTCTTATGGTGTTGACTCTTTTAGTGTTCATACAAATATTTACACATTAAGTCTACTGAAAGTAAAAACAGTTGAAAGTCAGGGGACGTTTCTTTTTTTGCTGAGTGTGTATATATATATATATATAATATATATATATATATATACACACACATACACACACACACACATATCTCTATCTCTCTTACTATCTCTATATCTATATATCATGGAGGTCCTGGAAATGGACAGATTGATAAAGGAAGCAGCCATGGAGCCAGCTGAGTAAAGCATGCTGGGCCTGCCACCTCTGAAAGGATATGCCAACCTATCAGGGAATGCAGGAGACCATGAGGAAGTGGGTGGACGAGGAGAAAAATCATGGAATGTCCTCCCTGGAAGGCTGGCATCACCAAAGTGTTAGGACAAGGTGGCTGTGATGGGTTGTGTACAGAAGATATATATAGTTTACCAAGCACTAATGCAGCATAGTTTCTGGATGGCATCCAGGCTGGTTGCCATTTGCCTACCTTTAGGTAGGCACACTGCCACAAGTCTCCTCAACTCTGATTTGTAGTGACGATCAAAAGAGAGTAACTGAAGGAGCAGATGAAGAAGGGGAGCTCTCCCTTCTAAACTGGGATTTGTTTTTAGGCGGGAGGCTGCTGTGTTTTTTTTTTTTTTTTTTTTTTTTTTGTGGCTTTAATAAGCCCTAACAAACACAAACACATCTTTGTTGTGGATTTGTGAGCAGCCTCAGCCAAAAAGCTTCACAAGGAGGTGAGGGGGGGTGGGTGGATTTTTGTATCCTGCCCTGCTGGGAAAGACAGACGGGCCTCTTTCAGAGCCTTTCTTTAGGGGCATTGTGCGAGAGCGGGCCTGTCTCGGGGAATCTGCCACTCTGGCATGTCAATTCTCAGACAGAAGAATAAGCGCGGCCGAGGAATGCGTTGGGACTGTGTGAACGAGGCCGAGGGCAGGAGGGACCATGCCGTCAGGGGGGCCCCCATGTCCTAATGCGGCAACCCGCCTAGCCGCCCCATAGCCCCTCACACAGACACCTTGCTGCCGAGCGGTTTATTCACATGTTGCCAAATGGATTGTTCATAAGCAGATCCCATCTCTGTAAAAGCCTTTGAGTGCTAATGCCTTGTGAGGGATTGTGATTTAAAAGTCAAAGCGCACAAGGGATGTCGGTATGTCCTGTCTTAGTGTACTCCGTAACAGCAGAAATAGCCCCCCAGCTTTCAGTAAAGATCAGCCATGAAGCCTCCTGCAGTTCATTTGTTAATTGTCATGCGAGTCCCCTGTCTGTCACAAAGAACTGCTCGACAGGGTCTTTGCCATTCCTTGGAGTCTCAGATTAATATGATAACTAACAGAAGGGTCCCCAAATGTACTGGGTGGTAGGTGTAAATCTTTTTATTTATTAAGGAGATGCCATGATGACTGGCATTAGGGTCTGTGTTTGTAGTCAAATGGAATTGGCATAAGGAGTCCATTTTATATGATGAATGGCATTGTTGTACCAAGGGTGAAAGGGCACAGTACAGGGGCAAAGGAAACAGGATTGGCAGCTACATGCAGCCTAAAGTCATTATCAAGAATCCAACACCAAAATGGAGGATAGAAAGGGCGAGGTCCAAAAACAGAACAAGGTTGCAGCATAACAAGAGACAAGAGAAAAGATCTGCATGTGAAAAGTTGGTCTTTCGTTAGGTTGTCAGAAAATTCAGATAATGCAAAGGTCAATGTCACGTTCTTTTACCTGAAATTTGTGACATCACACAAAAATACACCACTATTAATACAGTGCCAGTAACTCTGAAAATGGGAATGGAGAATAAAAAATGCATAAACAAGTACCAAACGTGACTGGTATTAGGTCCCACAAATGCATTCTGGAATCAGCATAAAGCTCCCCTTTATACGATAACTGGAATAAGGAGTCCTAAAATCCAGTTGAGATCTGCTGTAGGGTTCCCTTAACTTTAACTTGACGCTTTAGAAGAGATGTGAAGGTCATTATAGGCATTTGGGAATATAGGACTGGCATAAGGATGCCCAAAACGTCACTTGAAACCTGGAACAAAGGATCCACGGCTTTAATTTGATGTTGCTGAACTGCTGTGAAGATCTTTTTGGTATTTAGGAGTTGGCATGAGGTGGTGCTTATTTATATCACTGGAACATGATCAGCCACAAGTGCCCCCTGACTTTTAATTTTTTATAACTGGTGTGGCGGTCTTTATAATCCTCAGAGTCATGTTAATGATAACTGGCAAGAGGGTTCCCAAAACTTTGGTTCTGGCTTTAATTTACTGGGGTTGAACCAGTGGGATGACCTTTATGATGTTTATGAGTTTGCATGATAGGCAAAATAATTATGAATAAGATTTGCCACAAAGTTCTTTGACTTTAATTCTACTAGTTTGAGGGTAATCGTAGGAGTTTAGGAGTTGGCATGAGGGTCCCCTCATTTATACGATACCTGTCATGATTGTTCCAGAACCCAACTGAAGCTTTGGAAACCAAGTTTCCTTGGCTTTAATTTGGTGGTGTTAAACTAGTGTGAGGGTCTTCATGGTACTTAGGAGTTTTCAGGATGGGCCACTCACTTTTATTGGTAAAATGTGATCTGCTACAAGGGTCCCCTCCATTTACCTTGATGTTGTTGGACTGGAGAGAAGGTCTTTATAGTTACTTGGTTTTCAGCATGCGGGTCAACACTAGAGATAGCAGTGATGCAGTACAAAGTAACATTTCCTAGTAACAAAATTGGGTGACACATTACACTTTAAATTTGCATAATCGTTTCACGGTTACCGACATTAACTAGGGTCCTGTTACTTGCATTATAAATGTGTTATTTTTTTTTTAAGCAGATCACATATACTGTAAATATCTTGAAGGGCTACTCGATCACTGTCCCCTTTGCCCAATTTGTATCACACATACATACCCTTTTCACACTGGTATTAAATGTTATGATGCTGGCAGGTCTATACCAGAGCCGTATGCTATTTTATGAAATTTCATAATCTTTATTTACTTTGAAATTGTATTGAGGTTGACTTTATCTATTAAGAAATAAACATTTTCAGTTTAATGTTGAAAGGGAACTTTTCAGTTTTACAACACACTGAAACAGGATTATCGGACAGAATAGAATTCTAGTTAAAGGGAGAGACTGAAAAAAGTGAAGTTTATTCTGTAACCATGAACTTCAAAAAATAAATGCTTATCTGACGCCCAGTCAAATAAAAGAGCTTAATGCATTGTGTCATAAAACATGGCACTGTATCCCAACAGGCATTTCTATTTTTTCCTGTCACCTCACCGACATTTCCATGAAAGTGGAGATGAAGGTAACAGAGTATGAAGTCTTCACTTGAATTTATAGTGAATACAAGACAGTTCATTATAAAATATAAATCGCCACATGCCTTTGGATAGTTTAAAATGCAGAGGGAAGGGAAAGGCACAGGCACAGCGATTGTCTTATACTCTCCCACCAATCAAGAAATGCGCTCAGCTGCGGCTGCTACACTAGCAAGAATTAACTGTTTATCGACTCTGTTTTCAAGTGGTCAAGTTTGTTTTACTTTTAAATCACAGGGATCATTTGTGACCTAAAGGCCTCTTTATGCTGCTTCTTGCTGTTAATCATTGTCATTTACTTGTTTAACTGTTGAGTTCATCTTTGTTGTTTTTAGTTACAGTAGTATGATACTGAACAGACATTTGGCTGCCATCCTTGTACATTTTAAATGATCCAAATTTGCCTGCGTTTACTTGGTAAAAGTAATGAGTAATACATTAAGGAAGTGATGAATAAATAATCACTTTAGAGAAGTAATTAGTCATTTGTCACCAATTACTTTCTATGAGCAGCAAGCACAACTCCGATTACCACATTTACAGTATGACCACCATGACAGTCTCTAAATGCATTGAATGAATGGACTGAGGGGACCTAGACTTTAATATGTGAACCCACCTGAGGATATCACACTTTCACAGGCCGGCCTTTGTCCTTAACTGAAGATGCAACAGCAAGGTCTGTCAACAGAACTGGAGACGAGGATGTCTGTCCTTCACCTGAAACAAACAAACAAAAAAAAAAAAAAAGTTGGCACAAGGGTTCTCTGATTTATTTGGAGACTAGCATGAGGGTCATTTACTTACCAAATAAAAGATGATACAAGTGTGTTTGGCTTCCAAATGAGCTTTGGCATGAGGACTCCTGGATCCCATCTTGGTCAGTGTCATGGCTTGCTGCAGAGTGTGGCTCCTGGAAAAATTCAGAAAATCGACGAAACCAAAGTTTAACACGACATCTTGGGTTGGATTTCATGTATGATATGAGGGTCCTCTGCTTGCATCTGTGTGTCAGTGTGTCATTCCCCTTATACATTTTACTAATCTGTTGCTATGAACGTTTTTGGCATCACAGTTTCTGATTTGATCAGTGGCATGGAGACTTCTGGCCTTCAGTTGAAGGTTGGCACAAGGGCCATTAGATTTATTTGTGGATAGTGTGTGAGAGGTAAGCAGACAGACAAATGGACAGACAGATGGCTGAAGCGTCCTTGACTTTAAGTCTTTTACTCAGAGCTGTTACAATATTCCTTAAGCCAAGACAATTCTGCCCCCCCCCCATCCCTTTCATCTATGATGGTCTCATCGTTTGAGCATAACAGATGAAAGATACTCAATGTCCTGGCAGCATGAAGTTCCATGAGTGGAATCTGCTACCAACAGGCTGCCCCCAGCGTTTTCTGAAGTCACTAACATACATAAAGACTGCAGTGATGCTGGGGCGATTGAGCTCAAAAATGCAGGAGCGCTGGTGCCTGAGGCACAATGGGGCGATTGTTTGAGGTGGGCACTTCAACTGTAAGACTGCAGAACAAAACTCCCCAAGCCCCCTACCCACCAAAAGCCTAAATGGAGAGGACACTGATGTCCAATAAAGAAAATAAAGCACTGCCACTGGAAAGTAGTCAACATATCCCACACTCTGTCGCCATTATATACAGTGGCTTCTTTAATAGCAAAGCTGCATAATGAAGTGATGGCACAAAATTTTTTTTTCCCCCGCCGTTCATTTAAATCCCTGCCTTCTTACTCTGAAGTTTTTCTTCGATTTTAGTTTAATTTTACAAATTCAGTTTTGTTTCAAAAAAATGTTTGTCTAAAAGGGACATACTGGGGTTCTGCTCTGCTACAAAATATGAATTCTACACAAAAAAAAAAAAACAAAAAAACCAACAACAACAAACAATCAGTAAGGTAGGTGTGGAAATCCTTGTGCTCACAGTGAAAAGCACTACAGCTACTGTATATCCAACAGTGTACGTGAATGGCTTGGCTCATTAAAGTATGTCAATAGGACATAGAAGATTGTGTGTACCCGATAGACATGACAGTCGCATGTGATCCAAAGTGGCACCTGTGGGCACATCTTCAGCAAGTAAGCCACTCATGGTCCTCTCTTCTGTTTTTACTTCAACAGTTTTACCTACAGGCTCGGTTCACGTGGCATGGCGCCCGCCTCCTGAGGCCGCTCGTCCAGTTCCTTCTGGTCATGTTGGCGTTGTACACTGGGCTGACCAGGATCTCCGACTACAAGCATCATCCTTCAGACGTATTGGTTGGCTTCGTGCAAGGCGCCCTTGTGGCCATCTGGGTGGTAAGCATCTGTTAGCTAAACTGCAGTCCACTTTTCATATAGCGCCTTTCACAGACGACCTCAGCACACAGTGCCTTGCATGTAATAACGTTGACATGTTTAACATGATTTAGTGTAGTTGTTCTCAGGTTCAGTTCTGGGGGGCCAACCAGTTCAGTCAGTCAGTCATTTCAATCCTCTCTGATTTCATTTGCTAAGAAAAATGCAGTAGTTCAAAACATACGATTATAAGGAATCTATAATAATTTCTAATTTTGTATTTTTCACTTCACTTTGAATGCCTTAGTGTCTTATTTTTCTTTAAATTTACAATTTTGGATGCTACTAACTCCTCTGATTATATCCCAATAAAGGCAATTATTGATAAGAGTAGGCACCTTGGCAAATGACACTGAATAATGAGAGACAGCAGCTACTTAAGCATAAGACCCACTAAGGTATGGGGGAATATTCAGACTAAATAAATAAATAAATAAATACACAAATCAATGTATCATGAAATATGGACCCCTACCCAATTTGTGCCACTCAGGCATACTTTCAATGTGCCCCACCTCCCATTTTACAGCACTTCCTAATCAGAGGCATGTGACAGACCCTTTTTTCGCAGACATGCACATCACGGAACATGCACTTTGCTAACAACTCACCAATCAGAAAACTACTCACTAGAGCTCATCCACTCAACCTTGACGGAAGAAAATGACAGCCTTCACTGCACCATATATTTCATTTTACGGGTGGTAGGTACTCCCCATTCTTGACTTAGGAGTACTGGTAATGCGCTCCCTGGCACTTTACCCGACATTACCAACCCCACTTTAGAAAACCAATCTGTCCTTTTCCTGAGCTTTTGCATATCCAAGAAGGACTCCTACCGCTGCTTTTAAGTGTGCAACAAGGAACATCACCAGTTTGCCCACTTCAGCAGTTGGTCACTGAAATAAATGAATGAATAAATAATTACATAAATACTTAAAGTAGTAAGTAGTACAAAGCATCGCATGAAACAATTGTTTATGCTCACATATCACTTTATTTATTTAGTTTCACATTTCTAAATTCATTTATTTTTGTCCGAAATATTCCTTCAAACTAACGCAGTCATCATTAACAAATACTGGGCTTAAATAACTGGTATACTTGAAAAAGCAGAATGAAACTTATGACAATGAGGATAAAGAAAATGGAGAGAGAAAAAAAATAAAAGCATGCTACATGCTAATAAGAATTCTGCAAACTTCACTTTGTAATTTCTAGACAATACAGAAGCAGGGAAACAGCCACTTTAAGGAAAGTGTCCCATTAAAACGAGAAGTTGGGTGGAATGGAAACCTGCAGCAACAGGGTGTCCAGGACTGAACCTGTGAGCCGCTGGTCTAGCGACTTCATAATGAAACTCCCTCAAACGTCCAGAGCAGCATGAGGCTGTGTGACCTGCTTAATACAAATCAGTGTCCTGGCCAAGCGTTAGTAGATTTTCTTTATATACCACCTTACATGGCAAACATGCCAATGTGTCTTTCATGTATTGATGTTAAGCAGCATTCAGTTTACTTTGTGCTGTTCTCAGACCCTCTCATCCCAGAGTGCAGAAACTGTCTAGTGTTTATGTTTGCAGTGTGGCACAGCAGTTAGCTCTGCCAGGTGGGTTCAATTCCAAAACTAGTTACTGTCTGTGTGGTTTACATGTTCTCCCTGTGTCTATTTGACAGTTTCTCCAGGTCCTTTAGTTTTCCTCCCACATCCATTAAACATGCATTTTAGGTTAATTGGCGAATATGAATTACTTGATTGTGCTCTGTAATATTCTGGCACCCCCATTGGGGATGTTACCCACCTTGCAATCAGTGGTACTGGGAATGGTGTCTTTCTCCTGTGACCATAAATTAGACAGACAGTTTAGAGAATTAATGAGGTTTACAAATATTTGATAGTGTCTTACACAGTGACTACCCCTGCACCCCCCCCCCCCCCAAAATGTTTTACATTGGTGCTACTATTCAATGTCTGTTTTATGGTATTGTGTTTGTCCACCATGCAACGGATTGGCATCCTGTCCAGGGATTGTTCCTGCCTTATAATCAGTGCTTGCTGGTTAGGCTCCTGTTTCTGTGTGACCCTTCTTTGGATAAGCGGGTTTGGAAAATGGATGGATGGATGGACACAGTGAGTGTCAGCCCATAGTACTTTACAGTAAATGTATTGGGTGGGGCACAGTGGTTAGCATGGCTGGGTTGAATGTCTAGGCCAGACATTGTGTGGAGTTCATATGCTCTCCCCGTGTATCTGTGAGGTCAGTCCCGGAAGCATGCATTTTAGGTTTATTGGCCAAATGATGGAGCACAAGTGATGGCGCCCTGCCACAGACTGGTGCCTCTTCTAGTTTTAGTGCTGGTGAATCTAGGGTAGTCGTCAGTGCCCTGTGACCTTTACCTAGTTAAGTGGGCGAGACTATTTGTTTTAGAATACTACTGCCAGCGAGCGCCAGCCCAAACTGCTTTCAGTCTGTAACATTTTTGTAAAGATGGCAGCACGCTTTTAGCACTGTTGTCTCACAGCTCCAAAGTCTTGGGTTTAATTCCCAGCCAAGGTGCTGTCTATGAAGTTGTATGCTCTCCCCACAGCTGTACGAGATCTTTAATGCATGAGACTGAGTGTGTCCAGGCTGCCACACTGGGTGTTTTTTTTTTTTTTGGCTGCCCCTCTTGAGGCACAGGACGCCTGGTGTTTATTAACTTAAGAGGCAGAATTCCAATACTGATTTTACTATGGCCTATGTCCTGGCCCTCTGCTTAAGGAGTAGTCTGCAGTGATGGTGCACGGTGGACTTTGGGACAGCGCTTCTTGCAATTTGTCACCATTCATTACTGAAATAATCTAAATCACTTCATTATATATAGTACCTTTCATAGCAAGGTACCTTCCCACCCCAAACCGAAGTTTGAGGGGTCAGCAGTTGGCTCTCTGCGGAGGCGTATGCCAACTGATTAAGGTCATTCCAAGTGCCACCATTAACTGCTCTGGCTGCCTTCATCGCCACAGCCTCATAAACCAGACAGCTCTCTCCACCACAGCTGAGTCATATCAGTCAGTCATGGCAGCCTTCTGTTGGTGTTCCAAAGTACACTGGTCTTCCAGACAGAGACTCGACCCCTTCGTTCGCCTGCACAGTGTGACCACGATGGGGGAGCCACAACATTAAAGACTGTACTTTCAGATTCTTTTTTTATTATTCCAGAGTAGCTAATCTAGGCCAGGAATTACACAGATGGAGGGAATTTCCATTCTTGACATTATGAAAAAGAAAGGAGGAGGAGTTGAGAAGTGAAAAAGGGAGCTTTTAGCAAGAATGAATGTTTAGCTGTATTATCTTTTAGAGGTCATTGAAGGACCTGCCTACATGTTTGTGTGTGGCACTATGCCCAGGTGTGATGGTGGGATGCGGTCTGCACCTTCTGTAGTTTCAGCCTGTTGTCCTTCTGCTCCACTGAGTGATATGATGCTTGTGTGTCTAGTCATGGACTGGTGCCCCCTACGGGGTAGGTTCTGGCATTTCACCCACTGCAAGCTCTACACACTGAGGTGGACGGAGGGCCACAAGTGTTCAGTTGATTCTCATCGAGTTCTGCTTCTTTCAGGCCCTCTACATCTCCCCAATGTTTAAGAAGAAGGAGCGATGCCAGGGCAAGACCGGCAATATCTTGGACAGCCCTGTGTCCAGTCAGCACACCGTCTGCTAGCAGCGATGATCGAGTAGAAGGACATTTGACCTGCCAGAGGGGGGCAGTGGCTCACAAAGTGCTGACTGGAGGCCGATGTCTCCCCTGGGGACGGACTGTGATGCCCTAAATCCCTTGATCTCCGCACTTCAGCCTTTCATCTGCCAAAATTATAAAACTAAAAAGATGGAAAGGAAAGTCAAGCCTCGGATGGGCACTGAACGCCAACGGAAGGAGAGATGTGGAGGCTTTCACGCTGCTCTCTCTTTCGCTTCCAGTTTTCAATCTTCTGGTGCACTTGGCATACATCATGGCATGCGACTCATCCTGCTACACATCCCGGGATTTTATTTTTCCTTTTCTTAATTGTTACCAGGTAACCTGGCAGCATAAACGGATGACAATCATGCAGCATAGCAAGGCGGAGAGAAAGAAAGGGGAAAAAAAAAAAAAAGACTTAAATATAAATATATATACTTTTTAAAGTTTTAAGAAAATGGATTATAGTTCAAGCTGCTACATATGTGATAACATAACACTGATATTTTAATAATAAAGTTTTAACTTAGTTACACTGTATGTACTCAGAGGGGCTGAGGCAGAGATCTGGACAGACAGGCTGACAGGGCACCTTGTGTTAGCTGAGACTGTATGCCAAACAAAACTGGCATATTGTAGACCATGCCAGTGGCAGCTACTTCAGTTTGGTTAAATATCTATGATATATATCCAGGCAAGTAACACACCGAGTCAAAAATAGAAGGTCCTGAAGCTGCACTGTCCACTACACCATTTAGATAGATGGCCTTCTGACTAGCTGCTCACCCACCTGCCCATCTTTTCATGTAATCTTCCTTCTGTCTGCACCCTCACACTTTCATCCTTGAGCTGTTTTCCCATGTAGTAATTTATAAATGCATCCATTCCTCCATCTACTCTGCCCATTTATTCGTTCATCCATCCACTGGTTTGTCATCACAGAAGCCAGTCTTCACACGTATTCATTCATCCGTCTATTTTGTCAGCTGTCCATTTGAATAGCCAGTCATTTTTCCAATTCGTCCAATCATTTATTGTCCTATACATCCCAACTGGCTATCCGGTCACTTATGCATGATTTCATCCATTCATGTAACTTCCTCTGTATCGGTCAGTCTATGCACTTCTTGCTTTCTTGATCACAACAGCCATCTTCAGTCTACTCATTCATTCACTCTGTCATATGCAGTCAGTCCATTCATTCATTGTCCATTCATAAATTTATTTATTCACTCGTTCATCCATTCATTCACAAGACCTAGGAGCTAATTCGTAAATGCATCCATTTATATATGCACTCTGTCCATTCATCCAGTGTTCCCTCTATATTGTGTCTTTTTGAGCTTCTCAGACAGACAAGCATCATGTCTCCTCTTATCCCATCAGCCTGGTCTGGGCAGGACACCACTTGTCCCTTGGTGATCCCCAGTGAGCCCCAATTTGAGGGCGCCTCTGGGTCCACATGTGTTATTGGCACTGAAGTTGCTGTCTGGGCATCATTTGACCCTTTCCTATCTGCTCCTCCTCAGCTCATGGGCTGGGCCAGCAGTGCCCCCTGTCTGTCAAGACTGTGCTTCTTTAGTGTGAGAACTGATGGAATGAAAGCCGAGATGCTGTGAATCCAGACCACTATCTGCCCATCCTGTTTTCTCTTGTTTGATATTTTTTTGACTGAAAGAATGATCACTCTGTAAATGTAAAGATTGTTATTAATGTTGTTTGTTAAATGTAAGAGATGGAATCCTTTGGACAAATCTTCAGACTAACAGATGTCCATCTCGGGGGTCTCAGAACTGAACTGTGACGTTTTTACGGGGAGGACAGAAGGTGCCAAGACCTGTGGACTACAAATACATGAGAGTGGTGCCTCAGGCTGTATAGACTAAGCTGTCCTTTAAGACTTGGAGTTGCCCTCATGGGCTCGAGGATCCCAAGTCTGCCAAACACTAAAAAGGACCGTCCATCAATTTTGTTTTGTTGTTTTTTCAAAAGCACTTCAAGTCGGGTTATCTGACACCTGTCCACTGACCGAGTTTTCCTGATGAGGGTTAACTGGACCACCTGGATTGTTCATAACTTTGGGAAATACAAATGGAACATAAATTTCTGTTTTTTCCTTGCCGCAGAATGTGATGCCCTGGGATATTTCCGGATTGGTTTGAATTATTTCAATGTTTTATTTTCCTTGGTTTTTTTTTTGTGCAATCTTTTGTTTTTGTTAATTTTCTTTTTCAAACAAATGCCAGCTGACTGCATCCTACTGGAATGTGTAAAGTTGTCTTTGTCCAACTTTGTACGGGAATAAAAAGCACGCAGGAATGTCCTGTACGGAACCACATTACGTGATACAGGACTTGGTTAGTGGGACCAGGTCAATAGAAATGCAGACCAACAGGTTGAAATGGCTCAAAACTCACTTGATATAGTGCCTTTCATTCAAGGCTGGGCAATATATTGAATTTTTAATTCAATATTTAAGAAAAAATAATACGCAAAAGCCAATTTGATTGGATTTTCTACAACTTCTTAACATTAAACAAAACCCACAAAGTGAAGAGCGCTCCTTTGTACATGTGTCTAAGTCAAGCCTGAGGGGGGGAAAAAAAAAATGGAGGAAAGTGTTTAGAACAAGTAGGTTTGGTTTCACTTGGGATGACAGTTCAAGCACAACATCTAAAGATAAAACACATTATGAATAGGCCATCCAGACCAAACATGTGCCAGCTGAGCAAGTTCATAAAGTGTTGGCGGTTCTGTGGCGTGGCATATGAGTGCACAAGCAGCAAGTAGAAGGAGAGAATGGCTGCAGTGACTTACGGTATTGCAAAACACACTTTCTCCAACTTAACTTGTGCGCTAAAAGTCAGTGGTCAGGTAACCACACAAGCATTGCACCAGCACACGAAAAGTGAGCTTTGTCCATTCATAAAAGTGGAAACCTGTGGTCTTACCATTATCCACCGATGGCCTAATATTGGTTTTCTTGTGTGAGTTTAAGTTTGCATCAAGTTATTTACCAACCACGGCTGACAATACTCTACCGGTTTTTCCTTCCCTAAGATGAATTGCCAATCAAAGTAGATGAGCTCTATCTGCCCATGATATCTGACCCATAGCAGAGGGTTTGGTTTGTGGGCACCAGGACATATCCACACATTATGTGGTCCAAACCATCTCCCAGCCCTTGCAGGTTTGGCATGGGGCCTTAGTTACCACCTGAGGCCACTTGGAGGCACTGCATAGGACCTGCCATGTAGAGGCTAACTATACTGGCAGGACAGGCCTACTGACTTGGCTCTTTTTCACAATGCTGATGATGAAGCAGCCATGCCAGACAGTGTTGAAGGCTGAAAGTGAAAGGTAACAAACACACAACGCGACACCAACACATTAGATACAAGTCGCACAGCTATCTGTCACACACCAGAGTGCCTGCTACAAGACTATCTATTACACAAGGCCATGAGACGCCAGATCTGGATGGAGGAGACACCAGTGATACAGATGCTGTGTACGTCTTCCAGGCTCACATAATGTACAGCAGCATTAATGCAGGAGGCCAGCGTGTCCATCAGAGTGAACAAGAAGAACAACAGTGTTACTACACAAACATCCACACAGTGTAAGCTCTCATCCATCCATTTAACGTTTTCTCCATTAATGAAAGGCTACAAGCAGGAATGAAAACTGCAGCATGTGCAGTTTTCTTTTGTGTGACTGATTCAATCTTCATATGTGGGGTAAATGGCAGTACTGTATATTTTATTTTTCATTTTTCTGTGTTCATAAGAATTCCGTATGCCTTGAAACCACTTCAGTTTTTTCTGTCTTGTGGGATACTGACTCACCAGTACCAGGGCCTCTAGACCTGAAAGGAAAGGGAAAAAAAAAAAAAAAAACTTAATTTGTAGCCATTTTAAGTTCAAGTGTTACACAGGAAATTGCACCCTTATTGTAAAGGATATAACAATAGGCGTCTTCAGCAATAACGGTCAGAAAGACTTGAAGGTGTGTGGGCCACATCGACCAACCTCATGGGGTTCACACCCTAACAGAATGCAACAGGTCACAACACTTAAAGGGGATTGGTAATATCAGGATGTGGAGTGTCATTTTATGCTGTGTTGATGTTGCTGATGATCATATTTTTGATATTTGATTCTTTACTGGCAGTCACAGCCCTCTAAGAGACACTTCCTGACAGTTAAGGACGACAAATTAGAAACATAAGTATGCAAGTGCATCGTTGTAGACTATTTCAAGATCAATGACTACTAAAATGTAATTTTTTTTATCCTTCACTTGCAATCTATGGACCTCTGTCAAATGGTGACAAATGACATTTCTTTATCAATCAAGAATTTAGATTTTAAACATTTCAACTGAAGCACACATTTTAATATTTCAAATATGTGACAACTATTCTTGTTTATTCTATACCTCATGAAGTAAATCATCATTGAAAGGCCCACCAAAATACCTGGCCCAAAGAACAAAATTGTTAATTATGCAATTAGGATATTACTCTATAAATGAATGAATGCAAAAATCTAAAACACACAAGTAAAACTTCCAGGAAAAGGTAACCCTAAACATGCCCACTTAAAAAAAAAAAAAAGAATCCAGAAACAAATGGCAAAACCCGAAAACCAAAGTCACAAACAAAAAATGATCAAAAGACAAACAAAACTCACAAAATGAACATGAAAAGGAACGTGCAATAGCAACAATTCTTTACATTTATCTAGTGCTTTTCTCACTACTCAACGAACTCTCCACGCAGGGAGGACACAGGACACGACCCCATGATCTCTTTACTGTGCCACCTGCATGGATAAAAAGTCAAGAAGAGCAAATGGATCAGCAAGGACCCGAGGCCACTAAGTGGATTAAATGAGGTCACAGCTGAAGACACTAACTGAGTGGTATTAGTTAAATGGACTGGCAAACAATTACTATATATATATATATACACTCGCGGATAAGTTCTCCCATGGATAAGTCGGGACTTGATTTTACCGTATAATTTCCGGTATTTTATAATGTTGGTCATAAAAGTCAAATGCAGAAAACTCACGCTATTAGTCCAAGAGATTAAGATATGCTAACGCCCACCGGAGAGAGTAACCACAGAGCACACGTCCTTTTTTCTATGTATTGTGCCTACGTGACCACACAGTAATACCCGAACTATTCTGAAGCGACATTTACTGTTTTTTGTATCTCACCCTCTCATACACCTTTATCGTAAGACCATCCCATATCTACGATGGAGCGTTCGATCAGAAGAATAAATGAAGCTGGTTTGAAATTAAAAGTTGTGGAAGTGGCAAAAGAAATTGGTAACTGCACTGCTGCAACAAAATTCGATGCGTCTGAGAAACTGGTGTGAGATTGAAGGAGGCAAGAAGATGTAAAAAAAAAAAAAAAAAAATTAAGTATATTTTGGAACGGGCATATAAGTTAGGGTCTGATTTTATGATCGATTTTTTGGGTTAAGACCCCACTTATACGGAAGTATATACGGTACTGAAAATACTTAAAGCATGGGAGGGGGGAAAAAAAAAAAAAAAAAAAAAAAACAAAAAAAAAAACAAAACACACCCACAAACAAGGGATCAGTGAAAAATTACATAAAACTAACAAAAAGAACAAAGACACCTTCTAAACACCTAATGATAAGCAAGCGTCATAGCAACATACAAAATGGTGCCAGTGCCGAAGAGACAATAATCATTTAAGTCTAAAGGTCTTGCAGGCCCCTAGCTTATTTAAAACGTTCCTCAGTCTGTACTCAAAACACTGAGGCCAACATTGGAAAGTTTAAAAAGCTCATTGGGTTGAAACCGACTCTCCTGCAATATCAGTGGAGTGCTGCTCAAGAGTGCACGTATGTATAAATCGTGACTCTTACAAACAGTCAAGCAAATGAAATCAGGAGCTATCTGCTTTCCCAGCATGGACTGTGGTCTTCAAAATGGTGGTCAAGTCAGGGCGGTTCCAGCCGAGTGGCAGTTAGTCTTGTCCGTGTTCCTTCTGCGACACTAACTTACATTAATTTTCTGACTGGGTTTTCCGGCAGACATCTTCCCTCTTCAATCATTACATTTACTTTGAGATATCAACCAGAACACAATGAGACGTCTCCCTGAAATCATTCCATGGACTTCTGCCAAACATCGATCATATTTAAAGAATGTGTGGAATTTATTATTGTTATAATGTTGAATATAAAGTGAGGAGAATGGAGCCTTGTGGTTTGGGGTGATGGTACATTTGTGTGTATACATGCACACACGCTTTGGTATTCATATGTCTTAAGTCAGGGGTGTTCAACTCTGGTCCTGGTGGGCCGCATTGGCTGCAGGTTTTCATTCTGACCCTTTTCCTAATCAGTGCCTTTTTAATAACCTTGTTTTTAAGGATTCAGTCCTCTGAACGGATTTGTTTCCTCATTAAATGGCAGCCAAACAGAAATGAAATGTGAAATGAGCCAACAGATGACCAGCTAAACTGGAACATCAAACTCCAGCCAATTATTATTTCAAGTCGTTACTGAATATCATGACTTGTTGCTGCTCTCATTCCGTTACAGCAGACTGTTGATTTTCTGTTTTTCTAAGACCATCATCAAGATGTTTTACTGACCAACATGACCGAGACCTTCACCTTTCTTTATTTTCAGGTTAGCTGGTCAAGTGGTGGTTTGTTTTGTGTCTCATTACAGTATTGTTTGGCTGCTCGTTAAGTAAAAAGAAACAACCAAAGGGTCTGAGTCACGTCAATTACAACTAAGGCAAAACAAGTTAATTAGCAGCAAAAATGGCTCACTGATCAAGAAGATGGTTAGAATGAAAACCTGCAGCCACTGCGGCCCACCAGGACTGGAGCTGGACACCTCTGACATAAGTAATAAATTTAACATTCACAACCCCACATAATCCAAGGTGGTCACGGAGGGCAGATCCCTATTCCAACAGCACTGGCTGCAATACAAAATAGTTTTGGACACAAGATTCTCTTGCGCACAGACCCACAGCGGGCCCAGTTTAAGTCACACTAACGAGGATATCTTTAAAGATGTAGGAAGAAAATCATGAAAATATAAAGAGAATGTGCCAACTCCATATAGAAAACGACTGGGTAAAGCATTGGAGTCCAGGATGATGGACCTGTGAAGTAGTTTGTGCTGACCATTGCACCACTGTGGGTTAAGCAAAGCAGTTAAATATCATGCGTGTTAAAAGGAGCATGCGAATAACACTGTGGCATCAGGATGGCCCACCCAAATGATAAGTAACCATATGTGCCTGCCTATCTGATTAATATGTCTGTGATTCCAAGAGATGGTTCATCACAAATATTCTTAGCAGAAAAATGCATTGCATTTTTTACTCCAACAGATGGTACATCAGCATTAACACTGCTTTTACAAATATCACACCAAATGGCACACAGAGACATATGCATGCACTACATTTGCCACTCTATTTTTATTGGTGAATCAATCAGTCAAGTGTGCACAGACCTTTGGCCATCAAGTGCTACACCTATAAGCAAGCATCATATATCAGGAGCAGACTAGTGATGATGAATTCAGGGCTTCTTAAATTAGATCACTGCTTCCTGCTGTTCTCTCAGCACACTTGCAGATAAACATTTTGTGGGTGACCGGAAGATGAACATAGGAAAACAAAAAAAGGATCAGGAAAGAAGGAAATCAAAGCCACATTCAGAGACAAGATTTCAGGTCAAAACCGTGAGTAACACGTGGGACATTTTTTGCACAAGGCTTTTTGAGGTTTTGGATCCATGAATCACATAAGGAAATCTCCACTATGGTTGAATCGCCAATCAAATCAAGGTATTCATTAGAGCCCTCTCAACTTTGAAAAATTAGTTTTCTTTTCACTGCAGATTTAATGTTAGGTGCAGTGCCCCTGAAATAAAAAAAAAAAAAAAAAAAAAAAAAAAAAAATCTCACTAATCATGCTCACATACTGCCGAGTTTTTTTTTTATTCATTTATGGCCATGTCACCATATGTTTAGTTATTTGCATATTTATTTAATTTTGTCCAAAATATTCCACTACAGGGGTTGAGCTACAAACATCTTGTCACTAAAAAAAATGTACCGAACTAGGGCATAGGGTCATCTATTACCATTAAATTCTAAGGCACATGCCAGTTCATGATGATGCCCCTGCCACAAATGATCCGATAGCCAACGCTCAGAGTAAGTAAAAACGGGAATGTATCCTATGGCGAAAATGTGCCACACGAACCAGCGGTAATTTTCATGATTTGCAGACAGCCAGCTGTTGTCCTCCCACATCTCAAAGAGTCCAAACTGCTCAAATGTGAATGCGAGAAGGGGATGCATTCCCTCAATTAAATGGATTTCAAAATCTGCAGGTTTACATCTACTAGGTCAATTTTCAATATTGTAACACCACTACAGTCACAAATGGTTCTTCCAGTGGTCCTTTGTATGGGGTCTTCCCCCAGTTCTATGCATTTTCTACTCAAAATGTTGTGTCACCTTCCCTGTTAAAGCAACCAAATTAAAATCTGTTATTTCCTCATCACTGCCTTCCTATGAAAAGAGAACCCACTGAAGCAGGTTTAGAATAAAAATACATGAGTAACTTACAACCACTTAAGGTCAAGATATGAGAGATGCGAGACACACAGAGATGGGAGGCAGCCAGGGTGGGTAGGGTAGCCATGCGAGAGCGAGAGCCTCTCTTTCATATGGATGGGCGAAGGTCCGAGTGTACATGTTGGTGTCTGAGTGTGCACCTGAACTGGACAACTGTGTAACTTGATTCAATTTGGAACGCTGTGACAAATTCAGAAATACAAATTTTACTAATTATTTCATTACATAATAAGTACACAAAGTCCGATTTCTCTAAACACAAGGGGAAAAAACAAAAAGTGTTTTCAAACTGATCAGCATAAATGGAGCTCAGCAATGTCTGCCAGTTAATTAACTGTTGAGCTGTGGGCCCACAATCACACTTGGGACAGTTTAGAGAGTTGGTTATCTTAACCTGCACATACTTTGGTATGTGGGATGAAAAACTGGAGTACCCAGAAGAAGAAATACACATGTGCACATAGGGAGAACATGCATTCTCTACACCAAGGAGGACCACCCACAGAAGACACAGTAGCAGCTTTACCACTCTGCATTTCACAGTATATACCCTCCATACACACACGCGCACACAAACAATGATGTACACTATGAACTTGAAGGTATCATTTATATATTACTTCTGATTTGCACACACTTATTATGTTACAATATTTTTTTTATGATTGTTCAACAACCATCAAATCTGGAATAGTTAATCAATAGGGATGCACCAGGCTAACACTGTAGATCATTTTAAAAAAAAAAAAAAAAAAAAAAAGGGCTTAAGAACATTTATATTAGACAGAATGCCCAGTGTGGGGATTGGGAGGTCTTTTGGTCCCCCTTGAACCACTGCAGATTGTTTTTCTCACTTGTTTTTTTCTTGTCCACCCTGACCATCTGACCTGATCACCCGACTGTCATTTAGAGGCCTTAAATAAATTCTATTATCATGTTATGTCAGCGCAGTGGTAGCACTGCTGCCTCGCAGTACGGAGACCTGGGTTCGCTTCCCAGGTACTCCCTGCGTGGAATTTGTATGTTCTCCCTGTGTCTGCATGGGTTTCCTCCCACAGTCCAAAGACATGCAGGTTAGGTGCATCGCCGATCCTAAATTGTCCCTAGTATGTGCTTGGTGTGTGGGTGTGTGTGCCCTGTGGTGGGCTGGCGTCCTGCCCAGGGATTTGTTCCTGCCTTGCACCCTGAGTTGGCTGGGATTGACTCCAGTAGACCGCCATGACCCTGTGTTAGGATATAGCGGGTTGGATAATGACTGACTGATATGAATTCCATATTTAAGGACTCTATTTTAATTATATATCCATCTCAGGTAAACAAACATTTATTTTTAGTACATTATGCATTATTATTCTCGTCTAAATTTAATTTGTTTTGCTTTTCACATTTAGTGCATACACTTTGAGCACTTCCTGTGTGTTTAAATGTGCTAAGAAGCAAGTGTTCTTGTTGTTCTTGTGTAGGTAGAAGCAGTCCCAGAACTTACTGCCGCGAGTGCCAACGGCCTGAAGGGAGGAGCGAGAAAAGTGTCTGTGCGGGTTGGCTGAGCTCTTCAATAACAGAGTTTGCCTTTCTAAGGACGGCACATACTCATTTATTTAATAAAAAACTTACACTGCATTCATTTATTTTAATACTAACAGTGTGCTGTGCCTTTCTCCTCACGGTTTTTTCTTTGCATTTCTCATGGTCGCCCGACCCCTGCAACATGCGTAACTGTAGTGTGACAGTGGCCATGCCAGTGTGCGCTATAAAAGAGCGCCCCGGCCCAGACCAGACCTAACCCTTTTCCTAATTCCCTGTGTCTGTGCAGCCCTCGACTTTTAAAGTGCATTGTCGGAGTAGGAAGTGCCTCCAGCAGATTGCATCCCATTCCGACCTACCCCCTGACTGCTCACCCAGCCGGGATGCCCAGTCTAATCTCCCTGCACCGTTGCACGCCTGTGTCCAAGACTGTTGCTCTATCAATAGAGAAACAAATCCCAACGGCCTTGGATTATCTCTGTGTTTTCTGACGTTAATTACCTCAGATCGCCCGACTGCCTCCAGCACACTACAATTAGGCCAATTACGGTCATTTCAGCTGTTACAAAAGTTTAAACAGCTGCACCCCCACATGCGTGTGTGTGCACGTCAGCAGGCCCCAGTGCTTATTTGACTGCAGCATGCGATTTGCGCACACACACTCGTGTTTCTGGCAGGCAGACAGCACTTTCGTGTTGTTCCCAGTTTTTCTCTAACTAGCTCAGGGTGTCACAGATCTCCTGCTGTCGTTCAGCGCTCTTCACATGGAATTGCTTAATTAAGTTCAGAGGCAGGAACAAACTGCAAGTCACTGTCATTTCCGGGTCACTTTAATTCAGATCAATGGCCTTTATATTTAGAGCCTATTAGGAGCAAACTGTCTCAGAGTCCACTAAGGGCTGCGCTCAGCTTCCTATAAAAGTAATTGGAAGCACATTTGTTCTGGATAGATCCAAGGCGGACCTCTGCCATTTGGACACCCTTTGTTCACTGAATATTTTACAAATTGTGTCCTTCTACAAAAAAAAAAAAAAAAAAACACCACCACATGAAGATGGCCACAACACCAGTCAGGCTGATGTGACAGAGGTGTCCACTACAGAAAGGAGCTATATAAAATAATGTATGCTTTCTGTTGTAAAGCGGTTCAAGATCATTTAATGTCCATCTCCAGGGGGTCATTTATCCACGCTTTGGCCGCCGGGGGGGGGGGGCGGGGGAGGGGGGGTTGGGTACACTATTGCCTGATGGATTTTTGGGACTTTAACACACCATGTCCCCCTTAGCGTTTTAAGCATCCCCTTACAATTTCTGATTTTAACCTGTGAAACACTTTAGCGCCTATCTTTCATTGACAATACAAGAGTGACTTGTTAACTTGGATTTGATTTATTATCGTGATCACACTGCACCTTCACAGCTCTAGAAGGCCTGTGTGTGAGCCTGAGAAAAGCACTATACAGTATAAATACAGTATGATTTATGTGGTGTTTAAATGTACTTCCTGTGTGTGTGTGTGTGTGTGTGTGTGTGTGTGTGTGTGTATGTGTGTGGATTCTTCCTTTGCTACATTTTACTCTCCCAAAGCCTGTTATGCCTGAATGATTGAACCTGCTCCATTATGCGTAAAATGGATTAAAGAAGCTCAATAATGGATGAATTTTACAATGGCAGCCATGAGAGTAGTACAAGTCAATAGCCGGACGAGGCTGGGTGGCCACCATGGCCTCCCCTGGTCTCTGCTTTTAGTAAACTTTGACTTGCAGTCACTGACTCAGTGGGAAACAGTGAGTCAGCAGTGGGATTTCAGCCATAGTCTTGTGGTTTTTAAGGAGTTTAAAAATCATCTGGGCTGCCTTCTGTTTAGTGAAGCCTTCTGGTTTACTCACTACCTGTCAAGTTGATCACCACTGTCTAGGGCACCAAATATGATGCACTGGGATACTGGCAGCCAATCGTAGGATCACACGATGTGTCCACAGTGGGTTCTGGCCCTTCCATGTCATTAGTGGTCCAATACTGTTGACCTGACCACAATTATTCCATTAGTGCTACTGTTATAATGCACCATTTTCAGAACTTCCTAGGAGGATATGCAGATGTCTGCTGATGGTATGATGGCTTGGTCCGTTATCCTCAGCTCAACAAGTGGATGGAACCTCAGATGCAACCCTTCAGGAGATGCCTAAAATTGAAGACTGCAGTGTATTGAGCCAATCAGAAGGCAGGCAGGCTGGTCAGGTTACTTGTCCAAATGTAGGAGAAATTCAAAAAATGAGTGAGAATGTGGCTTGGCAGGGAAGCGATGGGCAGGTAGGGTGCAGGCAGCAATGAGTCACGTGGGTGTCATAACAGCACACTCAAGGTCATCTATGTCCTGTTGGAAATTCATGCAAGTGTGACAGAGACAAAAATCAGGTTACTTTAAGCCTGAAATTGTGTGATGCTAACAGATAATGGACATGGCTCATGGTGCAAGACAGGGTCTACCAGGCAGCAGTGCCAGTTCAGCATAGGATGCACATACAGAGACAACTGTCACTCACTATAAATTAGATCAGCCATGTGGACAATGACAATAGACAGTCGACATCCAGAAAGACCAGTTACATGGACAGAGATAAGGTTCACTTATTGCCAAAATAGGCCATCCAATTGGACAATGACAAAGGTCAGTCCTCCCCGAAAGAAGATGGCTAATTGGGTAAATACAATGGTCATTCATCATGAAAAGATACAGGCTACAATGATGGTAACAATGGCCACTCACTGCAAAAAAAAAAAAAAAAAAAAAAAAAAAAAAAA
>JANRMT010062830.1:864931-896978 GCA_026402145.1 Polypterus bichir lapradei
TATTGCTTCTTGTTTTTGGACTCCTATTGCTTCTTGTTTTTGGACTCAGTATGCATGTTTCCTATTAAGCCTTTTTTCTAAGGCAGCCATTCCATCATTTGCTCCAATTGCACTTGACTTCAAGCAGCTCAAATGATGCCATGTGCATGCACCCTAATTAAAAGAAATCACCTCTAATGAAGAAGTCAAAGACTATAACGTCCCCTTGAGGAGGTAATGTTACTTAATGAGGCAGAAATACAGAGCTACCAGCATGAAGGGCCAAATTAGGCGAGAAGCCTCATGAAAGATGCAGAAATCATTTAATGTAAAATGAGAAATGTGGTCCTCCCAGAGCCTGGTCTGGGACGCCTGGTGTTAAAGGGGAATAAGTCTGAGCAGGTGTACACCCCCCCCCCCCACTGCTGGCACCACAGTGAAGGTTGACAGACAGGCATGAAAGGAATTTGTAGCATCCACTACCACTCACCGGGATGGAGAGCAGCCTCTTGGTCTTTTTGTAATTTTTTTCTTTTCTTTTGAGATGCCCGCTGATAGTGGCAGAGCGGCCATCCGGGTCTTTTCACTCGAGCCATGAGGTTCCAGCTGTTAAAATGCCGATAAGGAAACACTTGACACAGAAAACAAGAGCTTCAAAGCAGCAGAACAAAACAACTACAAGACGAGGAAGAAAGGAAGCCATTTGTCCTCATCTGCGCTTCGTTCCACTTGGGATTGCACACCTGGGGGAGCCAACAAAACGATTCCTGCTGAGCAGGCGGGCGGAACGGCCTAGAGGAATGCGGGGTAATTACGCCTGGGCAATTTGCTTAATAACAAGGGCGCCGGAGCATTTCAAACATCATACCGACTTTATGATTTGGTTGCGTCCTTGACGAGAGAGGAGCAACTGGGCACAGCAGCCAACACTAAGTGGCAACCCAAAATGTGTGGAATAGAATACAAAGAGCCATGTCAATGTGGTGTTTTTATTTCTTAGAAGAGGGGGCACTGTACAAAGTGTCTACTTAGGACAGTACCCTTAAATTCATTGATCAGCTTGCTAAGAGAGACGTAGCAATCAAAATGGCACAAATCAGAAAGGGCAAACATATCCAATAAGGACCAGCTGTTAATAGGGCATCCTGGATTGGAATATCCAGGGGACAAGTTAATAATTGTGGGGGACTGGTTTGTTTATGCCCTCCCACCAAGCTCCATGAACAAATTCCAGAAACAACCATCCTTTATTCGATAGCATCTTTTCTATGTTGAACACCATGCTTTACATGTGAAGACTCATGTCATAGTTATGACCAGCTGGAAGATTCATGGCCTTGTGGTTTAATGTCCAGTGCCAAAGCTGTTGGGTCACATTGCCTGCCGTGAAGGAAGTAGAGGTGAGGGTCAGAGGAGAAATAAGTGGCACTCTATCACAAGTAAAGAACTTGTAGAACTTATCAGAATATGGAGTCTCCTCCAAGACAAAACAGGTGTGAGGCATTGGAACAGGCCGTCATGTTTACTGGTTTGTCCAGCGGGGGCTCACCTGACTTCAGCCAAGCCCCAAACATTACCTGATGGCTTCAACTGCTGCAGGCCAGAAGCTAGGAAATAAATATAAATATCTCCAAAATGTAACAAAATCCTACCAAGAAGAGGGATGACTGTCAGCCCTTGGCTTGAAGTAAAAGGGCAAATTAAAAAAAAAAAAAAAAAAAAAAAAAAAAATCTTTAGACTTGTTAACGAAAATAGCAAAAACACAAAGATAGGCTCAAAAGAACTAAAAGACACACAAAGCAGTTGCCAAAGAAATAATCAATCCACAGCAAATAAGTCCCAATTATATCCAAAAATCAGAATCATTAAAACAAAGTGAAAATTCATGATTCCCAATTCCACGGCCTTCCGGGCCAATTAAAACAACCAAAGGCAGAGGAGTGATGTCAGGGTGGCCACACCTCCTGGGGCTCCACCCACAAAGAACAAGGATCAGAACTACATTTAAAGCTGACAGTACACAACCACAAAATAACATAATATAGGGGTTTTCAAACTTGGTGCTGAGGACCCACTGTGCCTGCAGGTTTTTGTTCCAGCCAGACTCAATCAGTGACAATAACTGATAACACTTATTTAATTAGCTGGTATTTCTTTTTTCCCTCTTTTCTTATTCTACATTTAGAAAAGCACAGAGGCATGATTTTTACATGTATAAAACATTTATAAATACTTCTATTTTTGCTATAGATTTACTGTAAATGCTTAACTCTCTTTTGATGATTTCATTATATTTTGCCTTTTGTCTGTGCAGTTTATTTCCTTCATTGTATCTTAATAATGACAATTAAAAACAAGCAGAGCAGACACCCAGGCAAATGACACTGAATAGTGAAAGGCTGCAACTACTTTTGTGTCAGACCCACTAATTAGTAAATAATGGATTAACTAAACAATTAGAACACCTGGAAAAGTAGAATGAAAATATTGTTAAAAAGAAAATTATATATAACTGCTTAGTACATATACATACATTTCTATATTGTTCCCAAAATAGAGTCTGGGAAATAACAGTTCACTTAATTACCCAGGCGTTAAATTAAAAACAGAAGCTGGTTGAAACAAAGACCTGTAGATACTGGGGGTCCCCAGGACCGAGTTTGAAAACCCCTAACATAGGAAAGCAGAGTTTTTTTTTTTTTAATTTTTTAGTGTTGATCATAACAGGACTGCTTGAACTGAAAAAGCAGATAGGAAAGGAATTAAACTGACCAGGAGCAGAAGTAACCTAAAACAGTTTGTCAATTACCAGGACAAGGTAAAAAACCAAAAGATGAAAACTCAATAAACAAAACCCTAATGGTGATTGAAAAACAGTAAAAAGAAATGCTAAGTAATTAAACTAAGAGACACTACAATACTAACCAACACTGCAAAATCTGTCTGCTATCCATAAACTTGGACAAAAGGAGACCTTTCACACTGTCACATGGTAGCAATGGACATAGCAACCACAAAACAATAACAGAAAAAAATAATGATGGCGTGCCAAGACTTCAAATATTTTTAATGAACTAAAAGTGACCCCAGATTACAAAACCAATTAAATAAATGGATTCTAAAACCTCTAAAAAGAAGCAAACAGCACAGATATGTGAAGTAATGTCAGAGGAAATTTTAAAACGTTCATAGGGAAGATCAAAGGATTTGAACATCTTCAGTTTAAACAAATGGAGATTAAGAGGTGACAGGATTGAAGTGTTTAAAATTGTGAAGGGACTTGGTGCAGTAGACCTGGCAGTTACTTCAACAAGAACACGGGGACACAGTTGGAAACTCATTAAGGGTAAATTTCAAACAAATGTTAAGTTCTTCTTCACACAGTGAACTAAAGACAAGTGGAATAAGTGACCAAGTAATGTGGTGGACAGTAGGACTCTAGGAACATTCAAAACTCAACATGAGTTAGATGGATAGGATGGGCACGCTTTGTTGAGCTGAATGTTCACGTTAAACATTTTATACAGCGTCCAAACATTCTAATAAATCACAGTTACCACCTATAACACTTAAACGCCATGTCACACTAGATGACTTTTCCAGTGAATTTCACTCATAGCCTTCATTTACATAATCTTTCCAAGCCAGAGACAGTTGGCAGCGCACTCTCAGGTTTCCCAGTCATGTTGTTGTGTAGTCTGACATACCAAGTGACTCCTTCGACTCCAACTAGTCCAGGACTCGCCCCTTAATCAGGTTTCATTTTGTCTTTAGTTGTATGATAGAGCTCTGTGTGCATAACAGCCTGACAACCAATGAATGCTCATCTGGAAGTATAATGCATAGAAAGCAGCGATGAGGCATAAGGAACGCAGACATTTTGGAGTTCACAAACAAACAAGAAACTTGTCTGCATGATGTTGTGTTTTATGAAATAAAGCAGAATAAAAAAAAAAAAAAAAAAGGACAAAGACTGCATCTGAACTTGTCATACCTGTTAACACTTCATACAGAGCCAGTTGCATTAGGCCGCATATTATTGGCTGCCCCAAAATGTGCGGGTACTCCGTCTGTAAAGATCACATGCACAGAAATTTTCAGTCATGTCAACTGACATGGACCAGCAACAAGATCAGCAGCTAGAGTTAGCAAATCTGACATGCCCCAACTAGAAGTCTCATAGTGTAAAATTGGCTTTCTGTTTAAAGATACCTTCCAAAAGGATATAGTACAGCCAAGGGAGAGACAGGTACCCAGGAGCTGCAAGAAGGTGCATTGTGATGTGGCTGAGCCACACTCAGAAGCCAGTATGTTCTGCCACAGCTGTGCTCTGCTCTTGTCTGTCCTGCTGGGCAGGAAAGGCAGCCGGAGAAACAACAGGAGCAGCATACGAGAGTGGACAAAGTGAAGCAAGCAAAGTGTGCTGGTGGCGTAAATGTCAGGTGCATACTGAACAGTTATGAATTTTATTTATTTACTTCTTCAAAGAGACAGGTGTTTTTGTTTCTTAAATATTTTTGTAACAATGGGTCATATCCAAAGATGATGTATTTGAGTACATAAAATATATACTTTTAAATGAAATTCACATAATAACTAAGTCCCCAAAAAAACAAGACATGGTAAAAGCACTTTATAAGAAAAAAAAAAATAAATTAAACACAATATTTTGTTCTCTGTGTGCTCTAATATCACTCTGGTAATAAACTGGACAATTTTAAACTGTTATTTATTTATTTTTTTTGCATTTTGTTAGCTTCCTGTGCTCATCCCTCTCTCAAGATGAGCCCTAGTTTATCATTCGCAGCACAGCCTCCTCCATATGCATCAGCACGCCGACTCTGGTAATATAACCATCACTTTTTAAGTGCTTGACTGCTAAGGTCTCATATACACTGCGAAATCTTAAATCTTAGCAACCCTGAGCTCTGCACAAAACCAAAATGAAGCAGGAGAATGAAAGCCAGGACAGCTTTTGAGGCCTCTTTTTTGGGTCATAAACAAGTACTGATATGATGTTGGACCAGCCAGCCCCTATGGTTTCAGGTTTCCTCTTCTGGGCCTCAGCTGCTTGGGGGATCTTACTGGCACCTGAGGTGGGCAGATACACCTTTGTGGTCCGTGTCTCGCATACATACCTTTGTGGTCCGTGTCTCGCATACATCTCAGGTTGAGACGTGTATGTTCTGATGACACATGCAGGGCGGGGAAACCTCCTCACCAGCTCAGCGCTATCAGATATGGAGAGCATTGATGGGTTGGGCCAAGAAGAAAATAAACAAATGAGGTGAGCCTGGAGATTAGCAGCCAACATTGCTAAAGAGACATGAGGCCAAACTGCAGAGATTAGTGGCGGAGGCTACTAAAACAGTTATAGCCAACCAGTAGAGGCCACAGCCACTAATATTAAAATAGCTCAGGATGTTATGGTGAGAATTGGTCAAGCAGACTTTAAATGCCAGGATTAGACTAAGAGGGAAAAAAAATGAATGAAACACAGCATATGAGAGTCCTTCTGCTGATAGCTATAGGCTTAACCCCCATATTACCTAAAAGAGCTAAAATGGATAAGGCCAAACAGTGGAGAGCACCAGCCAAGGTCTTTAAAACATACAAGACCAGCAGACAGCATCTAATGATTAAGACTAAAGAAGATGAAAACAACCTGTAGACACCATCAGCTAAGCAGGCCAGCCTAGGAAGTTACTAGTGAGGCTGCTGAACCATGTAAATCTGTCTTGTTGAAATTACTGGTTGAGGCCACAATTACACATGAAGCCAACCTACATAAATTACTAGCAAGGCTGCTGAAACAAATAAGACAGTCATGCTGAGATTACTGGTACAGATGAGGCTGCCCTGTGGAGATGAGACCAACTTGTTGTGATTATCAGATGAGGCTACTAAAATAGGGGAGGTCAGGTTGAGGCTAATAACACATATGAAGCCAGCCAGCCAGCTGCGATTAACAGACAAGGATACTGAAGCAGGTGAGACTGGCCTATGGAGGTAACTAGTTTGGCTGCTAAATCATGTAACCCCATTTTACTGAAATTACTAGTTGAGGTCATAATTACAGATGAGGCCAACTTGCAAAGGTTGCTAGTGAAGTTGTTAAAACATACTGTATAAGGCCAGCATGCCAAGATTACTGGCTAACCCTGCTGGTACAGATGTAGCCACCAAGCCAAAATAATAAAGAAGATGAAGCCAGCATGTTGGTGTTTATGAGGGGAGGACTACTAAAATAGATGAGGCCATCCTATGTAGATTACAAATTGAGGCAACTAAAACATATAAGGCCTATCTGATGTGATTAATGGACAATACTTATAAAAGTAGATTATACCAACCTGCAGGGAATATTAGAGAAACTACTGAAGTGCACAAGGCCACAAAACTGATTACTGGTTGAGGCCACCGATACAGATGAATCCAGCACAAAAAAAAAAAAAATGATCAGACAAAAATAATAAAAGATGATCGATTATCAGGTGAGGCTTCTAAAACAGAGGAGGTTGCCCTGCTCTGAATAACAAACAAGGCAAGTAAAGAGGATGCCAGCATACAGGGATTACTTTCAGCCTACTAGACCACGCAAAATCATCATAATGGAATTACTGGTTGAAGCTACAACTGCAGAGGAGACTAACCTATGGACCTTACTAGTAAGGCTACTGAAGCACATAAAGCTGTCATGCAGAGATTACTGGTGGAGGCCACTGGTACCAACGAGGGCAGATTAGCAGACAAAATAATAAAAGATAAGGTCAGCCTACAGATTATGTGGGGAGGCTAATAAAACAGATAAATTCAGACTATGAAGATTACAAGCAGAGGATAGCAAAACATGCGAGGCTGACCTGCTGTGATTAACTAACACGCCTCATAAAGTAGATGAGGCCAACCTCTGGAGATCACTAGCGAGGCTGATGAAATTTGTAAGGCATCACACATATTATTGGTGGAGGCCAGTAGTAAGATAAAGCTGACAGGATGAGAATTGTGGACAAAAAATAATAAAAGAGATGAGGCTAGTGAGCTGCGATTATCAGGCGAGGCCACTTAAACAGATGAGGTTGGTCTATGGAGATTACAAATGGAGGCTACTGAAGCAGAGGAGCCCACTCTTTAGAAGTATCATCTAAAGACTATTTGGACAGTCTGAAAACTTGTAATTGGATTACCTGTCATTTTTACATTGTCCCGATGGTAGGGAGTGCCAATTCTCTGCTGTGCACTCTTGACCCACACTCACCCTGCAGCGCAGTCCAATTGGCCAGAGAAAACTGACATCCATGACCAGATAATTGATTAACTGAATAAATGGGTGAGTATTATGAAGTCGTATCCACTTTATTCCTTACATACAAATATTCTGCACCTCCATTGTGGTTTAATTCTGAACACTTGTATCCAAAACGTCTGACAAATCACCGTGCAGCTATTGGTTTTTTATGTGACTTAAAGTCAGTGGTGGGGAATTAACCAGCATTTTATAATTTACATGTCAGTGCTTTAGCTAGTAGTGGACACCGTGCCTACTTTTTTCTGAAAAAGCCAGGCACATTCTTGAAAACATGTAAAAAGAGAAAGAAAGTGAGTGCCTGGTGAATGAACTTCATTAGATTTGATTAGATATACTTTATTTGTTTCCACGAGGAAATTACAACTTTACAGAACCTAAACAGCTCTAGGACAGCTCTCATTTAAAATTAAACTTGTGTGACAGACCATGAGTGGCAGTCAACAACAAGTTGAAAACAACTTTACATAATCATACAGTATACAGTTGAGATGAGGGTGTTTTTAATGGTTGCTGAGGTTAGATGAATAGCCTGCAAGTTTTTCCAGGTGTACTAAATAAATGTAGTGTGTGAAATACCCCATGGTAACTGGGGTGTTTCATCAGTGCTACTGGGATGGAAAAACTCTTAAATGTTACTCTGGAACTACGGAATACCTAATAAAATAATTATGGAGAGTGCAATCACTTATGATATACCTAACATAAGTACAAGTAGAGAAATTACATCATATGTGAATGTGCAATCTACAAATCAAAGTCATACCAACTTATACTTCCAACTAACAACAGACCAGCCATTTTTAATGGCACATAAACACATAGGAATTGTTTGTGACTGACCATCACAGCTCCACTTAGATCTGTTCAAGTCCTCCTCCTCCTCTTGTCAGCTTTGTCAGATTCCAGCTGACTGCTAGGAAGTGAAGTCCTCTTGGTAACATGGCCAAGGTACATTCCAATAAAGGCCTTGTTAACTGAGATATGATCAGTCACAACACTCTGCTCTAAGAGCTTAACGAGACTGATAGCTTCACTTTCAGATTTTAATGAGAAACCACAAAACAACAAATACTGACACAGCTGGCCTCACACCAGAACACTTGTTCGCTATCACAGTATCAGCAATCACCACCACACTGTTTATTATCACTCGGGTAATGATCCAAACTGGCAAACACTAGAGCAGGGGTGTCAGACTCAAATCCTTGGGGAGCCGTAATGGGTGCAGGGTTTTGTTACAGCCACTTTCTTCATTAGTAATAAATTACTAGTGCTAATATAACAGCCTTTGACTTAACTATCATTGATTTGCCTAATTATTATTTTTTCCCTTAACTGGTAGCTAAACAATAAAGAGATGTAAGGCACATCGATAGATGTCCAGATAAATCAGGGGTCTTAAATAGCCCAGCAAGCCACAATTTTCACTCCAACCAATCTCATATTTAGCTGTTAATGAAATCTGTTATTTAAATCTATGGCTTGTCAGTTCTCTCTTTCTGCCACAAAAGTCACTTCCAAAATGGATTTCCTTTTTTTCTGGCTTATCACCAGTATTTCTCAGATCTTCACTTGTTTATTTTCAACTATTTTATTGAGACAGATGTTGTACAGCGGATACATCAAAGTAAATGGGATCAGGGTAGTCTGGTCCTCTCATTTATTTATTTATTTTTTTTTTTAAACTAAAAACACAAACAATTACAATGGATGCCTTTATATATAAAAAAAAAAAAAAAAAAAAAAAAAAAACACACCATAGTGTGGTTTGTATTAGTAATTATGAAAGTGGCCAATAGTAAGCCTGCAGCCAGTGCAGCCCTCCAGGGACTGCGTTTGACACCCCACAATCTTTTTCAAAGACACCTAAGTGTCTAGCCTTACCTAACCTGCTGCCACTCAAACATCTAACCCTGTCGAGCCTGCTGCTACTGAAACATAGTCCTGCCCAGCATGCTGTCACTCAAACAAAGCCCCGCCCACCTCGCTGCCTCTCACATACATAAAGGCTGACCCAGCCTCTTGCCATTCAAACCTCTGGCCCCACCCAGTCCATTACATTGCCTCCTGTAGCCCACTACCTTCCATTTAAGTCTGTGAAGAGATTCCTGCACTCTACTATAATATTTACTTGCAGACACAGTAACGGGACACCAAGTGATTTATAACACCCTAAAATGTTTTTACATTTTTAAAGACCTCCCACCAACTGAGTTTGATTTTCAGGATTTCAAGAGTCCATGGGGTCAAATTGGGCATGCCAGACCTCCCACGACTCCCACACCTTGGATAAACATTTCAAGATGTAAATCGAGGCCTGTCTGCCCTTACCTGTGCACTATAAGATGGAGAGGGCAGGCAGAATCACTTCTGAGAAGAAAAATAAAAATCTTTACTACTGAAACCTTTCAGTACTCTGAAGACACCTGCATTCACATGTAACAGGTCTAAGCAGAGCTCCCGCCTGCATCATTCCTGATGAGTAAAACACGTCCACCTTTCTCAGCAGAATGTTAAAAATGTCCTTTGTGGGTGAATCCGGCATCTTTGGATTTACTGGAATGTGTAAACAATGGGCCGCATTGAAGACACGCTGGTGGGTTCGGATCCCCTAATGGGAATTTGTTTGTTGCTTGCTTGGAGAGGCTAAGGGTCACACTTTTTTCCCTTCAGTTGCTTTCCTAAAATAATCCACAGCTATTTAACATGGGAAAGGGAAAATTTCACTGGACTTTGAGCTCTGCATAGTCCACTAACTTCAATTTTCTTAGCCTCCGGCCTCCTGCACTTGTCCTCAGCACTGGTCATTGGATAACAGCCAACAGTTCACTGAGTGAACGGCTAAACCTATTTTTTCCATGAACACTATGGTAAAAATTTATTTTCTAGCAATTTTACTAAAAATAAATGCTAATTTGTAGGCAAAGGAAAATTACTTCATCAGCTTTGAGTTTCCAATGTGTGTGCCATTCCCTAAAGATGGTGACATAACAGGCCATTCAACATCAGCATTTATTTCTATAGATTTAGTTTCAGGTGCTTTAGTAATGATGAGGAAAAACTGCAATGACAGAAAATACAATTTAAAAGTGCAAGAGGGTAGCTACAATTGCAAAAATCAAAGCCCATTTCAATAACACATGTTATGGTCAGATGGCTATTCCACCACTGTGGGGGGGTAACAGAAAATGTCTTAATATATGGGACCAGAAGAGGAGACTTGAGCCAAACTGGGAAAACAAACATACACTGTGGTCAGGCAAAAATCAGAACCTTAAAACTTTACCAAAAAAATGCATACAGCAGGATAACACTAACTAAAACACACACTAAAGCTTTTTATTACTTTGTGAATTTCAAGGAATAGGAAGCGTTTGTTGTGACCTTTATACCCAAGACCCCATGATGGCACCAGCCATACACTTCCAGGTCAATTACCTAGCAGAACAGCAACAACTGCTCCACAAAATGGCAGCGCTTGTGATAAACAAAATGACATCACAGAAAAGATGGTAAATTAATTCAACTCAACAGTACTTCCTACATGCAAACTAAAGTCAAATGTAGAATTACTGGGTTAGAAAAACCCTTAAATATACACATGCTATACACTCACTGAACAGCCCATTAGGAAAACCTGTACGAATCAGCCAATCATGTGGCAGCAGCAGCACAATGCATAACCTCCTGGTGATACGGGTCAGGAGCTTCAGTTAATGTTGAAATCAAACACTAGAAATTGGGGGAGTGTTCTCAGAAATTTCAACCACTGCATGATCTGTGGCAGAATCTGCCTCTTAAATCCATTGTCATCTCTTCAATTCAATACCTCCGTCTCATTTGATTTGCATTTTCGGTTTATAATGAGCTCTCATTTTTCTGGAAACAATCATTTAACAGGATTTTCATTTTTTTTAAATGAATGTTTGTCACATCAACAGTGTTGGTCGCAATTGGCTTACATTATAGCATTATCATATTATCACTCTGCATAAAAATATGAGACTACATTTTTTTTCTTGGTCACCACAACAAATTATATTGGGTAAGTAACATAAAAAAAATAGCATTCAATGTTTGGGTGTGGTAGTCTTTCAAGGAAGGACGGGGGAACAATTAAAAAAAAAAAAATCCACAATTAACTCCATACATACTGATAATAAACACAATACGAATTTAAAAAAATGCATTATGACATAAATACACAAAAGCCAATAAAATATAGAACGTATTCAAAAGAACCAAAAAAATAAAATAAAGAAAACCCTGGCTAAACCATAACCGCTGGAACCTGGTCCATCTCAGTCAGCATCAGGCCGTTGTGATGCACTCTAGCATCATCATCATCATCATCATCAGAAAGCCAGAGACTTAAATGTTAAGTCTCACATGCATTTGCCGCCCAGGTTATGAACTCCTTCAATTGAAACAACAACACCTCAAGCTCAGAATCCAACATCTTGGTTGTAAAAAACAAAAAAACAAAAGGAAAAACCACAACCACAATGGGTGAACACACAGACTACACACACTGCATGTGCTGAACCCAAGTCTTTGGGGCTGCCCTGCTGCAGCGCTTAATCACAGTGTGCCCAAATGTTTATTGAATAGCATAAAGTAAGCACACAACTGAAAAAAAAATGCTTTTCTACTTACCTTTACTTTTCTTGAACTCAGGTCCTCAGTTGTAAGTATCAATTCACGCTTAACACTGACAGAAAAAAAGATGGATGGGGTCAGGAGATGAAAAGATAAACGGGGCTCTAAACGGTGCTTAAAGTTGCATCAGCTTGGGGATATCTCACCAAGACTAGGAGCAACAAACAAGCCGCCAAGAGAACGACAAAAGAAAACCAACTCGTACCTCAACAACGAGGAGGTCCTTCTGAAGGCAACGACCTACCTAAAAAAGCAGATAAAAGTCGACAACATCCCATAAAAAACTGAATTCGAATGCACGCAAACTTCTAAAATGGCTATTAAATCGAGGTCTTCGGAAACGTTTTCGCTCAGTTTTAAGTTACGTGCCGGCGTGTTCTTTATGAGGTGCGTGATGACGTCACAGGACGCGCCTTCCGGGTGTCACGAGGTAGTGAAGCCGCCTCCGCAAATCAGGGGTTTTCCCGCCCAGTTGGGTGATTTTTTTTTTTTTTTTTTTTTTCGCGGGTTTTAACTCTTCCGGCTTCTTTCAACTGCACCTTCATCCCCTCCCCAATATCGCGCTAGAAATGTTGAGGGAGACCCCCGCAATCGCCATCGCTTTTTAAGGTTATGTAAGTGATAAAAACCAACAGGGGCACCGTCGATATTATATACTGTACGTAGTACTAGGATGTTGTACCGTGTTAGCCATTCTGAATGGAGTGAGAAGTCAAGCAAAATGACACCTTTTATTGGCTAACTAAAAATATTAGAATATGCAAGCTTTCGAGATAACTCATGAACCATCTTCAGGCAAGATGTAATACTGTAATATTACTGTACGTTTCGATGCTAGTTATGTATTATGTCCAAGGGAATATACTGGACGACATTTGTTGGGCTGATTTCATGCGCGACTTAGGCGGGTTTGAGCCGTCATTGGCCTGGGAATTTTTCAAGTGAGTCCGCCGCTTCACTTATGCATATAACAACATGGCCGACGGTAAGAAAATGAACCCCAAATTCTGACATCCGTCGGAAGCGAAACGCAGCTCGAATAACTTGGATGACGTCTTGGAAATGGAGAAAAAAATGAAAAAGAAAATTATAGAAATTAAGTCTGCGGAGGCGTGAACTCCACAGTCTGGTCAGTGCGGCACCTGTACTCCCCGGTATTCAGGACCGGCACTTGTCCGCTATGCCCTTAGGAGTACCGGCACTTCGCTCCGTTTACAACCCGAGTTTTCGAATTTGGCACTCCAATAGCCCGTAATTCTGGGAGCACACATCTGGCTTATAATCAAATGTCAACAACTAACCAAAAGCTATACGAGTATATGGGCATTTAGTTATAATATCGTTAAAGTTTAGCAAGCATAACCCGGATGTTGTCAATCTATTAGGCGACATCCCCCAATGGGCACCATAAAAGTTGAGAGTTGCGTGCTCCAGATAGCGGGCTCGCCGTTTATGTAACTCGATTAATAAAATGCATTTAGTCCTTGTGTTGTAAAACTAACGTCCAATACCTTTTTCATCCCAATCTCCAGAAAATTTATGGTCCGAAAACTAACTACTGCGCCACCAGATCACACTATTGTAAAATCTCAATTTACAAAGTAAATGAGTTAAAACTAAACAGATATATTTTTCGTCAAAAGCACTCACTAGATGGCTGAAACACGCGCGCGCATAACAGCGGCAGCTGATATGTTTGTGAAATAACTCATTACCTAATAAACTACTATTATTTTTTAAGTAATGGAATTAGGGTTCCCTACCCTAACCCTTATCTGCGAGAAGCGGTCATATCGGCACAGCGGGAACATTCTTTTTTCCCCTATACAACCACTGAGTGTGGCGCTTATTATAAAGGAAGCTATATGAATAAAAAAATGTTGGAAAAGTAATTATATAAGGTTTTGATATGGTGCACGACATAAAGGACGCAATATAAAGTTCAGACTGATAGAAGTAAGTACTTGAATCTTGCCCGATATGGTGAGTCCCGCTGGGTGAGGATTCTGTCGGCTGAGCTGACGGTGAACGCTCCATCATTAACCGTGAACGAGAGCGCCATGTTAGCCGAACCCTACTTGAGGGTTACCTGAAAGTTCTCAAAAGATCAATGAATTTTCCAAACTTCCCAAAATAAATATCATATAACTATACTAAATCGTTAACAGATTACACAGGGCTTGCTTTGAATTTTTACAAGTTGATAAACGGTTCGGGATTCCAAATATGTAAATTCCATTATTTTAAAAATAAAAGGATAATAATACTGTCATTTTTTTTGCTGTATTAATAATAATAATAAAACTGTTAACGACTTAGTATCGAAACTTAAATATTCTGTGTGCTTTCCAAGTGGTTTAATTACTTAAAATGAGTGTTAGATTATTCTGTAACCAAAAGGGAACCAACAGGGGATGTTCCGGTTATGTTAAGTTAGCTGATGGTTTGGACAGAAGTGAGACGGGATCGATAAATACGGCAAATGGGGCTCGTTCACTTACACGCGCAAACACATACGGTCTCGGTATTTTGCAATTCCTAAAAATAGAAATCACTTGACTGTTGCGGGCAGAGTTCGTTTTCGGGAGAATTTTATCTTTTCTCACGACTTTTCTATTTTCATTTTCTTTTGAAAAGTGTGTCCCCGAGCGAGACCTCGCACAAAGGCCCACACAACCAGGCGTTTAATTCCTCAACTTGGCAAGCAAGCTCTGCTCTTGTTTCCTGCCCGGTCTGTGCCAGCTCCTTTGTTTGCTTGGCTTTGGTAAAGCCAACCTGCGTCGCAGAGCAGCCTTACACCTATAATCTCCGCTACCGCAGCGGCTCGCTAATTAGACTGCACAAAGACGGGGGCGCCCGTCCAGAAATCCGTTCCAGGAAAATGGCCTTTTGAAACGTTCCCGTCCGCGAGTGCAGACTTACATGTGTGTGAGAGCACGCGTGAGCATCTACAGTATATGTGTGTGCATACATGCGTGCTATATACGTGTGCAAATGTACCTCTGTGTATTTGCTGGGAATACGTGTGCACGTGTGCCTACAAGTCCCTGTGTGCTTGCAGACTGTGTGCGTCTCCCCGTGTGCGTGCGCATGAGAAAGCCACGCCCCCGCACGTTCGTTCCCAAAGCTTTCGTTTCCTAATTCTATCCACACACTTTGATTTACATTGCAGTTTGTACAGCACAATGAGCGGATTTGTTCTGCCGCAATCCTCGATCTGTCTGAATGCATTATTTTGAAATCATCCCAGACTCCAGGGGGTCATTTAGTAGGTCTAAGCCCCCCTCCAATTATTATGTTGAGCACCTCTCCCATACTGTGGACCATACTGTTGGATTTCTAAGATTTTATTACACAATGCCTCCTTTAGAATTTAAGATGGCCCCCCTTGCCATTTTTGTTTGGAGTTGGGATTGCATTTGATATCAGCTTTGTTTTCTTAGGTGGCCTCTCCATAGTTCCATTTATATGGTGTTTTCCTAGACTGTAAGGGTGCTGTGCATAGACAGTGGGCAGCCTCTTTACCAATCAATGTGCAGCATTCACCTGGATGACATAATGGCAACCATTCTTGCCGACCACACATTAACTATTAAGTGGTGAAGGTTTAAGAGTGGTAGATAGCAAGTAAGGGACAGGAAATAATTAGGGACCAGAACAGACAATGCCATAGTGAGACATTTAGCCAGGATATCCGAGTACACCCTACTGTGTTCTAAGGATTCCCAGGAATGTTTAATGGCTGCAGAGAGTCAGATCTCAGTTTCACGTCTCATCCAAAGGACAGCACCATTTATTTTAGCACCATGTACCTGTCACTGCTTTGGAGCATTAGAACCTACACAGAGACTACATGGTAAGCGCCCCCTGCTGGCCTCACCAACACCTCTTTCAGCAGCAACCAGAGCATCTAAGTGCCAAACATGCCTAGCTTCAGGTTGCTTACCTGTTCTGAAGTGCAGGTGGGATGGCTGCTGGTATCACATGTGTCTGTTTTATCTGGAAAACTTTGTTTGTGATGAGTCAAAATGGCACTTTTGCCTTTCTGCCGCTTCGGGTCGTTTGTGAGAAAGCAAGGCAAGAAGTGAGGTGACTGATTCTATTAGCAGACGCATTAAAGTGCAAAATGGTTGTCATTCATTTGTAATAATCATTTCATCCTAATTTTATATTGTACTATTAACAATTGGCCTAAGTACAGGGACAAGTCCACTCAGTGATGGCCACTGAATACAACATGTAACGACAGATTCTCTTGTTGGTTTTATAAAGATTATTAGAAATCTAATTGATAATCATAAATGCATTTGCAATGCATACCACCTACCTAAAGACTGTTGCAGAACACATACCTCTTTTTGTGACAATGGTATTCCCTGATGGCAGGGGCCTCTTTCAGCAGGATAATGCGCCAAGTCAGACTTGAAAAAGGGTCCAGGAATTGTTTAAGGAACACGATAAAGAGTTCAGGGTGTTGACTTGGCCACCAGATTGAACTGACGTCAATCCGATCTCTGGGATGTGCAGGAAAAAAATGTCAAAATCATGTCCCTGTGCCAGTTAGCAAAGGACACCTTCAGAGCTCTTGCCTCAATGGGTCAGAGCTGTTTTGGCAGTACGAGGGGGACCTGCACAACGTTAGGCATGTAGTTGTAATGTTGTGGCTAATTGGTGTATGGCAAGAATAGCAGTAAAGCCTACGGCTAGTAGGATTAATCTATTTTATCAATCAATCGTTTCCCCGGTTCTCCTCTTTTGTTGCACACATTGCTTTACCACTGAACAGTCACAAAAAGATTTATGAAGTGATTCAAAGTTTTACATCCAAAGTAGCACCTTTTCCAGTGAGTACCAACACGGCGTTTTTTAAAGTTCTATCAATGACTTAATCGATCTCTTTTCTCGTATCAAGTGTCTTTTCCAGTCAGCATTTTTACAGTTTTGTTTTATTTTGCCTATTTTTTAAAATTAATATTAATAACAAATAGTTGCCTTCTTGTCCCCAAATTACAGCATTGCAGGGGAGTTACAGCCTAGCCCAAAAGACCTGGGTGGGATGCCAGTCTATTGCAGTGAACATGCATGGAAAGACTGTGAACACTCCATTAATGTTAACACACACCCCCATACCCTATGCCAAATGCTGAACCCAGGTCCCTGGAGTTGCGACTCATTTATTAATCAATGATAGCTCATTTTTGGCTGAGAACTAACACCAAGCGCTCCAGTTAGTGTCATTACAGGACACTGCCAGGGGGTTTGCGTGACCTGCTTTGTGTCCCATATTGTACCGCCTTCCTCTCTCTTACCCCTGCCAACCCTATGCCATGTCATTGATCCAGTGGGGGGGTGTGTGGGTATGTGTTAGCCTCTTTGACTGACACACTGCTTATGTGTCAGAATCCTTCGACTCAGACTATCGACCTCTTAGCAGCTCTATGAGTCTATAAATGGTGTAATGCCCAGCGTTCCTGATTGCGTGTGGTGGACAGCAGAAGTTGAGGGACCCTTAAATCTCCACTTGATGATCCATTTATCCACATGTTTCCTAAACCTGATTTATCCTGCACATAGTCTTGGGGAGACTGGAGTCCATTCCAGCAGGCAAGTTAGGAGCAACACCTGCACAGGTTACAGTATCTATCTTTCAGACCATCACAGGGTGAACACACGCATCAAGGGACAATTTAGCATCACCAGTCCTCTTAGCCTGTATGTCATTTCAGCAATCTTGGTGAATAGGATGGACAAACCCGTCACAATTGTTCCAACACCAAGAGGATCTCTCCATTTGGGTTTTCACGCTGAACACACTGACTACAGATTCTTCACGTCTCTCCTTCAGTCCTTGTCATTTGAAGTTCTTTGCAATCATTATGTCCCAGCTTAGCCGGCTGGCATCCATTTCCATCCATTTCTCTGCCCAGCAATCAAGTCCCACACGAATGATCTCACACACACACACACACACACAAAGGTCAATGGGCATAATTTTGTGGTGCCCTGCCAGTCAGCCTAATTACATGTCTCCTAATGCTTGCAGGAAATAAAAACCCTAAAGACAAGCCACATGGACGGACATGTACCCTCCACACCAAAGGCAACCCATCTCAGACTAGAATCCAGAACGCCACAAGCGGGGAGGTGGCGGTGATAACCACTAGGCTACCAGGCGGCACATCCATCAATCATAATCACATGAGAAAGTGCGTCCAGGCTCTTCCCAGATTATTTCGTTGTGGTTGTGTAACCACTTTTGCTAAAGACGTTCTGCTCTGGAGACAAGAGGCCCAAAGTAATTCAAATTGGCATGCTGCCGTGCACCCCCATCTTGACCCCGCCTGCACACCCTTGCTCCGCCCCCTCTCACTCCAGTCTCCGCCTCAGCTGTTCACTTGAGAGGCCCCCGGAGAGAGAAGTCACTCGGCTGTGCTCACATTACAGGAGCAGTTCCAGCGGATTCAGAAAGCATTCAGGCCCTGTCACTTTCTGTACATTTTATTGTGCTGTAGATTTCATTTTAAATGGATGCATTTGCCGCTTTTCATCATCAATTGTCTCTCAATAACCCAGAATGACAAAGTGGAAAAATGTTTTCAGAATGGTTTGCAAAGTTATTAAAAATTCCAAAAGTATTCAAACCCTTCATTCAGTACTTTGCAGAAGACCCTTTGGCAGCAATTCTATGTTTGAGTCTTCTGGAGTAAGTCTCTACATGCTTTGCACCCCTGGATTTGGGCAGATTATCTCATTCTTCCTGGTAGATCCTCTCAAGCTCCGCTACATTGGATGGGAAGCATCTATAAACAGCCATCTTCAGGTCTCTCCACAGACGCTCTATGAAGTTTAGGTCTGGGCCACTGAAGGACACTCAGAGACTCGTCCCAAACTCACTCAAGTTCCAGGTCATTAAACCGTTGCCCCAGTCTGAGGTAGCATGCCCTCTGGAGCAGTTTTTTCTCCAATGACTGTGTTTCATCCTTCCTTCACTTCTGACCAGTCTCTCTATCCCTGCACCCCCAGAGCATGATGCTGCCACCACCAAACTTCACTGTAGTGATGGCATCAGGCAGGTGACAAGCAGTGCCTAACCTGCACCAGACACATGGCTTGGAGTTCTGCCCAGAGAGCTCAAGTTTTGTCTCATCAGACCAGAGAATCTTTCTCCTTATGCTCACAAAGTCCAAGTGGGATGTCTTCTACTCAAGAGTGGCTTCCGCCTAGCCACTCTACCATAAACGCTTGACTGATGGAGTACTGCTGAGATGGTCATCCTTCCAACAGGCTCTCCCATCTCAGGAGAGGATTCCTGAAGTTCTGTTCATTAGGTTCTTGGTCACCTACCTGACCAAGGCCCTTCTTGCCTAGTTACTCAGTTTGGCCAGATGAGTGTCCTGGGGGTTCCAAACATCTTTCATTTTTACAACTTTTGAGACTGATGTGATCCTGGGGACATTCAAAGCTTTACAAGGGGTTTGATTCCCTTGCCCTGATCTACGTCTTGCCACAATGTGATTGTGGAGGTCTACAGAGAGCTCTTTGGATTTCATGACTTAGTTTTTGTCCTGACATGCAGTATAAATTGTGGGACCTTCTATACACAGGTACATGTGTTCCTTTCCAAATTATGTCTAATTAATTCGGTTTGCCACACGTGGACTCTAATTGAGTTCTAAAAACAGCTCAAGGAGTGTTAAAGCAAAGGGTTTGACAGCCAAGATGTGACAGTTGAAGGCATCAGAGGACAATTTCAGTTCAGACCACCACTACCACCACCACTCTGTCCAATCCTTGGCTTGCCTGTTGGTATTCAGTATGAAGCTTTCATTGACCAACACAGTTAAAAAAAATAATAAAAACAAAACAAGCTATCGGTCAACTAAAATATCTGTATAGCGGATTTTATAAAGATCTTCACACGCTGAGATGATCTGCTGATCTGAAGTTCATTGTCCAACTGGCCACCGTCACCGACCTGCAGTGGTCAGTCTTACTTAACAAATAAAAAAATGAAATGATTGTGGAGAGGAATGTGCATGAAAGGTTTAACGTTAACGGTCAAAGCTCAGGGCCAGTGTGATACGGTGAAACCGGCGGCTCTGCTCACCCTTATCGGCAGCTTTTAGAGGGTCTGAGACTAAATATCCGGCTTTGCCGAGCGCTCCCCTCCACTCCAGGCCGCTGGTATCAATTCTCCAGCATATTGCAGGGTTCAGACATAACAAACTTTTCTCAGTAAACATCCCCCAGTAATGACATTTGGCTGAATTAACAGAAGACCACCTACATGTCCAGCAATCCGGTGTTTACAGCGTTCTGTTCCAGGACTGCATATCTCCAAACAGTCACATGAAGTTCAGCATGCAAGTGTGCCAATTAAGAAGAATGCAATGACACAACATAACACGATATGCCGGTCCTTTCACAAAGCCACTGAATCCAATCTCGGGGTGCAGGGAGCCCCTGACGGCATTGGGCGTCAAGCAGGAATTTAAAGGGGGGAAGAACTACCGGACACAGAAACAATTTATGTCCTACAGCAGATGCTTGGGTCAAACACGGGCACTGATTCATCTGCCACTTTCTCCATTTGATATAAATTAGGTTTGCGTTATGTAGGGCTTACGTGATATACTGCTGGGTGGGAGTGCAATTCTACTTTACTGCATGTTGTGATGGTGTTGTGTATTCTGTATTGTGGTGCTGGTAAGTCTGTTATGTGAATGGATGAGAAATTCTCAGCAGCTGTTTGTCTGTCAATCACGTTCAAGTTCATAACGACTCTGGGCTAATTTAAAAACATTTAATCAACCTGATCGCCTTTATGGATATGGGAACAGTGGGAAGAATACAACAAGGGAGAGAGAAAAACGGAAAAGTGGGCTGTGGTAACTTTGACAAAACACTACTGGAAATCCATCCATCCATCTGTTCTTCTGTCCTAGTGGATGTGAAGCTATAAAATTAACCTCTTATACATTTGATGTGGCAGTGAGACAGATGTGCCCCTACATTCTTATAAAATCTGTTATATAGTGCCTTTCATTTCTATGCATTTACTACTTTCTGTTTGTACTACCTAGCTCCCTATTATATAGTGCCTTTCATACCTATCTTTGTATTCTTTAGGGTTTTTTTCCTTATATCTATCTATCTATTATATAGTGCCTTTCACAACTATCACAAACGCTTTTCATGTTGATCTATATGCCAATTATATAGTGCCTTTCATATTTATATATCTACAGCATCTTTCATTTCTGTCTAATATAGTGCCTTGCATATTAATTTTTATTAGTGTTTTATCTATCTATATCTATTATATAGTACTTTTCCTATATGTTAATAATATAAAGCCATTCATATGCTATTAGGATAGTTTCTTTATTATCCATCTATCAATTATAAAGTGCCTTTCATATCTATCGATTGATCAATCTGTTATGCTGTCTTTCCTACCAGTTAATAATATAGTGCCTTTCATAACTATGTTTTTTTAATTGTCTATCTATCTTATCTCTTATATAGCGCCTTTCCTATCTATGTAGTCTCTTCATATTGTGTAATTCCCTGTTTCGGCTTCTCCTTTCCATCCCCTTCGCCACACCTGTTCAGATTCCCTTTTTGCTTTGCTATTCCTGGACGCGGGCTGGAAAATCAGATTAGCGTCCCTCACTGGCAAATTGCCAACATGCCGTACTGGAGGGGAGCCAGCGGTGGGACAGTTGAGAGGGCGGCGTACAGTACACAGCTGTCCTCACGTAACACGAGCCGCCCCGTATCTTTGCACACGTCAGCCCGACTCCTACTGTTTCGGATTTTTTTTTCTTTCCTTTTTTTTTTCTTTGATCACTTTCATTACAAGAAACAAATATCGTTTGGATAAAAGAGCCTTTGATTCGCAGAGTGCGTTTCACGGATTTGCCGGAATGAAATACTGTAATGTCGCTGGCTTGTCACTTTAACAAAACTGCGCCATCTAATGTTGAATTTAATTAAAGCAGGGTTGCACAATTTAAGCAATTCCTAAGCCAAGATGACACCGAAATAACAAGAAATCAAGGAGCTCGCCGGGGGGCTGCCAATTTCTCCTTGGGCTCAGTCAGAAGCTCCCTCCTCCGCCCCTCCGCCTCGGCCCCTTCACTCGGCGGAGAGCTTTTTCTCAGTCTGACGGTGTGTTTCTATCTTATGTGGGGAAATCAGAGCCCCGAGAGAACCCTTTTCCAATGAAAATATTTTGCAACCGTGGATTACCATTCACGCTGTATTCCAGTTGCCATTTCCGCCGATGCACTTTGATCTTTTTCAGCTGTCAGGATGTCAGCGCAATTCTTTGGAAGGCCGGTCCCATCATTTGTGTTTTCGTAACCTTCATTACGTGGGTCGGTAACTTAATTAAATCCACAAAGACAGCTGAATACGTCAAATGAGACAAAGCCGTTTGTTAGAAGATTCCCAAGAGTCCAGCATATTTTATGCTAAACAGGAGGCGGAGCCTACATCAGCTTCCAGGGAGTTTGTCAGTCAAAGTGAGGACGCGCACACACAGGTACGCTGTGAAAGACGACGGGGCGACGCTTAGATGGTTCTTATCACTCATTCACCCTACCTGCCTTCCTCTTCCATTTCCATGGCTGCCGGGTATTCCCAAAACTCGTGCCATTAACAGGGGATTTCCCTTCATCATGAAGACTTCGAAGTAGACGCATAACTCGTCCAGTTTCCGTCATTTTATGCCGCTCCCTGCGGGGTCACCGAGTGTACAGCTCCGCAAAACATTAAAGCGACGGAAACTGCTCCTGTTTAAAGGGGAGTGGGGTTGGGGGGGTTATCTGGCCACATGGGGACGCTGAAAACTGAATATTACAATCTCAGCAGTGTGGTGGTCCTGGGATGGCGGCCTCACTGTCGGACTCTCAGTCATCACCTTTACTCACTCTCTCTAGCGCAAACTCTTGTCATTCCCTTTTCCACGACACTCTTCACTCCTCTCTCTTTCTTTCACTCTCACTCTGTCTTTACTGATTACCCTTTTCACCCACTGCATCTCTCCTTCACTCCCAGTTATTCTCTCTTTCTCTCTCCATTTGCCTCACACTCTCAGTTTCTCTTTTACTTTCTCCCACTTTCGCTTTCTTAAAGCAGTCCGTCTGGTTTAAAAGAATGCCTCTGGGGTCGGGGCAGAAGGAGAGAAGGGGCATTCAGCTCAGCTGTGTCCCACTGAGTGCCCTTAGGGGTCTCTCCTTTCCCTGGTCCTCCATTGCAAACCAGTGGCACATGCGGCAAACCCTCAGGCTTACTTTTAGGTGATGTACCCTTCATCAAGAGACTGGGGACACCCACAGCCCAAATGGGGCTGAAGCTGGCTTAGAGGGGACATTGTGGAGACCTGTGCCCTGTCAAATGTGTCAGCCTTTGCCTTGTTATGATACCCACCATATTTTCAAACAGGGGCTTAAGGTTACTGAATTTTCAGTATGCTCCCCACCCCACCCAATCCACCAACCGTTTTTAGAAAGCGCCTTTTACATCAGCAGGGATTCCAGCTCTTGAAGGGTCTCGCCCTGGTGGTGTAGCTAAGTATTTGTGCCATCTGAAGGAGCAAATTGACTTTGGTCCTCAATCCAGAGATGCCCTTGTGCCCCTTCAGAACATTCATGGGGGTCCGCAACCTTTCTCTGTTTAAAGAAGTCAAAGCCCCTCTGTAAGTTTTAGCCAACAGAAAGCTGTAAAATGGAGGCCACGGAGGACAGCAGAGGACACAAGGAGGGAGTGCGGATGGATGAGGTAGTCACTGTCATCCTCAATGTTTCTGATGGGACTCTGTGGTGACGTCCATGTCACAAAGGCTGATAACTGAAGTGTAGCACCCCCTGCTGGTTTGTGATGGTGATGACATTAACACCTGTTACTCCAACGGGATTCATAACCACCGGCAGGCCAGCTCACACGTGAAAATTTGCTTTTTTGCCCCAGAAGCCACGGGCGACTTGATGATCTCAGTGGGGGGTCAGCCATCTGGGTACGGTGGGGGACTGGGAAGCTGACCGGGAACAAGAGGACCTCTCAGTTGGAGGGAGTCCCTTCTCCAGAACCTTCCAGCACTTTCACCGCAGGCTTTGCTGTGCTTGGCATGCAGCCTTGACGACGTGACCTGATGTCCAGCCCCGAAGCGAGGACCCCACACTAAGGGATCATCTGATTGGCTGGGAATGAGCAACCAGTCCGCGTGTGCAGAGTTTTCCGGATAAAGATGCCATGTGGGGCTGCTGGAAGGAGCTCATTGGCGTCTGCCGCTGCCATGTCTGTGTACGTATAGTATGTGTAAACAGAAGAGTCCGGACATCCTCGGACCCTTCACTTTCTGCACACGTTACAGCGTTTTATAGACAGAAGTGGCATCTGCCACTCAGTGGCCTGGAATGACAAAGTGACGTCAGGTTCTCAGAAAGGTCTGCACATTTCTCAACAACCCAAAATTGAAATCTCTCATCTCTCAAAGCATTCAGACCCGTCGCCGTGGCCCATGTTCGGGTCCATCGTGTTAACCCGAGCATTCCTTGAGATGAACTTGATTGGAGCCCACCTGACAAAGTGAGCCATTCGGACGTCGTTTAGAAACACACAGGTGTACCCGTGGTGTATGTATAGAGGGACCTACGATGTGAGGAGAGGACACGCGCTGTAATAAAACCAGGGGCATCAGCAAGCCCCAGACTCCAACACGAACACACCTGCACGGTCCCGGGTTCAAATACTGGAGATGTTTATTATAATTACCTCCAAATGTGACATAAGCAAAAACACAAACTCAGGTCTTCCTCTCCACAATATTTTATTTCTCCCCAACGCACTGCCCTCCTCCACTACAGCGTTGCTCCACTACCTCCCAGCTCCAACTCGCCTGGCCAAGGGAGTGCGGTCCCTTTAATCATGGACCTGGGCGTACTCCCGGTGACAGGGCAATTGCCCAACGAAAGGTCACATGGAAGTCCATTATAACAGGGCGCTTGTCTCCCTGCAGCACCATCTTGTGGCACCCAGTGACCCCAGCAGGGTATGCTGGGAGATGTAGTCCAGCAGAGCAGCCCTGCTGGCTTCCCCCTTGGGGACTGCTATTGGGGCTGCTGCCATCTAGCATGCTGGAGGAGGAAATGGCCCTCAGCAACATCTTCCTCCTTCAAGGGGGTGTCCGACCCCCTGTTCTGGCCAATTCTTCCGGGTCTGGTTCCTCTCTCTTTCCTGGTCGGGATGCCAATCTGCCTTCTTGGATTCTCCCGTCCAGGTAAGGAACCATCGCCTCTTCCAGCCACAATGCCAATCCGGCCCATATGGCATCCACAGCGTGCATGATGTCCACACGGTGCCACATGCAGGCACGCAGGCCACTCTTGGACTCTGAAGAAGGTGAACGTCAGTGAGTTGAAGGTGAAAAAACCACTAGAATACCAGAAGGGTAACAGGTGTGACCACAATGAGGAAGCTGGTCATGTGTGGTCTTGTCTGTGGGATGAAGGATGGTAGATGGATAAGGACAGGGATTCTTGGAAAAGAGGAAGGCTAGAAAATAAGATGGGCAGGTGATATCTGGGTGTGGACCACAAGAGAGAGGAGAAGATCCTGGGCCAGGCTCCTGACGTTGGCCCTGATGGACGCTGTTGGCGGCTGATCGAATGCTGGGTTCATTTTTGCTACGGTGTCTTCTGCCTGAAGGCTGAGTGTTTCACAGGCTCTTTTTGAGAAGGGCGAGAGAGAAGAAGAAGACAAGGAGGAGGAGGGCATGTCTGGGATTCGCAGAGCTCCTCTAGGTGTTGCACGGCGGCACTCGGGTCCCAATTTGGGATTCCTGAGGGGGTTGCGTGGTGGGTGCGCCCAATGCATTGTACCAGTGCCCGCTCCCAACCACCCCCATTAGCTTTAGATGTCCTCGACTTCCAGGGGTGAACCTTTGTGTTCATTTTTTTTTTCTTTTTTTCCTGGCAGTAAACACTCCAGGCCTCATGTCGCAATGATTGGAAACATCTGCGTTTCTCCGAAAAAAAATCCCATTCCTCTCTCAAGTGTTTTGTAACTTTTCTGCACAAACACCTTATTATTAACCATTTGGGGGGCGGAATCTCGGATCAAACCATATGGAGAAGCCTGTGACTCTGAGTCATGGAGACGTATGGCGAGATGAGGGAGTCACCGGATGGCGGCACGGTGGCTACAGCTGCCACCTCACAGGGTCGGTGACCCGGGTTCGACAGATCAGATCTTGTGGAACATTGAACACAGTCGCCATGTCAGGACACGACTGCGACCCGAGAGTGTAAAGAGGAGCTGAGCGATCACCCGGGGTCTCGTTTACTCTCACATTTCCAGCCCCTTCTCACGTAAACATCAGAATTTATCAGAGAAAACGTGATGTGCGTACATTTATGGCAGCTCTGATCCATCCAGAGAAACTGGGAAGTGAAGACAACCTCCATCGAGCAGGAAAATGCAGGCAAACGACTGTCATGTGTGATAATTTAGACCACCGCACCGTCATTTGTGATGAGGTGACCAACATGTGACCCTCACAGGTGATGACAGTGACACGCAGACTGCCTTTTATGAGGGCCAATGCTGCGTATTCACACTGAAGAACTTTGTCAGTTTCTATTGGCCAGCTATTGTCACTTCTCAGGTCCCTGGCTGACAGGTCAGGAACATCTCAGCCAATCTCCACTCCATCAGGCCCACTGTGCCGGATGCCATTAAGGCGCTATATCCAGTGTTCGTATGTTACCTGCCAATGAACATCTGCAGCATCGACAAACATGACTACAAATGTTTGTGATGCACCATCTGTTGGAATGACAAATGCAATGCATTTTATTGCTTGCATGTATTACAAAATACATTCTAGTGCACTGCAAACGTTAGCGCTGAGGTCGACTTTGACTATGTAGACTTCCACCCGACTTAGAGGGGTATCACTGCTAGGGCAGGGATGGAATGGTGGGAATATCTTAAATTTTATAGCGCAGGGTGGCCCTGCATAACGTCTATGATAACATGGCGTCACAATTCATGGGTCTTCTGGACCTTCTTTTCTTGTTCTGTATATAAAGTTGTGAGTGCCAATGAGGACGGGCGGGCTCCCTGACTAGGATGGAAGGTGACTTCGTACCCAGCCAGGATGCCATAATGGAAGGACAGCAAGAGTGGAGACACAACCCGGCTGGGACACCCTGCAATCTTAGTCCAGGTTAGGAACAAAGAACATTAGATGGACTAGGGGAAGGTAGGTGCCAGGAGCAAATTGACCCCCCCCCCCCCCCCAAAACAGGTGGCATTGGAATTGGAGCTTGGAATTACAGCCCTGTTGGATTCCTTGGGAGCCACCAGAGGGCGCTGCCTGGGAAGGCCTGTCCTGGTTTTCACAGAGGGCTACAGACGGCCAACGCCGCACCACCAGAAGCAGTCTGTCTGGTTTTAAAGAAGCTGCCAGGCTCACCTTGGAGAGTCAGAGCCTGGAGGTGGTTGACGACATTCAGCGGGGGTCTGGGGCGGAAGGAGAGAAGGGGCATTCATTTCACATTTGCTTCTGTAATTGTGCTATTTTAGTGCAATAAAAGTCCTATCTTTGAACCCAGGACTGTGTTGGGTGACACAGAGTCCCACGTTTGGGGCACCCCCTTGTGGTCACAGGAATACATAAAATCAAAAAAAAACCAAAGAGACCGGTGGGACGCGAAGCACAAAGCTCCTGACCTGCTGTTCTGTGGAGCGGCACTAGGGTGGCCCCTTTGCGTTTGTCAAATACAAAACTTCATTGCAGTTTCTCCATTTGTTTTCACAATTAAATGAACTATTTGGTGAGTTTGGACTTTTCAGGGTCTCGGGGCCTTGAGATTGAGCCGTTAGAGAAAACTGCAAGTATCTGGCCAGCCAATGGCTTCATCAGATAGATGTGTAATGTAGTATTTGTAGAATGTGCTCATATGTTTAAAGTCCCCTCACTTATATGCCGTACAGTATACGGTGCGGTGTTCAGACGCGGCCAAGACCCCCTTCACCTTCTGTACACTGTGTTGTGTTGTTGATTTTAATTTTAATGAGAAATTGGCCTTTTTTATCGACACCCATCATGACAATTTTATTAAAATTCTAAAAATTAAATCTCCTATTCACACGTTTTTTCCGACCCTCACTTCCCTTCTTTGTCGAAGCCCCTCAGTTCCAGCTTCTCTGTAAGTCTCTACAAGCTTTGCACACCTGACTTGTGGGCCATTTATCTCCTTCCATTCATTTCTTGACTAATGAGATTCAAGGAAAGAAACAAAAAATGCAAATTATAAACCCTTTTAAAAATTCAATTTCAAAATGGGCAATGCCAGCGTTCATGGTCGAGTGCCACCTCAGGCTCTTCCACAGGCTCGACCTTGTCACGCTCCTCTTTATTTGTTTTGCACAATTGTGATGGAGTAAACACTTTCAAGTTGCTAAATCCCTCAGAGTGGGCCGTGTTGGCAGCGGTCAGTTGTTTTGAGGCCTTGCCACAGATGTTTGACGGGGTGAAGGTCGGCCCACCCAAGAGCGTCCAGTTTCTTGTTGTTCTGGCTCAGCGCCGGTCGACGTGAAGCCATCTGGCTGTTGGCGGCAGCTCGTCATCCCCGGACTGTCTGGATGGTGCGACTTTCACCTTCCATCCAGTCGTGACCAGACTGCCAGTCCTACAATGTGGCATTGCCACTGTGGTGACATTGCCAGCCGGCTGATGTGCCATGCCACACACACGTCACTTAGTGTTGAAGCCACTTTAGTCTCCTCGGGACATAAGAACTTTCTGGATCATCTAAGTGACGTTTTGTGCATTTTTAACTCTTTTAGGGCAGGTGTGGATTTTTGTCAACACGTGGGATTGAAGGTGGACGTCGGCTATTGTCGACACCCAAGGGTAGAGCGCGCTAATCAACTCGCCGTTACGTCACGGGTAGACTCTCTTTGCTGGAAGGAATGCTCGACCTCGAGTCCCTGCGCGTGCCCAAGTAGCGAAGAGCAAACCACGACTAAACTGGCATCGCCATCTGGCGACAGAGTGCATATTGTATATGTATTTGTTGCATATTATTGCTGAATCGGACTCATTGGACTCTGATTTTGATGCAAGTGATCTGGAGGTTGAAAATAAGAGTCAGGTACCTGCATCATCTGTTGGCAATGCTGAACACACTGGCATGGCCAACGCGCCCATGCCCACGTGTGCCTTCAGAGGGCTACACAGACATCGATCCGCCGGAGAACTTGATGTGCCAGCGGGCACGATGGAGTGCAGTCACTTGACTCCTCGCTGTTCATTCCTGGTTCTGAGTGACAAGACTGGCAGCCGTGTCACAGGTATGTGAATTCACACGCTGTGGGGGCTCACAGAACATAAGACAGAGTGACATTGGACAAAAATCAACAGTTAAGGTGTGAAACCATCGCTTTGTGGGCTTTTTGGAAAAATACATTTTCATCCCCGGGCCAAAACAGAAGAAAAAAATAAGAATTAGCCCTCGAAGAGTAAAGGACGGAAGTGCCTGTTTTTTTTGTTTCTCTGCCAGGCTCCTTCCTTACCACTCATCCTTAAAGACCCCCCGAGTGACCACTATTACATATATAAACTCGTGAGTCAGCCTGGCTGAATCTTATCTGATAGGCGCGTAACTCCCCCGTGAGTCCGACGGACAGAAGCAGTTCTGTCTGGCACGGACTCTCCCAGTTTGCGGATGTGGGCAATGTCGGTTTTCACCCGCTCTCCCAGCACCAAATCCCGAACTTTGGTCAGATGGCTCCGCCGATGTTTCACTTGTTGTTCCAAACTGCCCCACGGATCTTTTTAATGGGATTCAAATCTGAGGAATCTGTGGGCCACTCAGGATGCCTCAGAATGTTCTTTGTGCCAGTTAGGTACAGATCCAGCCTTGTGCCTGTGCCAATTGCCATCTTGGAAGGCTGGTGGTAGCCATTCTGTGTTCACTCTAGAGACAAAGCCCAAGAGTTTGTTCCCACAATGCCTTTACACAAGCAGACAGTTTGGAAGTAAGCAACAGAAGTCAGGACACCCGTAGAAATTGTTTGCTGTCACAATGTGTCACAGACACTGTCTGCCAGTGCCACCTTTCAACCACCACTTTGGTGACAATTTGTGGTTAACTGCATCATATTCCAGTGCTAGCAGACCTGTTGGACAGCATGCTTTGACACACCCGCACAGGCGGCCCCTTCCTGTCCATATGCCCCTTGGCACGGCCGAGCACAATAACCCCTTCTTGCCAATCATTCACATCTGGTGTGCGCCCCACTTTTCACAGAGAGAACCAAACACACGTGCCACACCATGACTCTTCGTCACTCTATGAACCCCGTGGCACACGACACCTCTGTTTCTAGGATGGTATTCTGGGGTGCCCCCTATTGGTGCCTCTTACATGGACAGTAACACATTTTTTGTCTGGTGAACTTATTTATATATATGTATGTATATATTGTCACGCACATGTGCCTGGGCATCACCTGCCTGACCCTGTCAAGGTAAACAGTGCCACCCCAAAGTAAGAGGGGGCGCTGTCACCAGCATTATCTTCCTTTTCCTCCCACACTTCCGAGAGGCAGCCCAAGAAAGACGCCTAGTGCCCACCTTTATACCTGAGCAGGCCTCACTCCTTCTAGTTGGGACACGCTAACAGTGGGTGGTCCCCGGGAAGATGGCGGCTCATTTCAGACCCAACCGGCAATGGAGACGGAGCTCCTGCTGATGCAACCCTTCTTTACCTTACTGGCCGAATTTACTCCTAATTTGTGCTCACAGGCAAAGCAACTTTCTTTTTGTCTTTTTCTTTGACTAGTTGCCCACAATTTAAAGAGGTAGCCCGGCTGGCACCCCAAGTGTTCTTCCTGGCTCCTTCACTGTTTGCCCACCAGTCACTATTTGTATTTACACAGCAGATTCAGGAAGTAATCGAACCCCTTCACTTTCTCGCTCAGATGCCAACCTGAGTCCCTGCCCTTTGAAAGGGTGCAGCGGTGCTGCCATGTTTACATGCTTCTGGGGGTCTTTATCTCAACACTCTGAGAGGCTCCCTAGGCCTGCGCTGCGCCGCCCGGCGATGCTATCAGCCTCTCTCCCAAATTCCACTCCACACTGTTTATAAAGCACAACACTCGTTACTCTGTCTTACCAGCTATCTGATCTCCTGCCAAGCCTCTCACAGTAAGAGGAGAAGATAACTTTTATTCAGAGCCCAAACCTGCACGTCCGCAGACAGCTATCAGGCCGATCAGGCGCAAGATTAGGCTGCACGGAGGGCATCAGTGATGGCATCCTGAACATGCCGCCTACCTCCATGAAACATCAGGCATCACAAGTCTGCAGATATCGTGACCCAGAGAGTCACGAAAAGAAGATGTCACGGGATGGCAGTGGCACCTCACAGAGCTGCTGGGCTTTAGGATCCTGTGACATGGCAGTGCCAGCCAAGACAGGTGCCCGGGAAAGGAATTAAGACCTCAAAGGACATCACAAGACCACCCACCAAATGAGGACAAAAAAGAACCACAGCAGGGGAGAGCAAAATTGAAATGAAGAAGTTCACATTTATAAAACACTTTAATAGCAGAAAGCTAAAGTTTAAAGTTCTGCTTGTGTAATAAAAACTGGTCAAGAATTAAAGAGGAGCAACCATCGGGTCTGAGGTCTGTGGGCGTTAATAGACTGGAATGGGATCTGTGTAATTAATATACTTTACTTAAAAACAGGTACCAGGGTGGCATGATGACTCAGCAGTTAGAACGTCTGGTCTGTGACTCCAGCATCTCAACTGCCTGGGAGCTGTTTACATATCTATCTATCTATCTATCTATCTATCTATCTATCTATCTATCTATCTATCTATCTATCTATCTATCTATCTATCTATCTAATCCTGCCAACTACGCCATCTATCTATTATTATATAGTACCTTTCATATCTATCTATCTATCTATCTATCTATCTATCTATCTATCTATCTATCTATCTATCTATCTATCTATCTATTATATAGCGCCTTTCATATCTATCTATCTATCTATCTATCTATCTATC
>JANRMT010062830.1:907925-919404 GCA_026402145.1 Polypterus bichir lapradei
GATAGATAGATAGATAGATAGATAGATAGATAGATAGATAGATAGACGTTAAAGGTGCTCTAAGGCCTCTTGAACCCGGGTTCAGTTCCTGGTCAGCCATGATGTGGTCTCAGTAAAATCAGAAAATGTAATGCGTATGGATTGACAGACTGATGTGAAACTAAATGTCATATCCATAAAGACGCCAGTTTTGTGTTCTGCAGCAGGAAGTTTGTTCTTTCAGAAGTTCCTGATGTCAGCCCAGTTATAATGAAACGAGCGCACATCCCTTTGCTTTGCGTATCTGAGGCGCTGCTGCTGGTTCTGCGCGTTTCTCGCTATGTGGCCAGCAGCACATGACCTCTCCCTGGATGTCCACACACACGTCATTCCTCCACGGTGGTTAAAGACTCTTTATGTCTTCATACAACAATAACAGTGAAATGTGTTTGGCCCCCAGCAGCAGCTCCCTCCCCACTCGCTGGTCTCTAGCCTGCCGTTTGCCATCCATATGGAGTCTGCATGTCCTGCCCTAATTTTTCTTCTTTGTCTTTTTCTCTGTTTTATTTTATTTTCCATTTTCTCCCTTTGCTGTTCTTCTTTTGTATCCTAGTTTGGCATTTCTCGCCTTCTTTGCAATGCTTGACCACCTTTAGCGGCTGACCTCACTTTCTGAACCTCTCACTATTGCTGAGTCCTGTCCTCATCTGAGCGGCCGTTTCTGCTGGCAGGAATGGGAGGCGTAAATCAAAGTGGGTGGAGCCTGTTGTCTGCAGTTTGTTGGAGGCTGATTGGCCAGCACCCACTGGGGACTCACAATTGGTCTGTTGGAGGCTCCACCCCCTCCTAATAGGGTGCCAGTCTGACCCCTTAGATATTTTCTGCAATATGCAAGCTAAGTGACCCCCTGATGCCCATTTGGAACAATCAGCATCCAGTGAGAACGGGTTGGTGGGGGGGTGGTGGTGTCGTTCTTTAAGTATTATTTAATACGTTTTATTATTAAGAAGGTCTTTATAGGTTTCTTAGTGAATACAATTTTGTTTGGTGATCCAGTTATCTTATTTACGTATTTAACTGTATTTTAATTTTGTGGGCCGCTTATGTTGCTTTATGCGGATGAATCAATGAATTCAATGAATGTATTAACTTATTGATTTATTGATGTTGCCTACGTACACAATTATACTTTAAATTAGGTGCCCAGCTCTTTATCAGTTGCTTGGGTTGATTTGTTTCATAATAGCAAATTTAAATATTTAACTGTTCAATTAATTCATGACTAAATTATTAATTAATGTTGCTTATCCCCGTAACTGTACTTTAAGTTATGTGCACTGCTCCGTGTGTGCTGAGCCCTAGGGGGCGTGGTCACCTGATGACGCCTCTCTAGGCCCCGCCCACAGCACTCTGCTGCCTTTGTCTTTGGGTTGCACTCGCTGCTTGTGCTTTATGATGGGATGTTCCAGGTTTGCAGACTCTCACGTGGTTTAAATTTTGATCGCAACAGTGTTTTGTCGTCATGTAACTCAGTTGGAATCGCGGTTAATTTTACTGAATGTCAGCCTTATCTTTGACTCTAGCATGTCGCGCAGAGCGCACATTTCAAAGCTGTCTAAATCGTATGTCTTCCATCTTACAAATGTTGGGAAATAAGATGTTTTCTAAATAAGTGGGATTGTGGGAAATTAATTCCTGCATTTATTTCTAGTAGGATTGACTACTGCAATGTGGTGTTCACTGGATGTTCAAATTGTCCTTTATAAGGCTTCAAGTTAATCCAAAGACCATGCTGCAAGAACAAGAAAATACGAACACAGAACTCCAGTTCTTAAATCCTTACACTGGCGCCCGGTTAAGTTTAGAGCCGATTTCAAAATCCTCCTTTTAACATACAAAGCATTAAATGGCCGAGGTCCAGCTTACTTGTATCTGAATTTATCTCATCTTGCAAACCACAGCGCATGTTAAGATCTCAAGACGCCGCTCTGCTTATGAGGATTAATAAAATAACTGAGGGAGGTCGAGCTTTTAGCTACAGGACCCCCTAAACTGTGGAGTGGTCTGCTGCTCCTGTAAGAGATGCCCCTTCGGTCTCAGCTTTTAAGACTCTCGACTTCAGTTTAGCACACCCTGACTAGAGCTGCTGATTAACTGTCATTAGCACTAAAACAGAAGTAACATGGCAGTTGTAATTTGTTACTCACCCTCACCTATTCTGTTTCTCTTCTCGGTACTCAAATGTGCCACTTGGTGCCACAGCCCACCTGCCAAGTTGTCCTGCCAGCCTAAGGTAAAGCCACCTGTGATGGAGGATTGCAGGAATCGTCGGGTAGAGGGGGTCCTGTCATTGGATTGGCTGACTCAGCTGTGGAATGGCCAATAGGGGGAGGCGGCTTGATGGCCGAGGTCTCCAGGACTCTGAACAAATCCAAATCCTATTATGGGATGTCATCTCCTGTTGAATTCTGCTCTGTACTTGTAATGTTTCTATTTGACTATTATCTTGTATTGAGGATGACTTGTGTTCTGTTCTGTGTATTGTATTGTATTGTATTGACCCCCCTTTTCTTTTTGACACCCACTGCGCCCCCAACATACCTGGACAGGGGTCTCTCTTTGAACTGCCTTTTCTGAGGTTTTTTCCATTTATTTTTTTGGGAGTTTTTCTTTGTCGTCTTAGGAAGTCAAGGCTTGGGGGGCTGTCAAAAGGGCGGGGCCTGCTAAAGCCCATTGCGGCCCTCCTTGTGTGATTTCTATTTAAAGAATGCGAGTTTCGGAATTGTGGGTTGATTTTGTTGACGTTGCTTTGTCTCCAGTTGGACTTTTGCTTCTTTTTTGAATTTGTTCATAAGTTTTAAAATGAAAGACCCGTTGGGCTAGGGGTTTGTTGGCTTCTTTCCCCCTTTTCTTCATTTTAAATATGTACCGTTTTTTTTTCCTCTATGGGCTTTTTCATTTCTGCTCATCGGCCCAGCAGATCATCAGGCGTCTCACAAACACAAACTCAGAATAGAAACACGCGACTTCTTGTGCCGTTCGTGACTCCATTTTTGTTTCTTTTGATTGTTCCGGCTGAGCTCTGCTCTTGCATGCTGGGCTTTGCCCTTGATGGTAGGTTTGACTTCAGTGAAGATCTCCCACTTGTCATCTGGACTTTGATTTCCTCATCTGCATTGAAATTCCTCCTTTGTCTTTTCCCACCCAAGCAGAGCAACAACACGGTGAGTGATTCGTATTAAAAGTGGAGACCAGCAGGGGGCAGCACTGACTGTCTGATCTCCATGTCTGGCAGAGAGCCTTTCACACAGGAAGTTGTCCTCCCTCATGGCTCACAGATGTCTCTTGGGTAGGACCCTACCGTCAAATATTAATCCATAAAAAGACCATTCATTAAAGAGGCTGATGGGGGGCTTTCCAACTTTACAGAGTAGAAATGCTCATGGGGGCAAAAAGATGAAGCCCACCAGTTCCCGGCTTGCACTGAACCTTCTCCGCTCAGCAGCTTGAACAGGGCTGACTCACTTCATGTTAGCGCCATACTGGATGCCCTCGGGGGGCCGGTTGGCAGATGTGAAGCAGCTGCTACGTTTAGTGCAACAAGAGCATCGGCATGTGGAGGTGGGAGAGCACAGGAGAGGAGAGGAGGAAGGGGGTCCGGGGGACACAAGTGGGAATGAAGACAGTGTGGTACTGGGAAAAGGTGAAACAATTAGGGGAAAGTGGGAAGAGCCCAGGAAGTGCTGCTGAGAACTGGGAATGTGCAATGACTGGCACTAGAAATGTCACTCAGTTACAGAAAGAGGACAGGGGCCTGAGAAGTGTCACCCACCACCTGGCAATGGGGATGAGGTGGTGCTGGGAAATGTTACTCAGTCAAGGTACTATGACACCATCTGCAGTCCAGTAGGTGGCACTGAATAATAACACCCAGGGGAAAGTGGCACCCAGCAGCTGGTACAGTGACGTGGCTGGCAGTGGTAAGTGGCACCCAGTTAGTCAGTCTGCTGGCCAGTAAATGCCAGACTGGCTGGTCCTGGGAAATGTCACTCAGTTAAGAAAAGTGGAAACGATCTCAGTCACTTTGTAGGTGGGACTGAAAAATGTCACTCAGCAATTGAGACTGGGCAGTGAGTGGCACTGGGAAAGGCTAACCAGCTACAGCAACGGGAAAAAGTCTGCTGCCCCCTTGGTGAGATTAGATGTCACCACTAAGTGGCAATGGGAAATGTCAGCCAGTAACTGGGACTGCAGAATGAGTGATACTGGAAAAATGGCACCCAGTTAAAGGAGCTGGAAAAGTCAGTGAATAAATGAAAACGGGGTGGCATGGCATCCAACTGGCTGAACGGAGAACTGCCATCCATTTAAAAGGAATGGGAATGGACTGGCAGCCATTGGGCGGCAAAGGAAAATGTGCATATGGAGTGAGTGCCACCATACAAAAGACGGGGACTGTAAACCAGTTAACAAAACTGGGACACTGTCCTCACTCACTAGGCTGGACTGGGAAATGTCAACTTGAAAGAAACAAATGACAACCAGTAAGGGGAAAAGGACAAAAGCCTCCCAAACCAGTAGCTGGAAGTTAGAAATGAGTTGGTCTGGGAAATGACACCCAGTATAGGACCTGCCTAGGTAATGACACTTATGGAATGAGTGACACCAGGAAATGGCACAATATAAAAGGAATCAGGAACCAGTTAATGAAACTGGGAAGAGCCTCTGACTCACTCTGTGATACTGCGAAATGCAAAAGATTAGTACTGAAGAATTTCAAATGTCACCCAATAAATGAAAGTGGGAAAAGTCACCCGTCTGGACAAAACAGGAAAGGCCACTACACCCAGTTTGGGGAACTGGAAATTGTCAGCAAATGTATATATATAAAAAAATCGGACTAGGGAACCTTGTGAAGATGAGAAATGTCACCAGCATTGGCAGTGAGTGACAATGGGAAATGCCACCAAATTAAAAAATAAACAGGAATGGCCAACCAGTTAAACTGGGAAGGGTCTCCCCCTCACTCTGTGATACTGGGAAATGCCTTCCAGTTTTTAAAATCTGGACTGGGAATGTTACCCAGAAAAATGGCTGAATGTTCAAAATCTAATCAGGAGACAGCAGCCCCCTGCAGAATTTATTAAAGACCACCTCAGCCACTGGGTGGGACTGGGAGTTGTGATGGAGTGTGAAGCGCTGACAGTGACAGCTCTGGTTTATTGTTTCTATTCTTTTGATTTTCATTTTGATTCACCTATCAGCACCTTGTTGCTTTCCATGTGCTTTGTGGGAGGTGCCCCAAGAGGCGGGGCCACATGTCAATCACCGCCCAGAACCGCCCTCCTGCCTATAAATTCAGAGGGTCTCCCGCCGTTCCTGGTGGTTCCCTGTGAGTTTCAGTGACTTTCTGGGTTTTCTGCTGCGCTTTTTGATAATTTCTGTGTTTTGACCTCACATTGGATTTGTGAATTTTGGGATTCTGTTTGCTTGGGATGGCCTTCCTGTCCTGGCAAATCCTTTCTGCCTTTTGGGTACTACAGGCACAAGGAGATCTGGGGTCACAGGTGGCCGCCGTTGGGTCTCCATTTAACGGGAAGGGGTCACGTGTGGTTTGGGAAGTGTCACCCGATGGGTTACCATGGGTTACTCTGCCATGACGTCTGGGGCAAAATTCCAAGTGGGGTGCCCCCCCAATCTGACATCCATCATGAACCACGTCTCAAAGACACTAACAAGGGTCCCAAGATAATAAAGTTTAAGAATCCCTTCTCTCCAGAACTCCACTGCTTGACAGAGCATTTTTGTGGAACGTCCTCCTCCTCCTCTTAAATTTATAAAGTTCGGAGTTTACTGGGCAGGCCTGATGGTTTTCCCCTTGTGTGGCCATTTTTGGAAAGTGCTTTTAAGGTGTGAAGGGCTTTGGGACTCCTAAGTCTTGACAGGACTGGCATACGGAAAATGGAAGGTCAGCATGAAAATGGAGGACCTGGAAAGAGCCACCCTGGAGAGAGTCGCCAGGCCAGTGAGCTCGGATCAGAGAGTCCAGGACGGAGATGGTGACTGGGCTCAAAGCCGACTACAGTGCCCCCTGTAGACGAGGAGGCAGAGGTGCAGGTCTCCTGGCTCCGAAGCCCGCCATCACCCTTTGTTTGTCACTTCTGTGTTTACCAGACGATGGTGACATGCGCTGCAGTGGGGGCCCTTGTTTGCATGGTCACTGCTGACCTGCTTTAGGAGCTGCTTTATTATTATTATTATTATTATTATTATTATTATTTTTTTTTTTTTTTTTTTTTTTTCTTTTTCTCCAAAACGATACTCAGCTGTTCACTAAGTCATAGATGAATTACATTTCGTATCTCGAGATCCATTTATCATGAGACACCTCATTTGTAGTGCACTTAGCTCTCTGCTAATAATGTGATGTGATCTGAAAGGGATTTCAAAATGAAACCCCCGGGGAGCCCTGCTGCTCCCGCACGCTTCGCCGACATAAAAAAAACACGAGAAAAGGAACAAAAAAGTCGTTTAATCTGCCCGCAGCCAAAGGGGGCTCACCTGTGACCCCAATGTGCGGGTGGGGGGAGGACAAAAAGACAGAGGGGGGAGAGTGGCAGTGGCATGAATGTGCCCCCCCGGTTGCAAAAGGTGCCGACGGATGGGGCTCAGCAAACGTCCATCCACCTGCCCTCTGAAGCCACCAAACACACGAGGCCCCGAGGAGGACCTGCAAGGAGGGACCCAACTCCGGATGGGATGAAGTAAAACGAACAAAGAGTCCCAAAGCAAGCAAGTCCCAAAAAAACACTTCCAGAATTGCCCACTAGTGGGGAGGACTTGCCATCAGACCCTCGCACATCAAAGGGTCTTCATGAAATACAAAGTTTACTCTCACAAAACACACCCTGAAGCTCCAAAGAGCACAAAGGAGATGCCAGCATATGTAATGCCAAGTGAAGAAAGTCCAAAAGCGGAATCCTAAAAAAAAAAAAAACGGGGCACAGGATCACAAAACCCGAAAATCACAAAGCGCAGGAATGGTGGGAGACCCTCAGGGTTTACAGGGCAGAGTTTCTCATACTACATGCCACTTTAGTTCATTTTAAGCAAAACAGCGCCATTTGCTGGGGAGCTGGAGGGCAGTGCACTCCTTGCCCTTCATATGGAGATGCCAGTCGTCTCGTCATCGTTAATAATCAGCCTACAATGGTGGTGTCATCGGCTAACTTAATGATGGAGCTGGAGAAGATGGAATTGGGATTTGACATCTATTCTGGGGAGCCTATAAGACGCCTGTCTCTCAAACTAACGCTAATTGTTTCATTTTTGAAAAACAGTGCCATCTACTGGGAGATGGAGGACACTGTCCCACCTTCCCACCATTGCTCTTGTCATTGTCACTGAGCAGGCCTGTGCTGGTGGTGTCATTGGCTTATTTAATAACGGAGCTGGATAATGCCACCAGTGCCATCTGCTGGGGAGCTGGGGGGCAGCACACCCCTTACCCTTAATATGGAGATGCCAGTTGTCTTGTCATTGTTAATGATCAGCCTACAATGGAGATGTCATCAGTTAACTTAATGATGGAGCTGGGGGGCAGTGCCCTACTTGCCCTTAATGTACAGATGCCACTGCTCTTGTCATTGTCACTGAGCAGGCCTGTGCTGGTGGTGTCATTGACTGGTTCAGTGATGGAGCTTGACAATCTCACCAGTGCCATCTGCTGGGAGACTGAGGGCACTGCTCCACTCTCCCTTCATGTGTCGATGCCAGTGGTCTTGTCTCTGTTACTGTGCAGGCCTATGCTGGTGGTCTAATGATGGAGTTTGGAGCTGACTCAGATGCCAGTCATCCAGCGGGCTCATCACACTCCTCCATGGGTGCCACTATTGAAGGACAGCATGGAGGGAGTGATGGTGCCCACCCACTGAACTCTGCTCCTGTGTTAACTGCCATCCAGTTTAGTGCTTGGCTTTGATGGTACAACATTGTTGACCGCCTTGCTTCAGGGTTACTGGTCTTGAGTACAAAGTGGTAACTGGTTTGGAGCATTTTGTGAATCGCTTCGTTTCAGGTTTCCCTTTCCACGTCCTGAGCTTTCTGGGCCGCCGTGCCCAGTGTGAGACCGGACTGTTTGCTATCCAAGGTTATTAGCGTGGCGGTCAGTCCCCCCGTGCTGAAGAGCTGAGCCCATCACGACCGCGCCGCTCCAATCCGTCTTAAGTGCCGGGTGTCTGTCGTCTCTAAATTTAGCTCAAGATTTAAGGCTAATTAGAGAGAAATCGAGGATATCTGCATACGGGGCGAGATTGATCAGCGGCGTCGCCGTTAATTGTCTTCGAGTGCGAGGCGCTGCGCTGCTTTTCTTTATTCCTTCTTTTCTCATTTGCTTTCACATCTCTTCTTTTTTAGCTGATAATTACAGGAGATGAACTTCCACAGGTAATTCCGATGCTAATAGACTGTGGAGTGGCACCTTGGCGGCGGGCGTCATCTCGCCACCCGTAGGTATGGGTGGCACTAAAGCAGGTGACTCTGGCGCAGAGGCTGGCACCGTGTCAACGTGCAGATTGCATTTTCCTTGGCCTTTCGCCTGCTTCTTCTTCAATTACGCGGCCGCCTGCAGCCTGTTGGGTTTGTTACTTAATTACTCAGCCCCCCGTCGGTGGTCAGCTGGAGTTATAAATTACTGGAAAAACACCCGGCGGGGCATCACCCTGTCCAGCCGCACACGGGCACCGCTTCACCGTGGCGATGGGTCCGTGTGGAGACCCCTTATTAAACCCTGAGGACCCCCCCTAAAAATGTGGGGGGGGGCCCATAAAAAATTGTTACCAACAAGTGAAAGCGCCCGTTAGCGAGTCTGTGGAAAACATGGCCGCGGGGTGCAGGAGCTCTTCACAGTTTTCTTTTTCTTGATCATTCCTTCATTTTATTGGAATTCCAGTTTTGGATTTTCATTCCCTCCTGTGTGTCGCTCTGTTTAGTGTTCTCCGTCACTCCGTGTTTTTCTTGTCTTTTTTTTGTGGGTGTCGCCATTTTGTGCCCCTGTTGCCGTGCCACATCTATCGGTTGCTAGGGGGCGTGTCCTCGGAGGGTGCTCTTATTATTGATGGCCGCCGTGCCCCAAACTTTCCAACAAACGTCAGCGGTGTTCAGGTCTGGGGGGCGTTACTGGTGACAGAATCGAGTGACTCCATTTCCGACTACGACTGAGGGTTACGTGTTGATCGTAAGATGATCGTGTTGGGGTCTCCCTGCTCACAAATCCTGAAAGGGTGAAAGGATTTCAAAAATGAACGTCACACCTTACATCCTCACACAGGTCTGATCCAAAAGTGAAGCCTAGCTGCAAAGTCAAGGTGCAGGCCTATGGGACACACGGGCCCAAAAGTGAGGCAAAGCTTTCATGCTTAAAATAGTCATTTGGGAGAGGAAAAAAATGTAGAATCCTCTGTCCCATTAATAACTTAACAAAGTCCCCTTTGTTTTTGAAGATTTATTCGGAATTCAAAGTAGGAGAACGATGGCAGGAGTAACGGAAAAACAGACAAGTGTGACAAAACTCAAAAAACAAAACCACACCTTTTAATAAAAGCCGGACGTCGATAGCTGAAAGCCGAAGGACTTTGAGACAAACATAACGGTGAGGCAGCCATCACGTTATAGAGCCCTGTGGGCGGGGCCTCCGCTACAGCATCAGGTGACTCCGCCCTCTTGATCCAAGTCAACAGCACAGGGCACATCATTGAAATGACAACTAAATGACATGAAAAGAAATAATCATAAGAACCTGATCAACAGCAAAAGCGTCTCTGATATTTCAGCCGGAGGTCCTCCCCTGGCTGGGGTTCATATTCTTGGTTTCTGTCTTCTTTCAGGTCAGGTCAGGCCAGGTGGGGAGTGTGCACCGGTACACACGTTGGCACACCCACTATATGACCACACAGCTCAGGATTCTGGTTGGCAACCCCTGGGCAGAAACACGGTTCAGTAATATCCCCCCCACACGGAAAAAAACATCTGCCTATCACAGCCAGGTGTTACGTGGGCGCCCCGAAGGCCTGGTGTAGCCGCTCTGGTCCTCAACAATGAGGGTGCTACAAGTCAGATCACCCTCAGGGAATCACGCCACGTGGCCGTAGTGCCGTAACTGACCTCCCTCACACTGCAGGTCACATGCCTCATTCGGGACTCCGTGAGCAACACAATGTCAAACCAGGGGTACCCAAGGACCCTCTGAAGAGACACACATGAAGGGGTCCAGTCTCAGTCTCAGGTCACTGCATAGCGTCCATGACTCACAGGACTCTAAAGACTTGGAACCTTCATCTTTTAGCAGAGATCTCGTGGGCGGCACACCCCCCGTTTAAAGTGACCTCATGGCCCCCCATGTTCTCCCAATCCAGCTGTTAAATTCATAAGAATCATTTTTTTTAATCTTTGTTTGTATTTGGTTTTGTCTGCAGTACGTGTCAGTGTTTTCGTTATTTGCTTTCTGTTTTGTGGGTGGTCCCCTAAGACGCGGGACCACCGGCCCTTCACCACCAGGTACTGTCCTCATTCCTGTAAATGTGAGGGCTTCTCACAGTTTCGGGGGGTTCATTTGAATGCACCAAGGAGTTTTTCAGTACTTTTGTTATTGTGTTTTGTGGAATTTTTGACTTTCTGCTCCATGTTTTTTTTTTTTTGGTCTTTATTGGCACCTTCACCTTGGATTCCCTCACTGGCAGCTCATTTTTGTGTTTTTTGCTTCACAGTGTAATTGAACATTTTTGTGAAGAGTAAACCTTTTATTTAATAAGGATTCTGTGTTTGCCCGAATACTTGCCAGGGTTTGGATGGCAATATCCCCCTCTATTGGGCATTGTTGGAAGTGTTTGGAACTCTTGTGCTTTGGGATTCTCACTTTAGAACAACAACAAAGGGAAGATATAAAAACATCCAAGCCAGGGACGGAATCAGACTTACACTCCACCACAGGCTGGAACCCAAAAAGGTCACAGTGTGCCGCAGCACTGCAAAACAGCCCAGGCCCAAACTCAAGGCGCAGGCTTACGGCCTGTACAGGTCTAGCAGTGAGGCCAAAAGCTTTCAAAAAAAGCAAAAGACCATCAGGCCCACAGAAACCAAACAAAGGTTTTCTTTTTTTAATCATTTAGAGATTTGATCACATGGTTTTCAGCTTCTGCATTTTGTTCTAAGGCACTGGTGCGGGGGTTTCAGGTTTGCCTGGGTTACCTTCTCCTTCTGTACTCCTGCCTTCGGTTTTCCTTTTAGCTGATGGATTACTCAACAGAAGTACGTCAAGAAATGCAACTGCAGACTTACGGCAATAAGCCTTTATAGTGCCTCACTGGGACGGCTCTGTGATCCTGAGCCAAGGCAGACGTTAGACAGGAGTTTGTTATTCATTGTTAGCGTGTGCTCCACTTGGGACAATGAAATGACTATCTATCTATCTATCTATCTATCTATCTATCTATCTATCTATCTA
>JANRMT010062830.1:920145-931843 GCA_026402145.1 Polypterus bichir lapradei
TATCTATCTATCTATCTATCTATCTATCTATCTATCTATCTATCTATTTTAGGTGATCCTGCTGACTAATCAGCTGACCCATATCCTGAACTTGTAAGTCACCTTGGATGAAGGTGTCAGCCAAAGATCTCTAAGATCGTATGAACTCTGACAAACGAGAGGAGACCACCCAGTCCATTTCTCGCTCAGATGTCCCAACATCTTCTTCAACTACTGGCTTGGTAGTTTGTTTCATTCCCACGGCTCTTTGCAGATGGATGAGGAACTTCCAGGCTTCAGTCCCAAACGCACGACCCCTTAATTTTCACGGGTGTCCTCGAGTGCAGGATCCAGAGTTAAGTTGAACGAATTCTGCTGGAGACCAATAACATTAGCGGTGGCCGAAGACCCTTGTCAAGTCGGCTGGACATTTGGTTGCTCCCTCATCATTGTCTCTCCTCCTGTGATCGCCCGCTGCCCCCTCAGATGTTTAGATGAAGTCTCGGCCCCTCTGGTGTGTGGTGGCAGATGCTGGTTGGCCAGTCCCTCTGGAGGCCTGCTCGTGGTTTGTGGTGGTGGTGTGTGCAGTGACAGTCCCCACCAAGTCCCTTGGCTCCTCCCCCTGTCGGTGGTCACGTCCTCACCTCAGACCCCCGTGGTGCTCCTCCCTCTGCTTTTAGATGCTATATTAAGGAGTCTTATTTTTTTAATTGCCACTCTCAGGAAGTGTCTAATTGTGAGCGTTGGCAGTGCTGATTGCGCCTCTCCCCTGGGACCTCTTTGTCAATGAGTTAATTCATCTCAAGAGCTTTAATGTCACCGAAATACAGTTTTAATTAACACATAAAGAAATAAAGAAACACTTTGTAGATTTATTAACCTCTCGGCGACCCCAAAAGTTCATCACTGAAACTTCACCTCCTTCCTCCGCTGGTTCATTTCCTCTCGGTGACAGGATGCCGGGTGCGTTGGGATGAACATCACTGGGCGAATGACGAACCTGAGACTGAGGTGGCCATTAGGAGTAAAGAAAGTAAAAAAACAAAAAAAAAATAAAATAAAATAAAGAGTCATCTGTTTCCAAGAGTGGAGGCAGGTGGATCTAAGAAAGGGAACACAACGTATCCTAATGAGAAGAAAAGCAGCAAATGTTCCGGATCCTTCCAGCTCCTAAGTTTGTGTTCCACATGTCACTTAGGTCACCTGCCAGGGGTTTCATTTCCATGACGATTTTTTGTTTGTCCCCGCCCCCTTACTGAGAGGCCTATCATTCTCTTATTTGGCAGAGAGTGGGTGGAGCTTCTAATCAGCAAATCAGGTGGAAGATTCATACACAATGGGTGTGGCACTGTCATCTCAATGAGAGGTGACATCCCTGATGGCTTCTCAGGTTGTGCCATGCGCTCCTCATCCATCTTTTCCCTTTGGTTTGAATGCTGTATTGAGATCTTGTTGATGCCTCACTTGTCTTTTAGTATTTTGTGTCCATGTTGTCATCTGTTCTTTTATTTTAAGGCTAGTAGTTTTTTTTGGCCCTGGTCCCTTTCCTAACCTTTATAAACTTTATGGGTCAGTTCCTAACAAATCCGTCTCTGGATTCTAAGGTTTTGAGACTCAAGGATTGCACATTTGGGGTTTCATTCTGTTCTGAAAAACGTCCATTATTTACTTATGTTTAATGGCGACGCCATTTTGTTCCTTGGCAGGTAACTGTTTCTGTTGTTCCCATGGAGTCCCTTCCCAGAATTCACCTTGCTTGTGATGTCATTTTAGTGATGATATAAATATTCCTCCAGGGTATCTGGGATTGTAATGGAGAATAACATCTGGCATGTTCATTGATAATATTTTTTGTTAGTAATGTCTAACAATGGAAACGTTTGGGGGGGCGGCATGGTGGCACAGTGGGTAGCGCTGCTGCCTCGCAGTTAGGAGACCCTGGTGTGGAGTTTGCATGTTCTCCCCGTATCTGCGTGGGTTTCCTCCTACAGTCCAAAGACATGCAGGTTAGGTGCATTGGTGATTCTAAATTGTATCTAGTGTGGGCTGGCGCCCTGCCCGGGGTTTGTTTCCTGCCTTGCACCCTGTGTTGGCTGGGATTGGCTCCAGCAGACCCCTGTGACCCTGTAGTTAGGATATAGCGGGTTGGATAATGGATGGATGGACGGAAACGTTTGGGCTAATCCATTTATTAAGTAGGACCTCTGCATGCCGGTAGTTCCCCAGTTGGGGTTCACATTCATGTTTTTGTGTCTCTTTTGTTCATTTTTGATTCTTTTATGATTTATGATAATTGCGTGCTTCATGCTCTCATTTTCATTTGGTTTTCCATCCACACCTTAGCTCTTAGCTGACTACACAGGCCTGAATGGGCTCCCCTCGTTTCTTATGCTCTTCTGTCCATGCATTGATGCTTTGGTTATGTCCCATGTGCTTAGTGGGCGGTCCCCCAAGAGGCAGGGCCACCTGCCAATCACTGCCAGTAACCGCCCGCCACCCTCTAAATCCAGAGGGTCTTTCACTGTTCCTGGCGGTTCATTTTGAGTCGGTGGGTTTACTTGTGTTTCTTTGATTTACTGGATTTCTGAACCTTATTGCCTTGTTGTTTTACTACATTTCTGGATTACTGCTTTGGGATTTTGTTTGCATTGAAATGCCTTTGTGTTTCTGGTTTTAATTCCTTTGCTGCTTGTGCGCCACGGAGCTTCATAGTTATTGAGGAGCATTCTGTGAAAATAAACTTTATAAAGATTCTGTGCTTACCCTTGTTAATAGCCGGGGTTTGACGGTGATTTCCCCCTCTAGCAATCATTTTTTTTGGAGCTCATTGTTATATATGTGTTTTGGGACACCATGTTCATGACAGCCAGCCCAGGGGAATAGAGGTGGCTTGGACCTGAACAGTCTGCTGCTGGACTGGGATGCTCGGACCAGACAGGACCAGTATCTTTCTTGAGTGTTAGTTTGAAATTGGAGAAGATGCTGACGGAGCGAGCCTGGGGGTGCTGTTGTGTTGTGCCGGAGCTGTTTCACAATATGAGGGGGCTTTCACAGGCCACACTCTCTGCCATTTTCCATCTTGAGAAGATCACCTCTCTCCTGGTGGCCATAACGAGACAGGTCAGGCTGCTTGGTCCTGTGAAGATGATGATGAGTTGGCTAAGAAGAGAATCGAGTGCCACCTCAAACTGCACAGCTAGCACTGTCAGGCTGTATGGCTTTACAAAACGACATGCGATTTGTTTTTATGTGGAACTCGTGTAAGCTCCAGAAGAAGTGGAGGGGTCCACGAAAAACACTTGGGGGGCCAACCGGGTGACCCCATTAAATTGTACCTTAAAATTAAAGAAATCACATGCAAAAGAACACGACTGGACAATCACCAAACAATCACCAAGGTTCTGGCTTCTTATTATCCTGTTGGCGAGTTGGCAGATAAACACTCGAGTAAACTGGGAGGCGCACGTACAGAGAGCAGAAAAGGGTCAAAGCCGAAAAGAGCGACCAAAACCAAAAGCGTGAGACAACATTCTTCGTCCAGAGGTGCAAGGAAAGAGGCTCACAAGAAGAATTTCAGAAAATGTCTCTGAGGGCGGATAAGGAAGAGAAGCCCCAGGCAGGCAGCCTTTCACAAGAAACACAAGACGTGGACATTCAAAATGGCAGCGACTGAAGAACCTGAAATGCCATCCAAGACTTTACAGAAGCAAAAAACAATTAGGAAAATCAAGCAAATGGCGACAGGGATGGAATTAATGACCTGCAAGACTCCCGGTTCAAGTTGAAGTTTATAACAATTACTCTCCAAATGGGCCCGAAGGAACAAACTGCAAAACTCACCGGCTGGCTGTGGGTCAATCTGGAGCTCCGGCCTGCAGAAGGCTCAGCTCCGAGGTGGGACGTCCCGTTTTAAAGTGTGGCCCTTTCCTCAGAGGTGCGGATGTGACAGCCAGGCAGGTGACGATCAGGCGCACGTGGGTGACGTGAATTGTATTAAAACTTATCATCTATAATACGTCAAGGAAGGTGGAATATTTTCTGGGGTTACAGATGTAAAAAGGGAGGACCACAATCTCGGGTGGCAAACGCACAAATTACTGGACACCAAGTTTGTCCTGAAAAATCCCAAACTTCTTCTTTAATCCTGACAGGGCGATTAGAGTTTGATATTTGAGGCACTCAGTGAAGGTGTACGTAATAAAGAGTATAAAGCGAAGAACGGGGTCACCCTAGGACCCTGCCATGACAACACGCCGCGTTTAACTGCCATTGAAGATCATCATTTAGTCCTTCCTGCTATTGTTTCCCGACTTGGCCGGGATGTCGGACCTCATTGTCTCCCGGTTTTGGTTTGCAGGCCGTTCTTTGACGTTCGACTCCTTTTCCTTTCCTTTTCTTTTTGCTGCTGCACTGAGGGCTGTCAGGCTGATGTTAGAGTCTCCAGCGCGATCCTCCCGTGTGCCGAGGCCTTCGCTCCTCTGCTCGTGTCGTTTGGTTCTTCCACCTCACGAAGTCCTTGTAAACTTGCCTTTCTTTCTTTCTAGTGTTTGCATTTTTCACTCTTCTTAAAGGACTGCAGGTTTCAATTGGGTTCACTTTCAATTTGCCTTGAAATTAGCGTCTTTTTTATTTTTTTTTTTTACTATTTTTGGTCAAAATCTGAATTCTTGTGTATTTATTGCTTTCTTTTTGTCATTTATTAAATATTTCTTATTATTTTCCATTATGTGTCTGGTCTTTAAATGAGATTCCATCCCTTGTACCTTATGGGTGGAGCTCCAGGAGGCGGGGCCACCCTGATGTCATGGCTGCTGGCCCCTCCCTCTGCCTTTATCTGCTGCCCAGATCGAGAGGCGCAGCCAGTGGACCACCGAGACCTCTTTGTTGGAGTTTTGCTGTTTGTGCCTCTGGATTTTCCTTTTTGTTTTTGGATTTCTTGTTTGCCTCAGATCTTTTTTCTATTTTGAGCATTTAGTTATTTCCATCCATCCATCCATCCATCCATTTTCCAACCCGTTTACCATGAGCTGTGTTGCGGTGAAGCTGGAGGCCAACCGATCAGCCAACGTCAGTCGATCACAAGTGTCCGGGATTTCTGTAATTCACGAGTGTCATCTGAGTATCTGACGCCACTTTACCAGAACGAGGGGCGGGGCTTCTTCTGGGCGGAGTCAGATGTCGTCCTTGGGCGTCTTTTCTAAGCTGCAGAGGAGGAAGGAGAATATACTGTGAGCGCCAGTGCCCCGTCTTGTCCCGGGGTGAAATGGCACTGCTTATCTCACCAGTGACAGGATGGTGGTCCCCAGATGCGCATGTGTGACACGAGGAAGTTCAAAAATACTGACTGAAGATGACGAAGAAAAACGTAACAAACTCTATAGAATCCAAACAGGTGAGGATAATAAAGAAGTGAAGCCTCAGGAACATAAATAAGTGCACAGTAATGGATTTGCGCTTACTAGATTTTGGAGGGGTGGTCCCCATACTTTTACACTTACAGATTCAGCGTTGCCCCCCCACCTGCCTCCAGGTACAACTCATCATTACTGAAATATTTCACAAAATAAAGCGTGTGAAGTCGATTGGCCAAACTTCCAGATGCCCCACGTTTTCAACCAGTTATCCCAATCCTGGGTGTTTTGCCGAATTGTTTACAGAAACGTGCAGCCCCTCGCCCCGAGACCCTCAAATTATTCACGTGACACGTAATTACCTGGGATCAGGGAAAGCGTCATTTGCGTAATGTCACCAACCGCTTTATCGTTTAACATTCTTCCTTCTGTAATCGTGCAAAATGACTTTTTTTTTTTTTTAGAGGAGAACGGGAAACCTCCTGGATGATAAACATCTCGCATTCGGAGGCTCCACTGGTAATTAGTTAATTGTGATGAAAAATTCCTTTAAAGATACAATAAAGAAGCGGGACGAGGGATTGAGATCCGTTAATGACTACGTACGCGGCCGCGGTATCAAGTCACATTAAGGAACGAGGGAGCTAATTAGCGGGCGAGCCGTAATTGCGGACTAATAAACACGAGGAATCTCAAAACGGGGCTGTCATCACAATAATGATGGCCTTTCATGGAGGATGTTCACCCCTCTGCCGCTCCCTCGTGGTGGAAACTGTTCAGCTCTTGCTTGTTTCTCTTTCACACAGCATCACTCGCAAGGGATGATGGGATACAAGGAGGTGAGGTTGAGAGCGCCTCCTACTGGTAGCTCAGGGATTCCAGTTCAGTGCTTTGGGTGGGTTAAGTTGATCTCTGTATCATGTTAAGGAGTGAACCCAACCAGGATGGCATGCCCGCACAATTAGAGGGCCAGATTACAGATACCCACCTAACACTTGTGGAAGGAACCCAGAACATCACGAAAAACCCACTCAGATGTGGACTGGGGGCCGAATTTGGAGTTTGCAATGAAAAAGTAAAGTTTGGGAAAATGGAAGGCCAGGAGCCAAAGGAACAATTTAGTGTCCCCTCCATAACTGTGGGTGGCCCCTCTCTGTTTGCACTTCGGGGTCTTCAACCTGATTGTGTCTAAAGCCTCTTAGTTGGTGGGCTTGCCCCCCCCCCCCACCTTGTACCCTTTAATTGTGGGTCACGTTGACAGGAGAACATAGTGAGGCACACCATAACAAACATTTGATCCAAGTGGAGTCCCTTGGGCTTTTCCAACACAAAATGGCCTCAACGTCACGCCGTGTCTGTCATACACTTGGCCAGTCCGTTGCACAGGCTGGTGGGCCGATTCCCTCTCTGCCAACAGCTCAAGGCAGACACGACTGAGGTGCCCAGATAAGTGCTTAAGGTTGTCCACTTCAGTGCTCTCTCTCTGTGAAAAGGCGCTATATACTCCACCGTAATTGAGCCTCCCATTATCCAACAGGGCCCACTGTACATTTTTTACTGCATACATTTTTTTTCTTGATCCCCAGGACGGGACCCCACATCTTCCAAAACAACGTGAAGCCTAAACTCAGGAGCCGAGGTGGTGTGGACGAGTCCTTCACTAACATGCTGAAGTTAATTTGACATCCTGGGGGGCTAACATTGGGCAACATGTCAGCGCACACATTCAGCCAGACACCCAGGACCACAAAGGGTGTGAGGCCTCGGAAAATACCGGCAAAGCAGGACAGGAGTGTCACTGGCCTGCCCAGATGTAGCCTCACCCCAGGCAACCAATCCCCAATCATCACAGGCCGGGCTTCTCCCTGCACGGGCCTAAAAATGGGGCTCTGTTCTGAAAAGATCAAGTTGAACTAAAGGCCTTACAGGAAAGAAAGGAAGAAAAACAAGACCCACAAAGAATGTGCATATGCCGAGAAAACATAAAAAGTACAAAAAGTAACCAAGGAAAAATAAGGGAAAATAGGATTTACCTACAGAGTTAAACCAAGGTGAAAAAAAATCCCGATGGGTAAAACCGAAATCCGAAAACAAAATAAAAAAAAATCAAGAAACTAAAAAAAAAAAAACAAAAAATAAAGCAAACGACACTTGGTGACCACCTGAGGGAATGTAAAGGCAAAGGGCGGTCCCTCGAGTGTGATGTCATTGTGATCCCGCCTCCTGAGGTACCACCCACATAACACAAGGAACATAATGAATTGAAAGACACAGTACAGTGTCACACTCGTGCACATGGGAGGCAGCTAAAGGGCTCAAAAGAACGTAATTCCTGGTCAGACCAGGGGGTGGCAGAGTGCAGTAATCCTCTCTCTTATCTCCCCGCAGACCGCCTGGCTCTCGTGACGTCACTTCTGGTTCCACCCTAGAAGACAGAATGTCTGGGTCGGGAGTGGGGGGGGTGAGGGCTGGTTGCCGCAGGTTGAAGCCCCATTTCAAGATTTTCCTGGCCTGCTGGTCTGGGGCTCCCCCACCTTTTGCAGAGGGCTTTGCCTCTGTGGGGTTTGGGTGGGGGGCCTTTTCCCCCTAAGTCTCATACATGTTCCCCTCCGAGCATGGCCCTATTCTGTTGGCCTCTGCTGCCCTCTCCCACTGACCCAACCTTAGACATGGTGTCGCATTCCCCCGACCCCCCCATGGACGACCCATACCCGAGTACTTGGGTGTGGCACTCTCCCACCTGGACCCATAAGAATTGAAATTCTTTGGGGTGGTGTGTCAAGGCTTCTCCAAGGTCCAGCTACTGGTTCTTTAAGAAGTCAACCATCCTGCCGACTACGCCAATTGTGGTATGGCTACTGGTTCTTTAAGAAGTCCACCATCCTGCCGACTACGCCAATTGTGGTATGGCTACTGGTTCTTTAAGAAGTCCACCATCCTGCCGACTACGCCAATTGTGGTACGGCTACTGGTTCTTTAAGAAGTCCACCATCCTGCCGACTATGCCAATTGTGGTAGATAATCAAGCCTTGACACAGCAAAGAGGTTTGGGGCAGCCTTCTCACATACTTGAGAATTGGCTGTAAATGCAAAAAGTTGGAGAAAAGTGGGCTTTACAGACAGATCTGAACAGGTTAGGAAACATGGCGGATATAAAGTTGAAAAGCAGGAAGAAGAGAGATCTTGGGGCCGGAATTTGAAATGAGGTCATTAGGAGGTGGGCTTTTCTGTTTGTAAGGAAGTGACATCTTCTGGAGCGGAACTGGGAAGTGATGTCATAGGAGCCAGGTGGTCTGCGGGGAGATAAGAGAGAGGATTACTGCACTCTGCCAACCCCTGGTCCAACCAGGAATTACCTTCTTTTGAGCCCTTTAGCTGCCTACCATGCACACGTGTGTGACAACAGACATAATAAAAAAAAATCAGAAATTACTTAAACACCTGAAAATGTATAAAATGATTATCCATCCATCCATCCATTATCCAACCCGCTATATCCTAACTACATGGTCACGGGGTATAAAATGATTATTATTATTTATATAGCGCCTTTCCTATAATTCAAAATGAACCAAAAACATCAAAAAAACACATAAGCCAGAACATATTGGCCATACTGACGTGGAGTCATCCGTTACCCTAACTGGCACGTCTTTTGGGCACATGGGCAGAAAATGAGTCTCAGACACAGGGAGAACGTGCATCCCCCACCAGGCAAGGGATTTGAACCCAAGACGCTGTATCCACAAGGCAGCAGTGACGTAGGATACTCAAAGCTGAGTCAATCCATCGCCCCCTAGAGGTGGGGCAGCATTCCTTTGCTTATTTTTTTAGGTCCTTATAGCACCTTGTGCCGCTCCGACGCACCTCCTCGGCCAGGACTAAGGCTCGGCCCCCAGCAGGCTATAAAACGCCAGCGCCGGTGAGTTTTAAATCTGCCGTCTCTGTCTCTTTTTAATAATTCATGAAGTCTGTTTCTTCTTTTTCTTCTTCTTCTTGGGGCTCGTTGGTTTTGTTTGCCTGCTGCCCTGCGTGAGGAGAGCCGTGTGTATAAATTCCCCTCGCTATGAGCGAGCAATAATTGCTCTGACGTCTCATTAGAACAGATGTCTCCAGCCCACGACTCTGCTCGCTTTAATTGAAAATGAAAACAAACTTGTTAACACAAATTTCCGATATTAAGGCAGTTGCATTGGCGCTCGAAGAGAACTGTTTGTTTGAGGGCAGCCGCTGGAAGCCGCCTCCAAAGCTGAATTATGGGAAATTGCTCGGCGGGTGAACTCGTTGGCGATGGATTTATCAGGCAGCGCCAGAAGGTTCAAGGTTAGAGCCAAACTCTTTTCATCCCTCTATCCATCCATTTTCCGCCACTTATCGGGGTCCGGGTCGCAGGGGCAGCAGTCTAAGCAAAGATGCCCAGACCTCCCTTCCTGCTCCAACTCCTCCAGGGGGTGAGACTGAGATGTTACCAGGCCAGCTGGGGGATACAATCAATCCAGCAAGTCCAGGGTGTACCCGGAGGTCTCCTCCTGGTTAGACATGCCAGATGCCCGGACCACCGCAACAGGCTCGTTTTGAGGTGGAGGAGCAGCATCTCCACTTTGAGCTTCTCACCTCATGTCTAATTCTGAGCCCAGAGACCCTGTGAAGGACACTCAGTTCTCAGCTCTTCTGGTCACTACAAAAAACCTGTGGCCAAAGGTCAGGACAAGAACAGAAATCCGCGGAGCTCTTCCTTCACCCCGACTGACTAGAATGTCTGCATGAATGAGGGGGCTGCTCTGATCCTCCTGCCGATCCCGTGCACCCTTCTTCCCTCACTTGTCAACAAGAGATACTTAAATTCCTCCACTCTTCCTCAGCCTGGAGAGGACACTTCACACTTTCCAAACTGAAAAGCCACGACCGCAGACCTGGAGGTTCTTCACGCTCAGCTGCAATCTCCTGACTCCGTTAAATTTATTTTTCACCATCTTCTGCTGAGGCAGAACAATTTAAATCAACCCTGTTTAATGGTTTCCTCTCCCTTGAGGGGCATTTTTGTGCATGTTTGAAGCCTCCAGAGCTCCTCTCCCAGTTTTTAAGGCTGATCCTGACACACCCAGTGAAGGACGCTCTCTTCCACGATCAACTTCTACCCAAACTCATGACCGTAGTTGAGGATCAACCAGGAGACGGAGAGTGTTGCCTTTTTGCTCAGTCCATTCTTCACCACGACTGACTGGTACAACATCCACACAACTGCTGCCCGTTGATCTCCTGTGCTCCTCTGCCCTAACTTAAGAACAGGACCCCGAGATCCTTCAACGTCTCCACTGCAGTTAGCACCTCATCTCAAACCTGGAGATGGCACTTCACCCTTTACCAGCTGAGAACCACCACCTGGGACTTGGAGGTGTCAGATCCTGATCCTGACCGCTTCACGCTCGGCCTCAAACTACCCAGTGTGCATCTGAGGTCAGCACTCAACAAAGCCAAAAGGCCCATAAATGCCAGGGCCTATGCCAACAGAATGGCACTTTGCATTTATTTCATAACCTGCCTTTGATACCACAGGGCATTTTGGCTTTTATCTTTGATTTCTTTATTCAAGCTCATTGTGAATGTTCCTTCCTAGTGTGAAAGGCACTACATAAAATGGAGACTTTTAGTGCAATCAAAGGTGTCAGTGGTGGCCTCGTCTAAATTCTTCACTAAAGTTACTTGTGGCAGAAAATTCTGCCTGCTGACACTCGAGACACCAGGCACCTGTGCCACCTCCCCATTAACAGCCATCCCATTCATTGTTTCTGTTAAGTCATGGAGGACATGCTTTAGCTGTAAGTAGATGCAGATTTGCCAAATTGTCACCTTTCTGCCTCCCTGTGCCTCCCTGTCCCCATAATTGTGCCTGCAACAATTTCCTAGAAAAGTATGTGGCTGTGATAATTTAGCCAAATGGACTTCCCAGCATAAGGTGACCGTTAGGAAGCCATTTGACAATGTCAGCTAACAGTAATGGTGAGAGAAATTGCAGACCCCTGTGTCGGGGCTCTCCAACTAATCGTCTCTGTCTGACACGCTTCTTTTTTTTCTGCTGTTTTGTTCCCATTCCATATTTCTATTTCACTGACATCAGAGGCATCAAAAGCCACAAAGCTATTAGCAAGTTTATTGACCTGCCATTTGACATCCACTGTCATCCCAGGAGCTGACACAATAAAAGCCGAAGCCACCGCCTCAGCATGAAATTCACACGAGTATGAGAAGAAAAGGAGGGGATCATGGGAGGCAAGGAGAAAGAAATCAGGGAAATCGTGGTTATATGGTGCCTTTCACAGCATCTATCTATCTATCTATCTATCTATCTATCTATCTATCTATCTATC
>JANRMT010062830.1:931853-944810 GCA_026402145.1 Polypterus bichir lapradei
CTATCTATCTATCTATCTATCTATCTATCTATCTATCTATCTATCTAATCCTGCCAACTACACTATCTATCTATCTATCTATCTATCTATCTATCTATCTATCTATCTATCTATCTATCTATCTATCTATCTAAAGAATTGAAGAACGTGAACAAGAACAAGACCTGCTGACAAATGAGCACCGTTCTGGAAGGCTCCCGCACCATTGTGGTCACTATGACGTGGATTTCCTCTTTGAAAACAAAATGGAAATGTTCATCTTGCTCTCTGTGAGGCACATCGGAGATCGGAGGTCTGCGTGTTTCCCAGCATATTTATAAAAGTTCATTGACGGCGGACTTGATGTTGGTGTTGGACACCATCTGCTCTGCTCTGAGCACACTTGGTCCTGTGGTGTCACACTCATCTTTGCCGAAGTCTTTCTTCTCCTCCACCAGATCATTTTGCCTTTCTGCCACACAGCCGGTGTCCCACACTGCATCTTGACACCTTCACGTCACCGGGGTCCCCAGGCGTATCATGGTGGTTTGGTCACATGGTGTCATATGCTTCGGTTTTCCTTTTCAATAAACTCTCAAACAGTCCAGGGGAGCTTTAGAAACAGTATGTCGTCATAAAGTCACCTTGGGTGAGCAAAGGGTACACCAACCACAGCACAGATGATGTCCTTGTTACCCGACTTGGTCCATCTGCCAGTGTAAAGTGTCACGATCCAGAGGTACACAGAGCATACATCACACAGCACATAGAGCTCGATACCCAGTTGTGCCCATTTTGAGGTGGTGTGCTGTGTCCTTGGTCACCTTAACCTGTGAGACTTTGGGCACTGCTTATGTGATAAACACCTTCTGCATACGTTTGATGGCCACATGACGAACACATCCCACTGGTGGTAAAGTTTTGTTTTCTGGGGGTTGGCGTCATCGCTGTCATCGTTATTTGTGAAGTGCAGGTACATTAGAACCCCAATTATGGCCATTCTTGCATGTCCCGGGGAATGAGTTCCATGGCTCGGGCATCAATTTGGCTTACTGATTACCTGGACCAGAGGACTACTGCAGGCTGTTCAGTGCCAGGTTAGGAGCTTCTCCTGCCCGCTGCCAGTATTAGAAACGCACTTGGTACCAAACGTCTTTGTCCATCTCGAGTGGCACATTGGGCACAGGTGGACACGTCACCTGCCACTGGACGTCTGGTCTGCCATTGGCACAGAGCGTGGCAGCAGTTGATTTCTGTTGGGTATCTGCCGCCAGTCCGATGCAGCTGCTTGGCAACTGTGTTACGTGGTGCCCACATCCCCCCCACCCCCTCTGCCACCAAACAATCAACTTTGTTTTCTCTTGTCTGACATTACAATTAAAGCCTTCATCTTCATTAGGAGAGTCTTCACCATAATGAGAGTTTGAATGCCTCCTCTGGCAAGATTCTGATTGTCTGCGGCCCGCGTTTGAGCTCATTAGCGATTTTTGTGTTTTAATTTATTTTCTTCTTCTTTTTTTTCCACTTTCTCTTCCCTTCCTTTCCTGGCTTGCTATTCCCAAACACCCCTGTAATTATCCTAATCGAGACCTCCCAGTGATTGTTTCCTCTGATGCGTGCACAACAGCTGAAGTTTGGCCCCTGACAACCTTGATTCCTCCAAACGTCAGGCGCCGGTGATTAGGAAGCAAACGGGTGCCGTCTGAAGAAGACTCCCCACTAATGAACACCTCTGAGGAAAGCCGCAGCGCAGGCAGCCGCCGCTCCATCTTTGGATTTGTTGATTTGTTTGTTGTGACCGCTGTGCCCCTCAAGGTGTCAATCGGCCCACTTCCAGGCCGCCGCTGCCCTGCGTCCCCAAGCTGCTCTCTCAGCACCTGTGGCTTCAGTGGGGGAGAATGAGAGGGAATGAGGGGTCTCACTCACTTCCGGGGGGCTTGATCCACTCGTTTTTGACTCAGACCCACCCACTCCCTCCCACTCCCCTGATAAGCACAAATCAAACTCATTCTACAGCCCCAGAATTTGTTTTCCACACCTAGGCTCTTGGCACATTGTGAGCGACCCTTGGACCCAAATTCAAAGTCACTTTCAAGTGGAGGCGTGGCCTTAGCCACATAGAGGTAAGCTAACGTAGAAGCCACAGATACAAACCCCGCCCCCTGACCGACTTGATGTTGCAGTTCTAAGCTTTGCCCCACAGCCTTATGGGTAAGGCCCACCCTGACCAACTTGAGGCTCTCAGCGTTGGTGCCACCCTTCAGGCCAGTCTGATGTCCCAGTTCTTGTCTTTATTGGCTCTTTGTATTAACAGTCTCACAGAGCCCAAGTCTTACATGGTTTCCGTCCCTCTTCATTAATCCTCTGATGCTGAAGGTGGTAAGAACTCTTCTGACGGATGTCTTTGCCTTTCTTTTGTACTCGAGTAGGCCAAAGCCTACTGAAGGTATTGGGAGGAGCCCATTCTGAACGCTATGCCTCAGCCATCCTGGACCGAGCTTTTGGGACAAGTTACACTACCTGACCACCTTGAGGCCACAAGTCCAAACTGCACTCCTCTCCTCTCCTTGAGCAAACTTAACAGGCCCACTTCTACCCAGTTTGATACCACAGTTGTAAAGTCCACTACTCAAACCAAGTGGAAACTCCAGTGACGAGTGTTAATCCCCACATCACCAGCATCTTGGAGCTGTAAGTGTAAACCCCACCCCCTCAACCAGTCACAGCCCACTAATCAACATTGTGTCACTGTTCTAAACTCCTCCCACTAAACTAACTTAATGCTACAGCTTTAAGCTCCACCCCTAACCAACTTAATGTGATTGCTGCCACCATTAACCTGAGTCAATTTTTGTCATTGTTTTAAGCCCCACCCAATCACCAACTAAGCTCTAAACCCCACCTTTAATGAACTTACTGTCATTGCTGTCCCCTCCACCCTGAGTCAGCTTTGTGTCTGTTTACTTTGTGTTTCTGTTTAACATAATATTACAGCTCTAAGCCCCACCGCTTCAGCCAGAAGGATGTCACAGTGTTAAGCCCAGCCCACTAATCAACGTTGTGTCACTGTTCTAAACTCCGCCCACTAAACCAATTTAATGTTACAGCTTTAAGCCCCACACCTCACCAACTTAATGTGATTGCTTTAACCCTAAACCTGAATCAAACCAAATCTCTAAACCCCACCCCTAATGAACTTACTGTCATCGCTATCACCTTCACCCTGAGTCAGCTCTAAGCCCCACCCCTCAACTAGATGGATGTTATTTACATTTTCAAACCCCACCCACTAACCAACAATTTTAACATTCTTCCTGAGCCAACTTTTTGCCATTATTTTAAGCTCCACCCACAGACCATCTTAATCTCACCACACACCACATCCTTAAGCTCCACCCAGTAGGCAATGTGAGATCATTGTCTCAAGCTCCACCCATTAACTGTGTGTGTATGAGTGGGTGTGTAGGTGCATGTGGATGGGGGGGTGAATGTGTGTGTGTGTGTTTTTGTGTGATTTTGTGGGATGTGTGTGAGTGCATGTGGATTTGACTCTGTGTGTGTGTGTGTGTAAGTGGGGCTGATGTGTATATAGGTGTGTGTGTGGATGTGAGTTATACGTAAATGTGGCAGTTGTGTGTGTGTGTGTGCGACTGCACACGGCCGGATACTTCTCCGTGTGGACGCCAGCGTGAGTGTGCCCACGTGGGTCCGTTTCCAGGTTGCTCCTCTAAATCCCGGCACATCTGCAGTGTTCATCTCAAGCTTCACAAAACAAACAGCCTGCTCGGCGCGCGGAGCTCATCAGCCAGCCGCGTTCCTGCAGTGAGAGAATTAGACAGGAATTAAATGGGGCGCCGGAGCATGGCGCTCCGAGAATGACAATTGAGGATGATTTCACGTGGGCGTCTGCATGTGTTTGCTGTCGGAGGGCATCTGAGCCCTTCTGTCCAGGTTTAAGGAGGGGAGAGTGAGGAAGAGAGGAGAGCCGAGCTGAGCAAGTGCTGCCCACACTCATCATCAGTGACCCAGGAGCAGAGCGGAGCCGTAGAGTCCCTGCTGTTTCATTTTTATAATATGTTAAAGGTGTTTGTGTCCTTGTGGGGCTTTTCAAAGGGTGAGGAATTTATCGGTGACTTTTCCCCTTTGTGACAATTATCATTTAAAATAGTTTCAATATTCTTGCCTTATCTTGGAAGCCATTTTGTTTTCTGTTGGTGCTGCCATCGTAAGCTTCAGCTGGCACAGCACTGCTATGGAGAGGTGACCAGAATTGCGCAGCTTTTGTGATTTCTTCACATACGGGCCTCAAAATATCCAAAACCAAACCAGTTTTCAACAAGGCCTCACCCCAGGAGGTCCAATCCCAAACTCCACAGGCAGGCTTTTAGGATTTTATAAATGTTTTAAAAATGCTCAAAAGTACCCCTTTAAGGGGGAGCAAACTGCAAAACCTCTGGCTTGAAAAGACATTTTATAAATGGAGAATTTGTTAGTGTAAATAGAGCCGAGTGTGAAGAGAATCGGGCGCCCGCCAGTCTGACGGCAGCGTTCTCAGCCGTGAAAGGGCAGAGTGCCGTCTTCGGGGTGGTGCTCCCTCGAGTGAAGGAGTTGAAATATCTCAGTGTCTTGTTAACGAGTCATGGAAGAACATGAGATCGACCAGCAGATTGGAGCAGCGGCAGCCGTTATGCAGATGTTGTACCGGTCAGCAATGATGGAGAACGGAGAGCTGAGCCAAAATGTACCGGTCGATTGACGTTCCTGCCGTCACTTACGGTGACGAACTTTGGTGCTGATGATCACAGATACAAGCAGTGGAAGTGAACTTCCTTCGGGGGGGTGTCTGGGCTCAGCCTTGGAGACGGGGTGAGGAGCTCAGACATTAGGGAGGAGCTCAGATTTGAGTCGCGGATCCTCTGCACTGAAAAGAGTCAGCTGAGGTGGTTCAGGTATCCGACTGGGGGGACGCACCCCTTGTGTTATTGTAAGGCTACCTCAGTGCAAGGCTTGGTGACGTCCCTGACACGAACACGGACGGTTGCGGTATTGTGAACAGTGCTTAGGGGGCTAATGCCTTTCTTGCCCTTACGCTCGATCGTAGTCATTTTGCCCTTTTGCCACGCTGAAGCTTCATGCGACTGAATTCCCCAGGCCTATCACGGCGGTCCGGCCGTACAATGCCAAATGCATCAGCTTCACGATTCATGACAGCATCTGATGACCTATACAAATTGGCGTCAGTTTCACGCTATTGAACTAAACATCCAGCTTCAGTTTGTTCTAAAATGGCCTTCACGCCATTGTGTTTTAATTGAAGGCTCCACCTCCCCTCGTGAATATTGACGTGGTGGAAGGCAGTGAAAAATTCACGGTTTGGCACCGTGGTGTTATTTCATCCATGAAATGGCAGTAGAATTCTGTCCCAAGCGTTAGGGGTTGGGGTTAATACTCTATGTGTCTCATCAAAACTCGGGGTTAACCGTTTTCACGTACAATTCCGAGCCTGACAGACTCACCTTTTGTCATTTTCAACCCACGAAAACAAATATTTGTGATAACTAACTCTCCAGAGCCGTGTTTTAGTTTTGATGGATAAAAGCAAAGATTTCGAAACGCACTGACTCCGTCGTTCTCATTATGGAGCCCTTCTCCGATTGGATTCCGAAGAAGACATTCCAACATAGCGGGTACAGATGAATTACTTTCCATGGCACTTGTTGTGTTGCATCTAAATTGCAAAAAGAAATTGTGGCCTACTCACGCCAGTCACGTTCATAAGAACACGAGAGACCTGACGAACGAGAGGAGGCCATTCCTTCCCTTAGCCGTTCGTTTCTTTCGCTAGGGGTTTGGCTGTCCCAGCATCTCATCCAGAACCTTCTTAAAGGTTGTCAAGGTTACTTCTTCAAGTACATGACTTGGTAGTTAGTTCTAGCATGTGGGTACTCAGACCGGTGGTGTCACTAGGGTTGGTGTCACCAAGGCCAGATTAAGACCCTCCCACAGGCCCCTGGGCGACTTGATGAACTGAGCCCCTTAGCAGAGAGTTGACCACAAGTGCGCGGATCACCAGCCATTTACTGTAATCTGCACTTTAGATGGCGCGCGGACATGCGAACGTTTCATCTGAGTGGGAGGATTGGTGATTTCAGCCTGAAACGATGCACATAAATTTTAGGGACAGTCAATTGGGTGTCACCCTCTCTGATGGTATCGCCCTGTGACATTCGCAACCCCTTCCGCACTACCCTAGTGACCCGTCATATGCAGTGTGAATTTGGGGAAAATCGACTCGCGAGGCTACTGGCGCTACACGGTGACTGATTGGGTCCTCTGATGGGAAAGAAATTCTCCTGATTGTGTGGCAGGCGAATCGCGAGAGGAAATCGGGCATCGCAACCCCTCACACGAAATCAGTCGGCAGCTGCAAATTGGGCCTCACCCCAAAATGGTACAGTCTGCGTCATCTCTAGGGACATCTCTTCTGCGTGCTTGCCCAGTGTAGGGAGACGACGTCAAGTGCATTTTAGTATGCATGAAAACACACTTGTGTACGATATTAAAAATGCTAGCGTGGAAGGAGAGTGTTGTTGTTTAAATGAAAACGTAGAAGTGTGGCCTCAATCTTTGGGAACTCGGATGAGAAACGGCCACCAGACCCGCCCGGTCACATAACTGACATCAGACGCCATGACACCCAGTTAAGGAGAAGAAACACGTCAAGCAGAAAGGGAAATACGCAAGGACCCAAAAATCAGACCCAATGCCATCCCGTGACTGTCTGAGGATGCTGTCGGCTGAAACGGTCTCGTCGCTGGTGCTGAGACGCCAACGGGTTAAACTTCCCTTCCTCCTCCTCCTCCTCCTCCGTTGCCCACTTCGTGTCATGGCACCTAAGAATACTCGCTCCCTGTAGGTTTGCACAGACAGCTGCTCTACTCTACAGCCGGCGCAGGAATGCCTGCCGCTTGTTGTCTTCACTTTCTAAATGAATTCCTCTCGGTCCGCTCTAAGAAACTTTGCAATACAAAAACTGCTAGAAAGGCAATTGTTTTTCTTTTTCCAATGGGAGACAGAAGGCATTTCAAAATCGTCCCTCAGGCGCACACCCATGATGGTCCCGTTTCCAGCTCCCCGTTAACTAAACCAACATGGAGAAGGGGACACGGACATCGACTGGCCATGGGATTTGAACCTCGGATGGAGACCCCTGAGGTGACCCAACGTGCAGATCTGAGCGTCAGGCCTGTGTGTTGATGTCTGTGCCATCAAAAATGCACCTTTTTATTTTATTTTTATGTTCCATCAGGTGCCATGCATTGCGTGTCAGGCGGTCATCTTGCAGGTTCCCTCCATGTATGTAATACCACCGTGGGCTGAGAGGGGGCACTGCTGCTAAGTGGCTCCACAGCACTGAGACACCGCCCACTGAGGGCAGTTGACTCCGCCCCTTCCAGTCCCCAGGCCATAAAAGCCCCGTCACCCGGAAGGAGGCGTCACTTGTTGGAGAGACATGAGGTTTGGGGGGTAACCAGATCTGAGGACTGGGGTGGGCTGGTGTCCCTCCACAAGAGTAACAAGGAGCCTCAATAGGCAGCAGTTTTCTGTTAGAACATCAGAGGGCAACATTTCTTTCTGTTTTGGTTTCATGTTTTTTAAGTACAAGGGTGGTTCCCCAACATTTGTTATTAGTTTGTCATTAGGGCTTCATTTGTGATATGATCTCGTATTTTATTTATTGTTGGAGATTTTTTTTTTTTTGACTTTCATGCATTCTTTTGATGTTTTTCTCTCCAATCAATCATGTACACACATGGCTCCTCTTTTCAGATCACTGTATTGGCTTCCAGTAGCTGCCCACATGTCTTCATCAGAGAAGACAGACGGATTACAATGTCGGCTGTTGCCGCACATTTGGATATCAGCTGTGGATGCCACGGTGACTGGTGACTTGGGGTCCAGTAAAGTTTGTGCAAGATGGACACCCAAACAGCTGACTGATCTGCACAAGATGGCGTCACTTCAGTGAACTTCAGGGGGTTTTTCTCCCTCTGCCCAAAGAAATCTCACCATGGCGCATTTTTCAACAATGGCGCCATCCTGCATGTTCATTTGAGCTTGGCCTAAAGTAGATTAACAGCAGAGCGCTTTCAATTACCCATAAGCCACTGCGAATGTATAGTGTTGCATCAGCTTCTATCTTCTGTGGGTATCTACGTGATATTCAAATTGTCTTTAGTTTTTGCTTTACCCTCATATTATTAATAACTGTTTCCATTAAAAACAGGCATTTCCATAATCTGCCCCCCTCCTCCCATTCATTGGTCAAGAATCCTGTCTGTAATCCAAATGCATAATATTTGAAAAACTACACAGCAGAAACTTTATACTTGTGCCAGGGATCAGACCCCCAGACCCTTTCAGGATGGTTTTTCAGTACACAGGCGGTGTAATCCATCCTCGGGTCCAGGGCCACTGACGACACTTGATGTTTCCGGCTCTGATGAAGGAGGCCCTGGCGCTCAGCCCTCGATAATGAATACATCTTAATTATGTGCCATTAAATGTGTGCCACGGTGACTAATGAATGCCTCCACACCGCCATTTATTTGGAAAGATGTATTGGAAAGTGGGTTATGTGCTGACGTCGACCGTCTGCCACAACCCCGGGGCTTCATCCAATGAATTAGCCTGACAGTAATGAGTTTATTTATGTGTCTTACAAAAATGACCAGACGTCGAAATCTTCAGGCCCATCAGTTTCCAAATCTGCTTAAGTCCATTTGGAGGTCCCTTTGCTCCATCACACTGCTTTTGTTTTCTTTTTTTTTTTCACGCTTCTTCATGTTAATTTCTACCTGGCTGTTAATTCTGATCATGTCGCCATTTCATTTCAATTTCCCCATCTTCTCTTTTCCTGGATGGCTGCAGTCACATTGCTGGTGTTGACAGTGCTGGGTTGGTACCACGAGATTACCGGCGAAGCTACCTAAGATGGCAGTGCGTACCTAAAGGTTTCTGAATTCCATTCCAAAAATTGCCAGTGAATAATAATAATAATAATTCTTAACATTAATATATTGCCTAAAAAGAGTAATAATAATCATTGGTAACATTAATATCTTGCCTAAAAATAATAATTCTTAACATGTATATAGTGCATAATAATAATAATAATAATAATAATAATAATAATAATAACTGCTAACATTTATATAGTGCCTAATAATAATAATAATAATAATAATAATTCTTAAAATGTATATAGTGCCTAATAATAATAATAATAATTGTTAACATTTATATAGTGCCTAATAATAATAATAATAATAATAATAATAATAATTGTTAACATTTATATAGGGCCGAATAATAATAATAATAATAATAATAATAATAATAAATGCTAACATTTATATAGTGCCTAATAATAATAATAATAATAATAATAATAGTTAATGTTTATATAGTGCCTATTATAAATAATAATAATAATAATAATAATAATAATAATAATAATAATAATTCTTAACATTTATATAGCACCTTTCTCACTTCTCAAAGTGCTTTACACAGTGAGTGGAGAGCCACTACAACCAACACTAATGTGCAGCACCCACCTGGAGGTTGTGATGTCAGCCATTTTTGCGCCTGCACGCTCACCACATGTGAGCTGTTAGGTGGTCAAGTGATGAGAGACAGTTAGCCAATGAGAGACACGGGATGATTAGGGGGTCAGAACGACGTGGCCGTGGTGGGAAAATTAGCTTGAACAGGTACCCCCTACTCTTTATGAGGGATGTCCAGGGATCATTTATGACCACAGAGAGTCAGGACCTCGTCTTCACGTCTCATCTGAAGGATGGCACCATTTTTACAGCACAGTGTCCCCATCACTACACTGGGTCATTGGCATCTACACACTGATCACAGGGTAAGTGTCCCCCGCTGGCATAACCAACACCTCTTCCAGCAGCAAACCAAATGTTTCCTAGGTGGTCTCCCATCCAAGTCCTGGCCTGGCCTGATCATTTTAGTATGCACTGACCTAAGAATTTACGGGCTGTTATTAAGACTTGCATGTGCCATTTGGCTTTGACTTTTGGATATCGTTTTGGCTTTTGTATTTCGTTACTCTTTTTGTTTTCTGATTTTGACCTCCTCATTTCCATTCATCTTGATGTAACACTCATCATAAAGGACCTTCCCTGGGGACAGCCTGCACTTCTAAGACATGACATTCTGCATTCCCTGGCAAGGCCATCGAAAGCATCTCATCTAACTGATCAGAGCTTCCAATCAAGAAGGAAGTCAGCCGTTCCATGGATTTGCTTTCTTTGGTTTGCTCATCATTATCTCTGTGATGTCCTCTAATTCTGTTTGTTTTTTGCAATTCGCTCATCTCCCACAGCTTTGTCAGCACAGACATTACTACCAGAATTTGACATTTGTAACATAAAGGATGGCAGCTTCTCATGGGCTGGATGTTGCTGTGATTAGGAGTCACAGACCTGGTGGAAATGAGGTGTGAGACCTCCAAAATGCTCCCCACCAGCCTGTCCAGAATGGGCCCACCCAGTGCAGCTTGCTCCAACTCGGACCAGGCAGACCTCAAAATGGGAAGCTGGCTTAAAAGTTCAAAATGTAAGAAACATTTTTCAGAATATATCAAAAAGCCCCACAAGGAAGTAGATGACCATAAACCCCTGGCTTGTGCACAAAAGGGCAATCAGAAAAATCTTTATATTATATTTCATATATTCTTATTATCACCAACTGGGATAATAATCCAGCCCCATCCAAGATGGGATATGCCTCCTCTCATCCAGTCGGGATGCCAGTCCATCCAGCATGGCACTTACAAAACACAGTTCATAAGAGTGGAATTGTATTTCACTCCCCCGTGAATGTTATTATTATTATTACTATCTTTGAGGTGAAGCCGTAGCGTTAATGTCAGAAAATGACAAAGCCTCATCACGGCTTCCGAGGAAACTCCAAATCTCCTTCACAAGTGCCGTTTTGGGACTCAGCGGGCCACCACTGATTGACAAACATGACCTCCTGCTCCGTGCCGGGGGGCAGCTGTGGGACGCTTCATTAGCTGCGTGTCCTTCTTCTTATACAAGTCAGACGTTAAGTGCCATTCCTAGGAGTAATTCTGAGATTAATAACGGGAGCAGGCCTCAGTCCTAAGGAGAGTTTGTGGCTGGACTGTCCACTCGGGGGTCACCGGGACACTTGGCAGAGCTTGGCGCAGTCTGGAAAAGAAGAATGGAGAGAAATGGCAGAGATGATGGAAAGAGACCCGTGCACACGGACATGGCTGCCATCTGCTAAATATGGACCTGAATACTTATGGTGGTTTGTTATTTTGTGTTATGTGTGTGTCGTTAATTCAGACCACTTTGCAGAGGCCTGCTTTCACTTTGACATTAAAGAGTCTTAAAGCCGAATGTAATCCACTGACTCAATGCTGTATAACAAGAAAATGTAGGAAGTGGAACCGTTTTATATGCACTTTGTGTAAAAACAACGTTAGGATAACAAAAGCCACAGATGAAGATTTGGGGCCCCATAGTGAGCCCCGTAGAATTGACAGATTGAAAAAAAAAAAAAAAGCAATTGAAAGTAACAAAGTGCCACGTCCGACGCAAGTGTGGCTCCAAGATGGAGGCGGAGCCGATTTTAACTCTGAAGCACAGGAAGAGGCGGGTTTAGGTGTTCAGGAGCTGGAAGTGACATCACTGGGGATGCGACTGTCAATCACTGCTTCTGCATTAGGAGGAGGAGAAAAGGCGTCACGCAACAGCGCCACCCCTGGTTGGGTGTGCAATTACATTTACATGAGTCTCCAAATTGTCTCCTAAATGCACTTGTGTGACCACACACACACACACACACACACACACCTTCTTGGTTTGTCTTTGTTGGTTTTGTATTGTCAACTGTCCTGAGGAAACACGCATGTAACAATCTGATTATTCTATGCACATGTGACCAATGACATCAGACGCCTGGTCTAGGGTGGCTGAATGGGATCTGATCAGACCCAAAGACTGGGGTTGGCTGCTCTCCCTCTACAACATGGAAAGCGCTGGCACCTCCTCTGAGTGACGCTGAATGGGGTCAGCCAGCCTCACAAGAACAGAAACGGGGCCCCTTTATGGAGCGAGAGAGCCTGGCAACATTTGCCAATTAAATAAATTGCAGGCTATCGAGGAGGGCTCATTTAACTTCTGGTCGAAGAGGGAGATCATAATTAGAGCATATTGCAAAAGAAACTGGCGAGAGACGTCAGGGAAACAAATTGCACTTAAATGAGGCGGCTCATTGGCACGGCCACGTCCATTACGGGGCCGCAGCTCAACACTTACGTTTTCGGGGGCGTTTTATATGGTTTGGAGAGAAGGCGTTGAGGTTTTTTTTTTTTTGAAGTAGAAGAAATTAAACAGAAAGACGCACCGGGGGGCCGTACTGAGCTAATCGGGAGCTCATGTGAGCTCTCAAACTGAGTCATAGTGCCGAGCAATTCTAAAGCATATAGCACCCTTGTCATTGATGAGCTCAGCACATTTTAACAGATACACTGGAATGAGAAATTCTTCACACCCCTGACCACTTTATTGGGCTGTAGATTTAATGTTAAAGGGAAACATCTGACAACCCATAATGAACTGTAGAATGGAAAGTGAAAACACGTCTTTAGAAAGATTTGAAAATTTATTCAAAATCCCACGTGAAATGGCTCTAATGACCTAGAAGTGTTCTGACCCTTAATTCAGGACTTTGTTGAGGCCAGCGATAGATAGATAGATAGAAAGGCACTATATAGATAGATAGATAGATAGATAGATAGATAGATAGATATGAAAGGTACAATAGATAGATAGATAGATATGAAAGGCATGATAGATAGATAGATAGATAGATAGATAGATAGATAGATAGATAGATAGATAGATAGATAGATAGATA
>JANRMT010062830.1:987542-1005956 GCA_026402145.1 Polypterus bichir lapradei
ATCTATCTATCTATCTATCTATCTATCTATCTATCTATCTATCTATCCCTGCCAACTACGCTATCTAATCTTGCCAACTATGCATCTATCTATCTATCTATCTATCTATCTATCTATCTATCTATCTATCTATCTATCTATCTATCTATCTATCTGTTACGTGTAGCTTAGTGTATATGTCCTACCTTGTTATATTTTTCTTCTATTGCATTGAATATTATTATTATTATTATTATTATTATTATTATTATTGTTATCTGTGTGCTGCAGCCTTAGCGTTAGTATAAGAAGGCTACCAAACAATCACCATTTGGCATCTTGGGGTTTTGTGTAGTCGTGACGTCATCAATTCTCAAACGTAACCTCTCTCTTCCAGCTCAGAGTTGGTGTCCGTCACTTCATAAACACATCTCATGTCCTACTCGGAGGTTGGTCAAATTCTTACCCTACTCAGACTTTTGGTGCATTTTCTAGGAGTAATTTGGAAACCCTTGATAAATTCTGGCTCTGAAGGTAGACCTGAGTGGAGAAATGAAGGCTCCCCAGAATCCCATGAAGTCCAGGGTAAGAGGAACATTTAGGGTTGAAGTCCCACTAGAAAGAAGCACAATGGTACTTCAGAAGATTTCAAACAGCGCACTGCTGGGGGAGAAGTGGTGTGAACAGTCGCCAGGGCATAAGGGGTCAGCGAGAATGAGATGTGGAGATGAGACATGGAAAGACTCTGACCAATCTTCTCCTGAGACGGTGGTCCGCTTTCAGTTTGCTCCTTTGTCAGCCACATTCCCTCAATGAAGAATCACTCATTCATCTTGTTCTTCTTGTTGTTCTTTTTCTTCTCCTGCCCTCACTCCCCCTCTTTTTCTCTCCCTCTCTTGCCTTTTCTTCCTTTTTCTCTCACTTTCAGAATTCCAGAGTACCTCGGGGACCTCATTATGTTCAAACTTGAAATAAATAAAATAAGAGATCTATAAAAATAACTCAGTGAAATGAGGTTTTCACCCGCTACAGCTCGCGCTCTACAAATCCATTACAAACGCAAACTGCTGCTCGGCGCTCGGCTCTCTTTGCCAGCCCTTCAACTGGCCGCAGCCTTTTTTCCATTTTAAAAATATTCTTCATTTCTCTGCCTGCCTTTATTCCGTCTCGCGGGATTCCAAAAAAATAAATAACTGGAAGCAGACAGGCTGATGTGCTTCTTCCTTTGTCACATTCTCTTTACTGCCACTTCTCAGCATAATGTGGTGGCTTAGAGAGCTGAGGAGCCTACAGGCAGGCGCTCTCCTCTCTGCCCTGCACGCCATCTGTCTGCCTGCCTGGATGGAATTGAAAGGATCACAACGCGACCGGAGACTTTACACCACGTCAGTCCCTGGTAGCAGGTGGAGAAACTCCTGACCTGGGCAAGGATGAGATTCCAGATATGTGGTGTTGATGAAAGGCAGATTGATGAGTTTTTTGGATGGCCCCACTATTTCATCTACATCTGACATGGCAGTCAAGAGTCTGGACAAAATCTTTAACTGTAGTCTCAAAGATGCAAGCGCCACAAGGAAGAGAACTCGGGAGCTCGAGGGTAGATAAGCCTGGCTTGCCTGACAAGTTCAAGGCCTGGATATACCAACATGGCCTCCTTCCTCAGATCCTTTGATGTACACAGTTCCTGTATCTACAGAAGAATCTTTGGGGAGGATGATAAGCAGCTTTCTTTACAAGTAGTTGGCTCTTCCTTGCAGTTTAAACAGCAGCACTCTCTATGGGGGGAAGAATAAGCCGCAGCTTACTATCAGCAACTTGAATAGAGTTCATGGTCATGAGTACGAGAGAAATGCTGTAATACAGAGATTCTCAGGACCCCAAGATCTCTTCAGCTGGCATCCAAGTCCAAACAGGCAGGACGTGGAGTGCTAAGGATGAAGCAGAAACAGCTGATGTACAACTGAGGCACAGAGAGTTAATGGGACCGTAGCAACTGGACAAACTGGGCTAGGCAGCCTTCCTTGTCCATGATATGACAAGGCCAAAGGTAATGGAGGATATCAGCCAGTGCAGGGATCAGCGAGGTGCAAACTTTGCTGGGCAGTAGGAAAAGGTGGGAGAGTCCTCTGGAGAGGAAGATCTCCTGGGCAGACCTTCAGTGCACCGGGTTCTTGATCCAAACCATCTATGATGTCCCACCAAGGACAGCAAACCTCTCTGGCACAAGAGTGATGCACCATCTTGTCCTCATTGCCCTGAGGAAGGAATCCTGGAGCACATCCTCAGCAGCTACGCTGGCAGAGACGTCCTATATAGCTGGTGGCATGATCAAGTGTTAAAGGTGGCACCAGAGTCCATGTAACATGGCTATCAGTTACACCAAAAGTCATCGTCCTGGCAAGTCACAAGTCTCCTTCATTGGGGCAGGAGAAGAACTGCACCCCCTAGGAGAGAACAACATGAGGCCTACTCCAAACTGCTTCATACTGGCAACTAAAAGTCAGCCTGGGGAGACAACTTAAGTTCTTAGAAACCACAGAGAGAATTGCGTTGTGGCTGAACATGGTCCTACTAACAGAAGCTTCATGCCAGATTGTCATGATGGAACTAACAGTGCGCTGAGAAGACAGGATTGAGGAAGCCAACGAAAGGAAAATGAGTAAGTATGAGGAATAGGAGCAAGAATGCCGCAGTAAAGGATTGAGATCACAGTGTGACCCCATCAAAGTCAATGGCAGTGAATTCATCATGGGGTAGTAAGGAGCAGAGCCATCAGAGTGCCCACAACAAGCCTCCATGTGCCTCTGGATGAGAAGTGATGACCCATTGGACCAACGTTGCTGCTGGGACACAAGTTGAGGCCATTCAACGCAAGTGTCTAGTGTTGAAACACCCAATGACCCAGGGTAGCATCACAGAGGATCAACCCCTTAATTCCACTTTCAAGGCTTTAGCATGGATCATGGACTATCATCTGGAACTTTGAAATATCAAACCAGCATGGCTAGAATGTCAGTCATGTAATACAGACTTTCCCTCTAGGTGGGCAAGGTGGAGCAGTTGGAGGGTAAGAAATTTGAATCAGAACTGTGTATGCCACCCAAACCTGAGAGAAGACACCAGAAGAGACCTGTGGGTACAACCAACCAACAACAAAAAAAAGAGTCAGCATGGTCACTCGTGGAGTTTCGAGAACTAACCTGAACACAGAAAGAGTTTTGTTTGGCTGGACTTTTTATCGTCTTAGGGCACCTTTCAAAGGTGTAACAGTGGGAGCAGTACGGGCACCTGAATGAAGGAGGTGCTTGGCATGAAACAGTCTGAGTCTGTGTGCCAACGCGTCTTCTCTACATCTCCTTTTCATGAATTCACGTAGGAAAAGCAAAGTGATGCAGAATTTATTAAAATTAGTGGATGACGGCAGGAGGTGGTCCTCCATATCCTGGACTTCCTCTGTCCGAAACACATCAAGAATAACGCAAAATAAAACGGGATAAAAATAAAATGGCCTCAAAACAAATCAAATCTAAACTTAGACTTCAAAAAAGAGAATCCATCCATCCATCCATTATCCATCCTGCTATATCTGAACTACAGAGTCACGGGGGTCTGCTGGAGCCAATCCCAGCCAACACAGGGCGCAAGGCAGGAAACAAACCCCGGGCAGGGCGCCAGCCCACCGCAGAAAAGAGAATCCTGATAGTAATAATAATAATAATAATAAAATCTAAGGAGAGCACAATACACATCTGAGTTGTGTTACAGTCTCAAATGTAAGACGTGAAGGCTGCAGGACATTTTTGATTTTAACAGTGTGGCCGAGTGTAGGAAGAAGGGACACCAGAACAACAGAAGAACAGTTGGGATGCCATCCAGGTTGTCCTGTTTAAGGTCCTTTCTCTTCTTTCTTTAAACTTAAAGTCAACGCTTTCTGGCAACAAAACAACATGAACAAGAGGCTGTGCTTGGCCCAGTCTTTATCAAGGAGCTCTGGTCTCGTCAGGTCTCGGTCTCACATGTGATCTCATTCCAGACCACTCGGGCTTCTTATCTGGTAAGGACCAGAAGAGGCGGGGCTAAGTGACCTCAGTGGGCAGTGTCTCAGAGTGGTGGGGAGAGAAGGAGAAGACACAATTAGCGCCCACACCCCGTCTCTCCCGGGCGGGTTGTCACGTACCTTGAGTGAGCCAGTGAGGAGACCCTCGGGCTCATATTGTCACGCTTGGGTCACGGAATTGCGCAGAAACACAGGAGTTTGCTGAGTCAGGGACTTTTATTCAAACTCTTCAAACGAACATCTGTCCCTTTCAAAAGGAAACCGAGCTCCGTGTAAAGATAGAGGGGACAGACAGATCCGTCTCTCAATTTAAAGTAAACACAAACATCTTCCTCTTCATAGCGGTGCGTGTCGGGGGCGGGACCCCCAACAGGAGCAGAGGTCGTCTGGGGAAGGAGAGAGAGTGTCAAAGCAATCAGCCAGAAAGGACAGGTGCTGTGCAGGCTTTTAAATATACGAAATGCCGTGCAAGGAGCACATCATTTGACACAGCAGCAGCTCAACAGCTAGCGGAGCAAAGTGGAGGCAAACTGTATTCGTTCCCATTGTATCAGCGTTGAAGAAAGGGGGTTTCGGAGGAGCGAATCCCCTTCCATCCTTCACAATATGTGTGACAAAATAAGACTGGTGGTCACGTTCAGACATGCTGAGCTCCGATTCAGAAGACGCGAGGTGTAAAATGGACTTGTGTGATCTGATTGAGCACAGCAACTTGCTGCAGCACTCTGAGATGCTCCGCCAACATCGGGGATCGAGTGGTTGGCCCGATGGGTCTAACATGACCAGGCCCCAAACCAGTGAACGTGAAAACGCATTTAGATGTACGGTAGGCTTCCAGCAAGGAAGTGTTAAAGACTCTGCGGGCCAATGGAGAGACCAAATCACCATTACCACTTTCCCTCACTGCTTAACGCTTTGAGCCCAGTGCCTAGGAAATCCGTGTTATGCTGAACAGGCGCTTGGCCTCTGGAACAGTCTCCCCTAATTGCCATTACAATTAAGCACAAAAAGTAAAGCAGATCCGCGCCGACGAGCCTCCCCAGATCAGCCCTTGTGGGAATCTCATTTACCATGCAGGCTCGGCTCAGCAAATTCATTCGCAGCTGCGTCTATGTATTCTTCAAGTAAATTACTTCATTTCGGCCCCCATTATGACTAATAGATGAGTGGAATGATGTCCCATTACCCCCCCCCCCCCCACCTCCATTTTTAGACAGCAGGTAAAGGTGAGGAGGACCTCCTGATCTGCAAACGCTGCCTCCCACTAAACTGCTGCAGCCCTGTGAGTGAATGGCATCAGCCCACAGAGTGGGCCAATCAGGTCTCAGTTGGCATAAGATGGCTGTACAGAGCCCCCCCTACTGGATCAGTGCTTCACAATCATAATCTTATTCTGATCATTTATTCAGCAGCAGATCACAGCTTCTCGGTGCAGTGTTGGGGTTCAGGAGTCTCGCGTGACGAAAGCACCTCACATATTTCCAAAACTTTAATTGGCGGCCGAGTGGTGCCCATCTCCGCAGTTGTGCAAAACATCAGTGCAGCGCAGGGGAAGGAGAGAAGAACATCTTGCTAATGTTTTCTCATTTGCTTAACATGTTTGGCACATTTGAAAACAGGTTTTCCAGCAAGAATCTGCTGCATGCTCTTTTGCACTCTCAACTTTCTCACCATTTCATGTTGGGAAAAATATGAAAAATGTCGCAGGGGATTAGTGGATGGCAGAGTGAACCACGGGGTTAGCATCAGTGTGGGGGTCTGATCTCTGGCTCCATCAGTCCATCTAGAAATGATCAGAGGTGCAGTTGGCACTTAACCGTTACCCTCCCTCAAGGTTTTCATCTCAGGCTTTCATGGAGAATAGTGATCACAAAACTCTCTGCTCCAGTGGGCTTCAGTGGAGTTCAAGTGGACCTGCCACTCTCCCCCCATTCATTGGTTGTTAGGCCACAACGTCGCTACTTCATCGGAGGTTTGTGAAGCCGCGCCAGTGAGCTGACCTTCTGCTTGTTAAAGACCCCCGTGATCTGCACGCTTCTCACCTGATCACATCTTCACTTGCTTTTCTTGAACTTTTCATTCTTTCACATCATAACATGTCGTACTCTGAAATGTTGCTATGACATGAAGCACCTGGGTAACCAATGAATGAGCTGTTAGTGGGCCAGACTGACCAATCGGTGAGCTGGAGGCGGCTGTTCAGCTCAAACTCGTTTGAATGCATGCCATTGTTGTTCACGACAGGATTTTCTAGACATATCACTTAATATCGTACAGTTGCTTTCCACACAGAGAACTGTGGACACATGGAATAAGTGACCAAGTTGTGTGGTAGACCTTGAGGGACCTTCAAAACTCAACTTGGTGTTATTTTGGAGGAAGGAAGTGGATAGGACTCTGCCATCTTTGATGAGCTCAATGGCCTGTTCTTGTCTTGATTATTTGAGTGTTTCTGCCCGTCGCTTGGATGTTCAGCAGTGACACGCACTCCCAGCAACTTTGTCCCTTCACGATTGCCACCTGGCTCCACCAAACCCCATTCACCCAGGGTCAGACGCAACCTGCATATGCCATACTGTCCCCCTGGCTCTCTGTGAGCCGACTAAAGCCCAGGGTCCAATCCAAGGCTTGCTGGCAGCCAAGTATGTGAGTCAATGATATTTTTGGTCTTGTTCACCACTGGTTGGTCCTCATTGAAGTCCATCATGTTAGGAATTTTCTGTTGTTTTTCCGTTCTCCATGGAAACCTTTTCTCAGCCTTTGCCACAAAAAACACGGGGTAAGCAACAAAAACATAAGTGATCATTTTTGGGAGAAGTATTCCTTCAGGTGTCTTCTGCAGGACTCTGATGGCCAATTTGAGCGGATCAGACACGACCTCATGGATCAAAAAAGGTCTGACGTCCTACTTTTAAGAATTTAGTCAGAGTTCAATTTGACATTCTGCATTTTGGTCTAATAGGACTAGCAGGATTCAAGGTGTACCCGAGGGCAATGTGGATCGATCAACTCTACAGTCGTGTGATAAAGTAAGTGCACCCCAGGACTTCTTCTTTCTATTTTAAGGTGAGTGGTCATGTCTGGGTTTTGATCTTCATTTAAACAGCATCTATAGAGAAAGATGATATAATATGGCAGATGTCATGCAAACATTAGGCCACATTTATATGTTGAAGTCCATTGTATACATTTGAAGAAACATAAAGGCACATTTCACATGTGGAGCAAGTAAGCAGACCCCTCCATTTATTACTACCTCAAATTTGAATCGGGTGCAAATGATGAGAACATCATGAATGAAGATCTTGTTTGAGTCTCTCTGATTTAAACAATCGGCGATGTTTAGTTTGGTTTGCTCTTTGTTGTTGTAGAGGTTTGTCTTCTCACCAAAACCAAAATCGACAGAACTCTCCGATGCCTTTGGAAGGAAGGAAGGGATTTCAAAAGATCTCCAAACAATTGGAAATCAACCATCCCACTGTGCAGAAGATCATCTACAAAGTGGTGAAGATTTCAAACTACTGCCAAGTTGTCCAGGCCAGGGTGCCTCAGTCAGTTCAGAGCGTAGGATGCTGTAACAAATTTCTGAGAAGCAACATTTCATCATGGGACCTCTCTGGGGAGCTCTTGTGCATCTGTTGATGTCAAAGTGTCTACCATTTCAAAGAGCTGTATAGAGGTGTGCCAGGAGGAAATGGAGAGAACATCGGAGCAATATTAAGGAAGTAAAGGCCAGGACTTGTCAAACAGGCGAGGCCAAGATAAAGTTAATTGGCAGAAGTTACAGTAGCCCCCCTGCACCTCAGTCCTCAAATGGAGCCCATGTGTGTCTCAAGTGGAGGAACCTGTGGTGGGTACACATAATGCCCACCCAGCTCTCAGCACCACTCTGGACAGACACCTTCACTGTCCATTAATTCAGCAAGCCCCTTTTGGCTCAAGATGGAGGACACGGGACCAGGAGAGCAATTAAGTGGCTGTGCTTTAACTAAGAATTTTTTTATTATTATTATTTTATTGAAATAATTGGCCGCTCAATTTTCAAAGATGAGACAATTATCCATGCAAGAATACTACGGTATTTAATGAGCAGAGCGTCTGAATTGTTTAAATTGGGCAATAAATTCTCTGCGCTCACATTTGTTCCACATTAATTGAACTTGGACAAGGCATCTGGTTGTGGGCATTTATAAAAAAATAGGAATCAAATCTTTGTGTTATTACTATTTTTGGGATCACATGCTGTGATTTTGTATTCCAAGTACAATTTGTGCAGCAAATTACTTTATTGAACATACTTTTAAAATAACTTCTGAAACTGCCTATATAGTGCCTTTCCTATCTATCTAAAGTATATACTCATGTATAAGTCGGGTCTTGAAATCTGAAAAATCGATCATAAAATCAGACCCCAGCTTATACGCCCGTTCAAAAATGCGACACAAATTTTTTTTTTATTCATCTTCTTGCCTCCTCCAATCTCGCCCCAGTTTCTCAGACACATCAAATTTTGTTGCAGCAGCGCAGTTACCAATTTCTTTCACCACTTCAATGACTTTTAATGTAATATCAGCTTTATAATTTCTTCTGATCGAACGCTCCATTATAGATAAGGGATGGTCTTACGATAAAGGTGTATGAGGGTGCGAGATACAAAAAAACACAAATTACTGCAAAAGCTGCTTCGGAATAGTTCGGGTATTACTGTATGGGCACGTAGGCACAATACATAGAAAAAATGGCCGTGTGCTTTGTGGTTACTCTCTCAGGTGAGCGGGCATTAGCATATCATAATCTCTTGGACCAATAGCGTGAGTTTTTGACTTATATGACCGACATTATAAAATACTGGAAATTATATGATAAAATCAATTCCCGATTTATCCACGGGAGAGCTTAAACGCGAGTATATAATCTATCTATCTGTTATATAGTGCCTTTCATATCCATCCATCCATTATCCAGCCCACTATATACTAACTACAGGGTCACGGGGGTCTGCTGGAGCCAATCCCAGCCAACACAGAGCGCAAGGCAGGAAACAAACCCCGGGCAGAGTGCCAGCCAACCGCAGGGCACGCACACACACTAAGGACAATTTAGAATCGCCAATTCACCTAACCTGCATGTCTTTGGACTGTGGGAGGAAACCCATGAAGACACGGGGAGAACATGCAAACTCCACGCAGGGAGGACCCGGGAAGTGAACCCAGGTCTCCTTACTGCAAGGCTGCAGCACTACCAACTGCACCACCGTGCCACCCTTTTCATATCTATCTATCTATCTATCTATCTATCTATCTATCTATCTATCTATCTATCTATCTATCTATCTATCTATCTATCTATCATATAGTGCCTTTCATATCTCTCTATCTTTTGTCAAAGAATAGACAAACAGCCACATACAGGTTTGGGGCAGCCTCCTGTATACTTGAACCCGGTCTGCACAATGGTAAATTGATTGCACAATTTGTGTACAGATTGGAGTCTAATACAGAATTGATTTGGTTGAGGCAAAGATGGCTGTTTTAAAGGAAAGCTGAGGAAGTGATGTCATCAGGCTCGGGACCAGAAGTGACGCTATCGGGGTCAGGCGGAATTTCCAGTAACTGGTCTGCAGTGGAAAGAGAGAAAGGGTTATCACACTCTGCCACCCCCTGATGTGGTGTGGAACTACCTTCATTCAGCCCTTAGCTGACTCCCATGCGCACAGGTGTGACTTTATCTATCCTTGCCTTTGAAAACATGGGGGGAAGATTAAGAGTGAGACACAGGAACTACTTTCACTCTTGTGTTTCCACCTTTAGAATGGAGTGATACCCACAGCAAGACCTCTGATGTCACATCCACCTGCCTCTTCCACTCACATGGCCACAAAAGACCAAATATGACAAATGCAATGTCAGTACTCAGTTTGAAGCCAGTCACCTTCTCCTGAGGTTCTTCTTCTCCGTGTTTGGCATCTTATCCTTCCTCTTTTTCTTGCTAAACACTAAACATGGCCTTCCTCCCTCCCTGTCAGAGGTGGACCACTGGTCCTTGACTGGTTGACTGTACAGTTACGCTTTATGCTCTAACTGCTGCTGGGATGTTTTGCACTTTGTCAGCTCCACCTCAGTATGGCGCTCTGCAGAAACATCGTGGATGCCCAAGCCCTGTGTGCGCCCGCAGATGTACTTTATATATAAAAGTTAGAAAGCGAGGCCCTGAAATTTAAAGCCGTCATGGGTTCCACGCCCCGGAAACGCGAGCTTATTAAAAGGAGATGCGCAGTCTTCCGCCAGCTTTTTATTCAAATTCCCATTAATGTCATCCCCGGCAGAAGTGATAATGACTTTATACTGGTAATTAATAAGGAGTGTTGAGTCGAAAGCGTGCGGTGGAGACGTGACAGGCAGCCCTGCAGGGCAATGCTCCCTCGCCAGCCTCTGTGTGCCTGGTGTCCTCAGAGTCGCTAACATCAAGTAGACTCTTCAACTCACCATCCACCCCGCACACTGTAAGGGGCACAGGGTCAGACCAGGGGTCACGAGCTTGGCACCAAGCTCTTTAGTGGGACCATAGAGAGAGAGCCTGGAGAGATCTGGGGTGGGACAAAACGGAGCAGAGCAGACATTTGACTCGGGTGTCAGGCGGGCAATGTAGACCCATCACTCCACCACCCTGCTTTACTCCACGCAGCTGAGAGAGTTTACCTCTGTGTAAAGGTGCCATTGGTAGGCACAGCACACAATAAAGTGCCTGGATGGCAGAAAATTTTGGGTATGGTTTACAGGCTTAGCATCAAGGGGAGCAGAAGGGGCCAAAGGCTGAATGACATCTTGAGAAGGGCATAAAGGGTACAAAATGAATGGCATATTGTGAGGGCAAATGTGGTAAAGGGCAGCATCATGAAGGGCACAATGTAACATCATGGTGTAAAGTGCAAAGTTTGAAGGACAAAATGGGTCGGTGGATAATGAACACGTTGTGAATGGCACAGCGTGAGGGCGGATCCTGTAGGGCACACTTTACAGGTAGAGTTTGTTTTGCCTCTGAATATTTTTCTAATTTCAGTTAATTTGATACAATATTTTTTTTTATTCCTTGTGTTTTCAGCTAAAGGGGGTGTGGCCTGTGGAATGGCAGCATTGGCACCGCCCCCAGACTGTATAAAAGCCTTGAGAGCCCTCGCCCTGTTGCTTTGGCATTCACTGCTGCCCGTGTTGCTTGTCCTCCATTCCCTTGAGATTTCTCTAATGTCTTTTCAGTTATTTTGATCCCTCTTCTCCTTTTTGATGGGACTGGCCTGCCTTTGGATTCCATTTTGAAAGTCGTATTTTAGGGCCATTTTTTTAAAGACTGCTTTTGTTTTGAATTTGTTTTTTAATTTAATAAATGCCAGTCTTGTTATAAATATCTGTTCTGTTTTTGTAGGCCCAGGGTCATTTTCACGGTTCCCCTCTCCCTCTTTTGATGTGTGCAGGCCACAAAGCCTGCTTCTTGAGCTTCAGGGTCAGGCCTGCTTTGTGTTTTGTGAGGCATACTTAGAGTTTCAGGCCTGTTTATGAGTTTTGAGGAGTCGGCAATCATGACAGGTTTGTCAGGTGGGTGCCCAGTGGTCAACTGGTTAAAAGCATGATGGTGGGAGAGATGTGATCCTTTGCTATTGGTCCAATTCTATTCTATTTAATTTTGTATTAATACGACTTTAAGTAAATTTGCTTTACTCTTTCAGTTTTTTTTCCCCTCAATTTTCTATAACCATAACCTTTCTATGACCTTACAATCTCAGGAACATACCAAACCAGTCAGAGGAGGTGTTTTGAATACGTCTGTTCCTACACTCCTTGCTCATTTCTCGGACAGTCGTCCAGGTGCTCTCCGCCACCCCAACAAACTCCATTCCTCAGTGGCGCCAGCCTCCGCAGCTCATACTTTTGATCCTAACTGCCGGATGCGCATTATGGGATGCCAGTCTCAACATCTTACGGTTTTGGACTGGCCAATTCCCAGCATGCTTTGTTCTGACCGCGCTCTCCGCAAATGGAGGTCAGCCAGGTCTTCAGGCAGATTAAGGCCCGCTGGCCCAAGTGCTCGCTGCCTCTGAAGTGGACTTTGGCGGATTTCCATCTCTGATTCCCCTTTCTGCACTTCTTATCTCTGACTATTAGCCTGTGGAACCCACCCGACGAGTAATTGAGAACACGCTAAGCCGCGTGTTTGCACAAAGTGTAGATTGAGGGGGGAAAAAAAATAATCATAAAAAACGGATGATAGCAGAGCGAGGACTGTTAAATAGCCTTATCTATACATGCAAATGGCATAATTGATTTCAGCGAGTATCATGTGAGATAACCAGGATTTAATTGAATAATCTAACAATGTGAAGACATGAGCAATTATGAGAAGGATTAAGAGCTCCTCAACAAGCTCCGAGTGACTCGATGGCGTGGATTAGTTTGTTATTCGTTTTCACTTTCTGACGGCAGCTAAGCAGGCTGCTCCGTGTGCCCCTCCCCCCACCGGGAAATTTAGAGACGTAGACTCCGGTTAAAGTGAGAGGCACAGTAGATGGTCACCCCCTTAAGATGGCATGGCTGGTGGTCTTTTAAGAACTAAAATTCTGGACCTGAAAGAGAGAGAGAGTAAGGGGCAGTCATAGGGGGCAGGGCCTGTGAGAGAGATTGAAAGGGGCTGTCAGAGGGGGCGGAGCCTGGGAGAAAAAGAAAAAAAATAAGGGTAAGGCTGAGCCTGAGCTAGACAGAGACTCCATCAGAAGGGTCTTGGAAGAGAGAGAGAGAGAGGGGGGCTGTCAGAGGGGGTGGAGCCTCAGAGGGAGAGAGAGCACCAGGGGAAGGGGGTGTCTGAGAGCCAGATACCATCTGAAAGCCAGGAGGACACAGGGTGGGGCTGTCAAAGGGGTGGAGCTTCAGAGAGAAAGGGGCTGTCATGGGGCGGGGCCTGTGAGAGAGAGAGAAAGGGGCTGTTAGAGCGGGTGGAATCTGAGAATGAGAGAAAAAGAGGGGTGGGGCCTGGGAGAAAGAGAAAGAATGAGGATGAGGCTAAGCCTGAGAGAAACAGAGAGAGACTATCAGAAGGGGCTTGGAAGAGAGAGAGAGAGAGGCTGTCAGAGGGGGCAGAGCCTGAGAGAAAGAGAAAGAGGGTGTCATGGGGCAGGACCTGTGAGAGGGAGAGAGAGATACCCTCAGAATACCTGGAGGACACAGGGTGGGGCTGTCCAAGAGGCAGAGGCTCAGAGAGAGAGAGAAAAGGGGTGTCATGGGGTAGGGCCTTTGAGAGAGGGGGAACGGGGCTGTTAGGGGGCAGAGCCTAGGAGAAAGAGAAAGAATGAGGATACGGCTGAGCCTGAGATAGACAGAGAGAGGCCATCAAAAGGGGCATTTGCTGTCAGAGGGGCTGGAGCCAGGGGAAGGTGGTGTCTGAGATACCATCAGAAAGCAGAAAGCCTGGAGGACACAGGGTGGGGCTGTCAAAGGGGTGGAGCTTCAGAGGAAAAGTGAGAAATGGGCTGTCATAAGGGTGGGACCTGTGAGAGAGAGAGAGAGAGAGAGAAAGGTGCTGTTAGAGCGGGTGGAGTCTGAGAATGAGAGAAAAAAGAGGGGGCGGGCCTGGGAGAAAGAGGAATGGGTCTGTCAGAAGGAACAGACCCTTAAAGAGAAAGAGAAAGAATGAGGGTGAGGCTGAGCCAGAGAGAGACCATCAGAAGGGGTTTGGAAGATTGAGAGAGAGGGGGGGCTGTCAGAGGGGGTGGAGCCTCAGAGAGAGAGATAGAGACAGAGAGCCTGTGGAAGGAGGAGTCTGAGAGACACCATCAGAAAGCCCTGGAGGACACAGGGTGGGGCTCTCAAAGGGGCGGAGCCAAAGAGAAACTGGGATATTCTGTTTGCAGAAGGACAGAGGGGCTTCTTAATGATTAGGGCCTGGAGAAGAAGCGTCATCAAAATACAGGCATAGCTGTCATACACAGTGACTATAAAAAGTCTTCACTCTTCAGAAGTTTTCACATTTTCTTGTTCTTCAACGTGGATTTAATGCTTTAATGACACTGATCAGCAGTAAAAGTCTCTTTAAAGTCAAAGTGAAAGTACAAAGTGGTCGTCAATCAATGACAAATATAAAACATGAACTGATTTGTTTTGTAAGTCAGCACCTCCTTTACTGGTGCAGCCTGTTGGTTTTAGAAGTTCCATCAATAATTAAATGGAGGTCACCTGTTTGGGTTTTCACGTGATTGTATCCAAAGGTCCACCTCACGGTGGGTCAGTATGGTGGTCTGACTACACAATGCAGACAAAGAACATACCCAGCAGCTCCGTGAAACGCATAAGTCGGGATGAAGAAAAGAAAACGTCCAAGTCACTGGACATGCAGGTAAGTCGGTCATAAAGAAGTGGAAAGAGGGGAGCAGAGCTGTGAACCTGCTAGAGCAGGCCGTCCACAAAGCTGAAGAAGATGAGTGAAGGAGGCTGTCAGAGACCTCTGAAGGCTTAGACGGGAGAGACCGGGAAGACAACAGCTGTGCCCGGGGGGCTTCACCAGTTGCAGCTTTGTGGAGAGTGGCAAAGAGAAAAAAAAAAAATCCACAGGACATGTAAACCGAAGGGAGACTCTGAAGTCAGGGTGTGTGGCCTGGTGGGACCCCAATGGAGCCTAGAGAATAAATGCCACGTTAGACTGCAGATGGTGAGGATGCTTCTCTGCAGCAGACCCTTTAAGGCTTGTGAGGGCAACAAAAAATGAGGAACACCTAATGGAGTCTTCAAGAAACGTGCACCTCGGCAGAAGAGAAGGAGCTCAAGCGTTAAGCCAAAGCCACAGAGGAATGGCTTCAAAAACAACAACGTGGATGTCCTAGAGTGGCCAAGTCGAGTCCAGATCTCAATCCAGCAGAGAGTTTGTGGCTGGACTTGGCAAAGGCTGCGTCCTCACCACCTCCATGACACCTGAGAGAGCAAAGAAGAACGAGGAGAATTGGAGAAGCTGCCCGAGAGAGACCTGAGCGCACAAAGACTGTCATGGCTGCCGTCTGCCAGACACTGACGTGAAGGGGTGAATGCTTGTGCCATCACTTATTTTGTTTTTTTATATTCATTATTCATTCTGACGCTTGGCAGAGGTCTTTGTTCACTTTGACATTAAAGAGTTGATCAGAGTCAAGAAAGCCAAATGAAATCCAGTGTGGAGAAACAAGAAAATGTCCAGGGATGAAGACTTGTGTATTACCCACCTCTCTCTCTCTCTCTCTCTGTTGTCCTCCAATTCATTTACACATGTTGGCTCCTACTGCATCAAGACCACCCCAGGCCAGACTCTCCTCCCGTTTCTAGCCCTGGAGCCCCACCGACTAGCACACCTGCACAAGACCCTCAGGTCGGTTCAGACCTCCAGCCTTCCCATCAGCCCTCGGCCAGATGGATTTCCAGTGCCAGGCGTGCCTTTCTGACATCTGGCAGATCTGCTTAGCTCCCTGTGGCCCACCTAATCATATCTCACCCGGCTTTAATTAGCTGTGAACGTTCTCACTTCAGGTGCTTTCTTAGTAATATCATCTAAACAGTCCCACATGCACATTGCAGAGATGATGGGAGGAGAGTCGGATTTTAATGACTCCTGCACGTCTCTGGACTGGTTTTAATATCATATTACATCTGCTTCACGTACGCAACGAGGCGGGGGGATAGTGTCCTTGTGAAAAACTGAAAGGGGTGGGAAGGCTGACTGGAATGCTGTCAGGAAACAGGAGAAGGAACTGTCCTGGAAATGACCAAAGGAGCCTGACAGCAAAGAGGAGACGCTTCAGAGAGTGACACTGGCCATCAGGGGGCACTGTCACATCAGTACACGAGCACACTAGATCTCCTGTCTTACATGAACAACCCCATTCTTGTGTTTGAGCCTCTCCAGGACACAAGAGGGCAGTGTGGGCAGCCTGCTGGAATGATCTGTGCCACTGGTGAGGGTCCAGCCCACCTGACACCAGACACTGAAGATGTCATCTGGGACCCCAATAGGATTCATTGTGGGGTACCCACAAGTCCTATGGGATATACTTTAAAGGGCCCTTCTTTCATTTGATCTAGCAAACTTGGCATTCAGGAGGTCCACTGGTCACCAGTGCTCGGCCACATAATTTAAAAGGGCAGAAAGCATGGCAGGCAGTGAACTGAAGTCAAGGAATGACCAAAAGCAGGGAGTCAAACGAGAGTTCAAACCAACAATCAAAGTCTGAAAGGACCCCAGCCAGCGATCTGCCACAAAGGCTTTGGAAAGAAATGTCTACAAGGTGGAAGGTGAGAAATGAAGTCTCCGAAAACACAGCAGGTGACTACACCAGTAGGACAAGCAGTCGCACACCTAATCCGAAACACCAGGACCGGAGATCAGAAGGGCAAATTCAAAACTAAAGGCTTCACTGTAAGTACTGAGAAGAAGACACACGCACTAGTGTCACAGCAATTGAGGACATCTGGAAGCTGAGACAACCAGCCAGGGCACAACACTGACAATGACGGCGGCACACGCTACCTGTTGTCAGAAGGTAACAACTCCAAACAAAAGTCCATAAAATGGCGTCAGTTCAGGCAACAGATAGATAGATAAACATTTTAGTGCAGTCAGCAGGATCACATAGATAGGTAGATATTCATATTAGAGTAGTCGGCAGGATCACATAGTCACAAAGATAGATAGATTTATGATTTTTTTAGGTTTTGTCATTTTTCTGTTTTTACTTTTCCCCTTTTTATTCCGTATTTTATTCTATATTGGTTTGTTAATTATTTGATATATTTTTGTTGTAATTTTTGCCTTTCCATTTTGTTTCACTGGCACTGTCTTTTTCAGCATCTCTGCCAATGAAGTCAGCTCAGTGTGTCCCCCACACAATGCACTGGGAGTCAGATGGCATGATGGCAGCAATTTGCCAATATAGAGGATGGCAACGCATTACTTGTCTGCATTCCAGTCTGACTAAAATTTTCTATGAATGTTTTGCTTTGGGATTTTCCATTTTGTTTGATTCCTGGCTTAGACCTTTGCATGTTGGTACAGTGTTCATTACTGTGAGCTTCATTTTCTAGTCCTCATCAAGCCTTCTTATCCGTATTGCTATAGAAAATTGTAGGTACAACAGACAGATAGGAAGATATATTATACTGTAAAATAGACATTCATTTTAGTATAGTCGGCAAGATCAAAAAGTTATGAAGATACAATAGATAGACAGATAGATAGATGAAAGGTGCTGTATAATAGACAGGTGGACATATTTAAATTTGTTTCTTGCATAAAAAGTAGCTTCTAATCACATAATAACAAAGACTTAAACACTAAAGATGTATCTGATGTATTTGCCTGTTTTTCTAAGGCAAAAAATGCTGTTGAAGAGTTTAAAACCAGGCAGTTGTGGACTGTAGTCAATTAAGAAATAAATAAATAAATAAAAAGACAGCTTAATGTGAGGAAGCCACCAAGGACAGAAGCCGTCCGTCTCGGTAGACACTGGCAGCCCGCTCACGGCTTATGACCCTCTCTGTGCCGGTGATTCTGTGGGCACAGCAGACGCTGATTCTGGTCACGTAGGAGCAGGCCAGACCACCACAGACCATCCAGATCCTTTACGTCGAGTTGTTTTTGCCTTGTAAAGTTCAGCGTTTATCCACTCCAAATCAAGTAGCAGTTTGTCTTTGCACACGTCGCCTCTCCTCCGGTACTTCCCAGCGGCTGAGCTTGTGTCTCCCAAGGTTTTCGATTATCATTTGGTAACACATTGTTTTCAGCACCGTGGACAGCGATTTCCTAGTGCTATTGAGCACAAAATTGTAAATGGAGCTCTCAAGCAATTGCAGTTTGGAGCTGCGGCATTTATCCCTCATTAGAGCCCTCATAATTTTGTTTTACTCCACCGTTGAAGACCAAGGATGGAAAATGTTAAAAGATTTATATATATATATATATATATATATATATATATATATATATATATATATATGGTAAAATGAAAATGATAATGTGCTTTGTACAGAGATAGATAGATAGGTAGAGAGATAGAGGGATAGAGATGGGTAGAGAGATATAAAATGCACTATATAATAAATATTCATTTTTGTATGTTCAGCAGGATCATAAAATTACAAAGATAGGTAGATAGATATGAAAGGCACTATATAATTGATAGATAGAGAGATTAAAGGCACTATATAATTGATAGATAGATGAAAGGCACTATATTAATTTAATATTGTTTTTATCAGTATGCTGCTTCTGGAGTATGTGAATTTCCCCTTGGGATTAATAAAGTATCTATCTATCTATCTATCTATCTATCTATCTATCTATCTATCTATCTATCTATCTATCTATCTATCTATCTA
>JANRMT010062830.1:1018380-1061420 GCA_026402145.1 Polypterus bichir lapradei
ATAGATAGATAGATAGATAGATAGATAGATAGATAGATAGATAGATAGATAGATAGATAGATTGGAATAGCATGAATGTAAAGGATAGCTGGACAAGAACTTTTTCTGAAAGGCACTATGTGAGATAAAGATTAAAGAGAAGGAAAACGAGAGGGGTTATGAGGTATAGTTTATGAAGGGGTGGAGCCTGAGATAGAGAGGGGGCAGAACCAGGGAAAGAAACACAGTCAGAAAGGGTGGGGCTTGGGGAGACGGTGGTTGAAGGTGTGGATTTCTCCTGAGAAGTTCTGCAGAGGGAGAGAGAGAGAGAGAGAGAGATGGGGGACTGTCAAAAGGGGTGGAGCTTGAGAGAGAGTGACAGACTATTGGAAGAGGCTGGACCTGATAAAGAAGCTGTCAGAAGGGGCGGAGTCACCCTGAGAAGCCTTACTGAGGGTGTCTGTGAGTGTGTGAGAGCTGGTAAAGCGCTTAACACTAGAATTAACAAAGCCTACAAAAAAACTTGTAAATCCGGCCCACCTTAAATCCCTTCGCACCTCTCCGTCAGCGTCTTTTGTGTTGTAAATATGTTGATCTACACAAGCAGCAAGCAGCCTGCTATCACATCCTCCCACCAATGCAGAAAGGGCAAAAAGCTGTCTGTGGTATGTTGGGTCCACAGCTCCCATCAAAGGCCAGGTTTAAATAAATAAGAACCGCGCTCGCGGCTTGGTGAGGGGGTGTGGTGGTTGTGTGGCTGAAGCGGTTCTCAGGGCGATTTGCGATGTGGGCGTTTCTCACCTAAGTGCACAAGTGAGAAACTGTCCGCATCCGTGATTGTTCCTGAGGCTGCTGATTTGCCACAGCTGCCATGCCCTCTTGATAAATAGAAGCGCGAGTTGGCTAAGGGAGAGAGAAAAAGAAATGGAGGCTGCTGGAGAGCAGGAAGCAGTGTGGCGAGAGAGCCAGTGTGAGCGAGCGAGCAAACGAGTGCAGGCTCGCAGGTTGGCAGCTGGAAGGTGAGCCCCAAGAAGGGTGTTTGGCCAACACTCGGTGGGGGCAGAAGGAAGCAGTCGCTCCAGTTGAGCGAGTAAGAAGCTGGCGTGACCAGTTGAAGGACGACAGGCCGCGTAAGGCCGTGAAGGCAGCGGGAGTCGGGAGGCTTGGTTGGTGAAATCCTTGACGTGAGCATCCTGGTCATCAAAGAAACCAAGTCTCGGTCTGGGTTGAGTACGCAACCGAAGCCAGGCATCGAGAGGCCTCCAGACCAGTCGAGCAGAGAAAGTTCATCTGCTGAGAGGGCGACTCCCCTGTTGAGAAGCCCAGATGGGAGAAGCAGGGGAGCAGCCAGGTAGAGAAGTCGCCGGGCTTGTTTTTAAAAGACTGTTTCCTGCATTGTGTTTTAACCTCGTTTTTAAAGGATTGTTTTTCTATTTATTGGTTTTTACCTCCACTTTACAACTGATTTTATGGATTATTTATTGAATCTTTAAAGCACTGCACTATTTATTTGGACACGTTGTTTTTGTTGTTGATTTTAATAAAAGCACATTGCACTTTTGCACCATCCCCTTGCTATGTTATGCCTCACTGCTAAGCTCATCGGTAACATTACCGACGGTGTAGGTTTGAAGGGCTCCCAGAAGTGAGAAGGGAGCGTGCATCGAACTTGCATTGTCACGTCCCACCTCAAGTCTGTTTATCTGGGTGTGAGTTGCCTGGAGTTGTATTGGTTAAATAATATATCGTTATTTGGATCACATTCATTTCATGTGTGTTCTGTATCTACAACAATCTATGTAAATACATTGTTAAAACAGAAACGTTTTTCATGTTTTAGTAATAATTGACAAAATGTAGACACGAAGCTGAAGTCCAAATATCAAATGAACACTTTCACAAAAGGTACAAGTATTTTGAGAAGTGAGCTGCTCTTATTTTAACTATTTTAGAATAAAAACATACATTTGATTTGAGTCTGTAACTGCCGCTGTAAATTTATGGTACTTGTAAAGGTTGGCGTTGTTTTGTTTTTTTATTCAGTTTTATTCTCCCGGTCACATTCACGCTCCCCCTGATGTGACACTGCTGTTTTCACATAAAGACACACTATGGCAGAGTTGAACTCCGATGATGATGCATGATGTTCTACATCGGAGAAAGAATGCACGTCACACTTTTGTCATCGCTGTACTTTGTATATGAACACAGGAAGCTCTGCAGTCTACTCATGACTTTACGCTGTAGGAAGGTAAGTAAATAAATCAAGGTAAACAGGTAAATAACATTCGATCTGACTTTTGTATACAAAGTACAGTGACGGCAAAAGTGCGACGTGCATTCTTTCTCCGATGTAGAACCCTCGTCATCATTGGAGTTCAACTCTACTGTATCTCTCAACTCTCTCTATACCTATGTCTCAGCGTCTTTGACATCATGGACCATAAGGTGCGCACTAATTCAGCGTGAGCAGGAACACTCAATAAAACTGGTAAAAAAATTCGAAGTGACGGTGAGATACGAAGACGGTAGATTCACCAGCGTTTGTGTGTCAGCTTTTATCCCTCCAGATCAGAGAATTTCCAGTTCCATTGTCTCAAAACACCACTCACATCTACAGTTACTCCCAGTTTCAAGTAAAAACTAATAGCGTCAGATCCCTTTGGAGCGGGCGGTAGTATGTATCGTGATCGTGACTGAGAGTGAACAAAAACGCTAACTTTTACAAGTACTATACATTTACACCGGCTGTTACAGATTCACGTCAAATGTATGTGTTTATTGTCTAATATTAACAATAAGAGCAGCTCACTACTCAAAACGGTAAACATACGAGGCAGTGAGGATCGAACCGGGGGACTCTTGATTACAAATCAGCAATTCTTACCGCTGCGTCACGGAAGCTGCTGTATCATCCTTGTACCTTTTGTGAAGGTCTACAATTTGTCTTTTATTACTAAAATATGAAAACCGTTTCTGTTTTAACACTGTGTTGACACAGATTATTGTAGAAACGAAACACACATGAAATGGATGTGTTCCAAATAACAATCTATTATTTCCCCTTATATCTCTAGGGACCTGACTCCCAGATAATCGAGGCTGGAAGTGGGAGAACTTTGTGCCCGTTCTGCGGCGGTGGGGAGATGGAATAGTAGGCTGCAAGCTGCTTGTTTTGATCGGCACATTTACAAGACAAAAGACGCTGACGGAGAGGTGTGAAGGGATTTAAGGTGGGACGGGTTTACAAGAGTTTTCGTAGGCTTTGGTAATTCTATTGTTAAAAAGCTGTGCCTACCAGACCTGCTCTTCTACTTAAATCATTTCCTTTGACTACCACACCGAGGAAGAATAAGAAAGGATTCCCACTTGGATTGGCTCCTGGAGAAGAGTTTCCTGTGACTCGACATGTGCGGTGTGAATGTGCAGGCAGTGGATGAGACAGATCAGACAGCTTTGGGAGGAACTGTGGACGTTCAGCAGTGACCAGGAGGCTGTGGCTGTGCCCAGCATTGGTTGGCAGGTGAACGCACCCCAGCTAAGACAGGTGCCAGTGGTGGCAGAGACAATGATGGTGACATGAGGTGTCAGGCTGGTTCTGTTCTAATGCTGGTGGTTATCGACTGGACCAGCGTCCCGCAACTACAATCACAGTGGCCTCCGCCAGGCTGGGTGGGCCGGAGAGGCACACACACGCACACACACTCGTGTACACACGCAGGCCGTCATCAGTAAACTCTTTCTCTGCAGATGTGAGTGATCTGCACAACTGAGCAAAACTTCGTCAGAATTAATTTCTCCAGAGAAATGTCACCGCTCTCTTTTCTGCCAGTGAGCTGACAATGTGAACAAGTGGGAGTGAGTTCATTTTCTGTTGTTAATTAATCAGCGCTCAGCGGGATACAATCGGGGGGTCGGCAGAGAGAAAAACTTACTTTTTATTTTTTGATTTATTTTTTATTTTTTACTGCTTTTTGACTGATTGTACGAGACGCTCGTGACGCTCCACGAGACTCGGGACCCTCTGCCAAAATCCGAGCCGTCGAGGTTAGCAGCGGGGGTTTATAAGCCAAAGCAAGCGATGAATTGACGTCAAGGCGACGATGGAAAAGAACTCACCGGACCATTGAAATAATAAACATCCTGTGCGGCCCCCAAAATGACAAGAAAGGAAGCGGGGAGCAGGCTGTTCCTCTCGCCTTACATGTTACCAAAATCTAAAAGGAGTCAGGATAGCAAGGGGGCCAGCAAAACTGGCGCATCTGATTTGAACCCTGCACAAGAGCTCAAGAGGACACAGCTGATGGGCAGCTATGTGCCCCCCCAAGATTACTGACCCAAGTGGCCACATTGCAAGCAGTTACCTGCTGGTCAGGTGTACTTCACTACTGTTCACCCAGATCCCCCCCACGCCAATGGACCCTTCACTGGGCTTGCAAATCCTAAATTAAACTCCATATTAATGTGAAGGCCACCAAGTGGCAGTATTTCCTAGTGCTGAGAATTGGGGATTCTCGTTGTCCCTTTGAGACCCTCCAGCAATATGGGGGGGGGGGGGTGGGAGAGGGTTACAGGGTGGTGGCCAAGCTGTTTAAAGCTTGTAGTGGTCTAAAAACCCAGCTAAGATTCTCACTGCTTTTGACGGCGATTTATTTATTTATTTACTTTTTCGGAGGAGATCCCAGGAACACACCCAGCCTTGGCCCAACTCACACACACTCCCTCACGGAGACAAAACCTAAACGGTAATAAAACAGAAATTGAAGACTGTATTAAACAATAAATAAATTAAATCTAATTACACAAACTAAAACGATCGTACCCCAGTTCCCTTTATGGCGATATACAATAAACACGACTTCAAGTAGAACAAACGACTAACAAAAACCCCACGTGATGAAGTCCATAAAAAACGGCAAGTGTTGGAATGAAATGATGGAGGTAGGTAGTCCAGAGATCAGCTCGCTGTATCCTACCGGTATATACTGATGAAGACGTGTGATGGGATCAGCAGTGCTCCTTCCTTTCCTCGCAGGTCGAAAACAAATCCTCATGCAACAGGAAGACACCAGACAGTCCATACGCCGAAACAGGAGATGATCCCGGACAAAATCCAAGAATCCACAGGTAGTGAAACGGGAAGGCAACTCAAGACACGAAGCAATAAAAGACTTCCTCTTCTCTGTATAACTGGCATGCTTTTAAATCTCGCGTCGGCCTCCTTGTCCCCAGCAGCCCCTGCAACTTCAGTAGACGGCCAATCTGAGCCACTGCAGGGACTGCTGGGAATTGAAATTCTCACTCCCCAGTAGCTCTGCTACAAGCTAAAGGGGGTTTGAGTGCATCATGTCACATCACGTCACATCACGTCAGGCATTGCTCGTCCCTCTGAGCTGAAATAATCCTGAATGAAAGAAAAGAAAAAGGGTAGTGGCATGAGAGCAGTGTGGCCACCTAGTGCCCAAGACCGAACTGCAAGACTGGCCATCGGCCATCGACTCCCAGCAGTTATTTACTTAATTTTCAATGATTTATTATCCGTTTGTTTGTTTGTATGCAAGTTGTCAGGACCTGACATTTTTATCTCCCAGCATTTCCATGGAAAGCACGAAACAGTAAAGCATCTAAAAAGGGCAAAAGGGACAACATGACAGCTCTCAGTTCATCCCTGTCACTGACGCTGAGTGAAAGGTTTTATTACCAGACCAGTTGTAGGGTAACTTCAGATTACTTTGGAATGAAAAAGGAGCTATAAAAACACGTGAGGTGATGGGGTGAGGTGACAGGGTCGGTCCTCATTGCTGACTGTGAATGAGATGCTCTGCCTGTCATAAGTTGTGCTGGCACCTTGGAATGATGTTTTGTATAGAAAGGCGCTATACAAAAGCATCTCTGTCACCATCAGTGACCCCCACTCTGACTCTGAGTATCTCAAAATGTCACCAGACAGAATCAGTTGTCCTGTCCCCGTGAAGTGCTTTGGAGTGGAACAGGACGGGTGCAGTCCCCATCTGTGACGCTTTTGCGTGACCCACAGCCAGTTACTTTCCCTGCTACACAGTAGAAACATTCAGAGGCTATAAAAAATGCAGCTGCCTTTACCAGAGAACCTTTTACTTAATCGTGAGGTTGATGGAGGCGGGCTTGGCTGCAGTCGACTGGGCTCCTTCAAAATTGATTCATGCCTGGCACCCAATGCTGCCCAGCCTCCCGTACCCCTGAAAGGCTTGTAGGCGGGTTGTGCCGCACTCCGGAGTGGACTCTAAACGTGTAAAGTTACCCGCCGGTTGTACACGCCTCCTTTTGCTGACAGCCAATAGCGTGCTGCCTGATGGAGCCAGTGTTGTATGAAGGGTTAATGGCAGCAGCGAGCTCAGCAGCAATCTCGGCCTTTCACTTTGTTTGTTTTCATCCTGTTATGGATTGTGAGACAGGAGACATCAGACTGACGGGCTTCTCGTGTGCCTAACGGAGCCAGTGCTGTATGACGGGTTAATCGTTGTGGTGCCGCCATCTCAACCTCTTATCTGTTATGACATCAAACAGACGAGACTCTCGTATATTCGGGAGGTTCTGAAATTTCTGACGTGACGGAAATCGTTCGATCATACGAGAGCCCAATCGGGAATCACAATGCCCGCTCAAAGTACTGCACGTGAAATGGCGGCCGAGGAAGCTGAAATTTGGGCGAACACACAAGATCCGTCAGGCAGCTGCAAATCCAAATCAGGTGGTGTTGACCCGGCATTAGACAATTGGCATCAAGGGAGCCCCCTAACTGGCTAAGATTATGGAAACGAAGGCTGAAAATCACAGGAAAAGTCGTGTAATGTGACAGCGGCTTAGTGTGACACACGCGCTCACACGCACACACTCAACCCCTAAACCAGTGATTATTAACCTTTAAGAATCTGAGGAAAGCTATGGACCCCACTTCCCGAGAAATATACACATAAACACAGGTTTGCATGTAATGAATTATTTATTGAGATCTGATCGCCTCCTCCATACATATATGACAGACATACACAAAGTATGAATAAAGTTTGTGGGGGTGCCGTTTTCTTTCATTTCTTTCAATGTGGGACCATTGATTGGGATGCGGGGTGGCGGGGGGGTGATTCCTGTTGCTCTCATATGATTTTTCTCACATGGCATTCTTCTCATCATTATTTTTCTCGTGAGTGTGTAACTCATGCATTAGGCTTAGGTGGGATCAATACGAGAAAAATAATACGTGAGAAATAACCGTGAGAGACATAATGCGCGAGAAAAATCACGTGAGAAAGTTCACATCGAGAAAAATCAACAGTACCAGGCTGTATAGTGAATATAAATGTTAATTTTTTATCTGATTCTCACGGACCCCCTGAAACCCATCCATGGACCCTCTAGGGGGACCCCCCCCTCAGGTTAAGTACCCCTGCCCTTAAAGAAATGGGAAATGAGCCAAAATGGAAAGCACGGTCTCATTAATTTGAGATTCTTTTAAAAACGCAGAGACTCTGCGTCTTTGCCAGCGGGCGTACGCGGTACATGCCCGTGCAGAGAAAAGAACCCTTCAAAGCCCTGAGTGTGCAGAAGGCCGATACGACAGCATCTTCTTCATCAGGTCGGTAACGAGAGACGACAGCGGGTCACTTGTTGGCCGACTTCATTATCGTGTGCAAATTGGCAGCAAGAATATGATGGCAGAAGCAGCCAATGCGGGCCACGTGCTGTGCCAACCCCCTGCATACCCAACCGCAGTGGAGCGGGTTTGTCAGTTAGGAGGTTTAAGTAAACTGTAATCTAATTATAATTAGTGGCTAGGAGTGTGTCAGTAATATCAGCCAGTCGTCTTGACGGAGCGCCACGTTTAACACTTGGCAGATGACACAGCAGTTGGAACTCCGACAACTGCCTCCCCATCTGAGGGGGGGGCGCATCTGCCATCACCAGCTCTGAGGGGGGCTTCGCGTGACCCTCACTGGACAGCCTCGGTGCAAGTCGTTCTCATCCTGCGGGCCGCCCAGCTGCAATGCCAGCCTCTTTAGTGATGAGTATTTTAGCAAAGTGTTCAACCCGTGTGGCGCTATAAACAGTAAGACTGGGCTCCATGGCAGATCTGGACATTAGAAATATTGTTTGATTTGTAAACTGTTGCTCGTTTTGAAAGGCGCTATATACAGTAAAGGCGACCACGCGTCAACCAACACTGAATTGGATCGATGGGTGTGGAAACTGAATTAAAGCTGCTGCCCTTGTTAGGTGGGCTTTAGGCAGAGTAAGCTGAGTAGGCACCAGCCTAGGGGAACCATACCTTGGGGTTTGTGTGCCCAAACTTCAATTTGAGACCCCCCACCCAAACCCGCTGGATCTGGAGATGCATGTCAACCCTCCTCCTCAGTTATTTTCATATGTAACCAGCACTCTTCAGATGTGATCACCAAGGTGCCAAGCGGTGGTGGACGAAGAAGCTGAAAAAGGAACACATCTCAATGAAAACTGCAGTGACGGTGACAAAGGACGAGGGACAGAAACGGTTTCAAGACGTCACCTGAGCGTTCCAACTTCACCAAAGGCAGCGCTGATGTTGAAGACCTGCCAGTGTGAAAGTCGCCTGCTGTTTGGGTCAGAAGACATGAGAACCGCGACATGCTGTTTATTTTCATTAAGATTTTGTGTGTTTGTTGTAAATATGAGCACAAGAAAGGCACTATATAAATACAATGTATTATTATTAAGGTTTATTTTTTGGACCACCTTGATATAAACCGTATATTATTAAAGTAATTGCACGTTGTGCACTTATGACCCTCTGTCCGCCGGACACGCCATACAGCCCTCTGTCTTTGTGGAGGACGTGACGCCCGGACGGACGGCGCACAGTTTACTGCGTTACACCTGACGTCTGATGTTCTTCACTCCTGCCCTCTTGTGGATGACAGACGACATCACGCCCAGGCAGGGACACCAGATGTTTTATCGCTTTATATTTGATATTTCCAGGATTGTTCTTATTCCTGATCTCTGTGTCCCTGCTCAGTATAAGCAGGAATGAAAACAGATGGATGGATGGATATACAGTATATAATATGCACACTTTATATAATTTATAGATATATATATATATATATATACTAGCCATGGTGCTTGATGAAGACAGGTAATTGAATAATTCAAAAGTATTTACTGTCGCTTGCCCTACGTGTCCCTTCAGCGCCTTTCCTGCGTGTGTCTCTATGTATGAACGTCTCTTAATCTGCACACCCTTTCTTGAGCGTCTAGCGCATTGCCGTAAAATCTGTGTTTTTATTTTCTCACCTCCTGTTTGGTTTCATATTGAAGGCGACTCTCAGGGTGCCTCTTAAATCTTTATACAATACAATACAATAGAATTTATTTTTGTAGAGACCAAAATCACCCAAGAAGTGCCGCAATGGGCTTTAACAGACCCTGCCTCTTGACAGCCCTGCAGCCTCGACTCTCTAAGAAGACAAGAAAAAAAACCCAAAAAAACCCAGTAGGGAAAAAATGGAAGAAACCTCAGGAAAGGCAGTTCAAAAAGAGACCCCTTACCAGGTAGGATGGGCATGCAGTGGGTGTCAAAAAGAAGAGGGGGTCAGTACAATACAATACAATACAATACAATACACAGAACAGAACAAATCCTCAATACAGTATAAAAATAAACATTTTACAAATACAGAGCAGAATTTAACAGTAGATGACATCCCATAATATGATTTGGATTTGTTTAGAGACCTGGAGACCTCAGCCATCAAGCTGCCTCCCCCCTATTGGCCATTCCACAGTTGAAACAGTGCTGGGCCAGCCAATCCGATGAAAGGACCCCTCTACCCTACAATTCCTGCGATCCTTCATCACAGGTGACTTTACCTTAGGCAGGCAAAACAACTTGGCAGGTGGGCGGTGGGCACCAAGTGGCACATCTGAGTACCGAGAAGAGAAACAGAATAGGTGAGGGTTACTGTCATGTTACTTTTGTTTTAGTGTTAATGACAGTCTGCACAGTTAATCAGCAGCTCTAGTCAGGGTGTGCTAAACTGAAGTCGTGAATCTGAAAGCTGAGACCGAAGGGGCATTTCTTATAGTAGCAGGCAGACCACTCCACAGTTTAGGGGACCCTGTAACTAAAAGCTCGACCTCCCATTGTTATCCTTGGAATCCTCAGCAGGCCACCATCTTGAGATCTTAAAGTGCGCTCAGGTTTGTAAGTCATGATAATTTCAGATAAGTAAGCCAGACCTTGGCCATTTAATGCTTTATATGTTTAAAGGAGGATTTTGAAATTTGCCCTAAACTTAACTGGGCGCCAGTGTAACGACTCTAGAACTGGAGTTATGCACTCGTATTTTCTTGTAATAATTCTTGCAGCAGCATTGTGGATTAACTGAAGGCTGAATAAAGAACAGTTTGAACATCCAGTGAACACCGCATTGCAGTAGTCAATCCTACTCCTCCTCATGCATCTCACACTCGCACTTCTTCTCCAAAGCCAAACTGACCAATCACATCGAAGCCAAACCGACCAATCAGATTGCTCAGCGGGACTGGACTCCCCCTGTTTCATTACAGACATACTGTATCTAGAAAGGCACTATATATGACCAATACTAAGTCATGAACTGAAGGCCTGTCCTTCTCTCGTTCTGATTAGTTCAAATCTCTTTCCCTGCCCAAGCACACTGACCCCTCCGTCCATTTTGCCACTGTTACACACCTATGGCATCCGAGGGCCGATTCAGCCCCCCAGTGCAGATGACAAATGACTGCCCCCTACAGGCCGGCATGTGAAGGGTCTCTCCGCCTGTCGCTTGTTATCCAGACACCCACTGAATCCGAAGGCCCGGCTGGATTTCCCATCTCCCACCGTGCCAGCCGCCGCTGTCGATGACTTCAATAAATGCTGCATGAAGAGATGTCTTTCAGTCCCTTGATAAAGTCAGCATTAATTCCTTAATCAAAGACCGCAAAGCTGAAATCATCTTCATCGTCGTCTTCCTCCTCCTCGTCCACTCCTTGTGCCACATCCCAATGCTCTGCAGCCCCTGAGCGCAGCGTTAGAGTCTAAGACAGAAAAATGAAATTTAGACCTCGTTGGCGTCGTCTGGGGAGAAAATGGCTGAGAAAAGCTTTCTGTGCTTAAATGTGGTGCGATATTCATGTGGAGAGGAATTAATCAATGGAAAAGCAATATATATGGATATAAGCGCCGAGCAGTCCTTTAGCGCACGCACTTCTTCATTCTGATGCATTGAGTTTGTATTCGCTTCCAGCTGTGCATTAAGGAAGTTCTTATCAAGAGCAAAAAATAAAAGAGAGGCGCAGGGGCCACAGAACCCGAGGGGGGCGCCATTGAGCTCAGCAATCTGAAAATGCCAGGCGGGCCGAGCCTATCTGGGCAACATCGGCAACAAGGCAGGAGCCTCCCCAGGATATGGCGCCCGACCATTACTTTGTGAGGTGACCATTAACAGTGCCATTATAATTAACAAGCCCCCATAATTAACGTCTGAGGTCAGAGTGGTGGGTCGTCACACCCAACCCGGATAGCTCTGAGCCTGGAGTGCACAGGTGTGGCCCCCGCTATATTCAGGTGACCGCCTGCATTACCCGAGTTGTTAGTCTACATGGAAGGGGCTGTGGAGGTGGTGAAGGGGTGTTTGTGTGTGTGTGTGATGCCAATCTGGGTGACACTGGAGTAACTGGCAGTCCATCCCAGGGATAAAAGGCACAATATAGCAAAAGCTGGCTGATTTGTGAAGAGGGTGTCCCTGGAGAGACGAGGGCTTTACTCACAGGAACAGGCTGATGGTGGCCTCTTGAGTGGTCTCTGTATTGTGGTGTGCACTTTGTAACTGTGATTTCTAATACAGTAATTGAGACCCCCTGCTCCCCCCTTTGTTGATTTTTTTTTTCCTTTATTGTAAAGGGAACGTGATGTCCGGGGGACAGGAAATGGGGTCTGAGAGCTCATGCAGATGCGAGATGTGACCGAGCATTCATTAGGAAGCAGAGGAGACTGTTTAGGTTGAGTGCCACGGCGACGCACTGCCCGCTTTTACAGAGATGAAGAAAACAACAAGCGTCGGCGGCCCCTTGGGAACTCGCTGCTTTTCATGACGTTTATTAAGTGATTTTGTTGTCAATGGTCACCTTGTGCAGTGCTGTGGTGTTTCAAAGCCTCCCTTTACCTTCCCAAGATGGCCTCAGAGTAGGTGCCGGAAGGGGCAGCCATCTTGGGAAGGTCTGGAATTCCAATGCTGCATTTGTGAGACACCCTGGGACTCTGAAAATGAAAAGAAGTTCTTTGGAATCGACACTCGCAAACTCACGGCAAGTTTGTCCGACTTCAGATTGTGACGTCAATCCAAAATGGCGACGTAGACTGTGAGCAGTAAGTGACACTTCATAGGTTTAATTTATGATTATTAGAAGAACTTACTATAAAATAACCAACACATAATACTGAATGCTGAGAACGTAGATGTCAACGTTACCAGAACAAACAACAAAGGGAGAGACCGATGTTCGCGTGATACGTCATGCATTTCGCTCAGTGGTTGCTTTGTGCAGTTTTATAATGTATGACATGACAGCACACTTTCTGCGCCTTTCCTGCTCATCAGCGTCTTCTTCGGTCCGGACTTGTTGCTGGAACAGCTGCTTAACTTTCCCACTTGGGCAGCGCCAACACGTGGAGGTCACAAATGATGCAAGTGCGACTTCTCAGCTCCGCCGTTTGACGAATGCCACACAAGACCTTCTTTTACCTTCTCAAGATGGCAGCAGAGGTGGTGCCTGGATGGGCAGCCATCTTGGTAAGGTCCGGAGATGCCATCCATCAGGTTGACCAACCACCTAAGACATCTGATTCGGCCATTTTATTTTGTTCTGAAGGACGACTTTCAAATTTAAAAATGAACGACTCCTCTTGAAGTGCGTGTTCTGATACATTGTCTTTGTTTTCACAGCCTGTACATGTGAAATGCTAAGGGTTATGTTTGTCTGTCACGCGACTGCTCGTGATCCAGTGGTGCTACGACCTTCGCCATGATGGCTGGCAGTAACTACGACAGAGTTATTAGGGTTTGTGTCTTTCCTGTGGCAAACTGAGTAGCGGAAAGTGGTCAACAAAGGAGACACGGCAAAGAAGAGGGGTGACATCTGCTGAGCATCAAGCACAAGTGACATGGCGTGTCCTGCTGGTCCCTCTAGAGCTCAGGATGTGACTGAAGCTGGTGGAGCAAACAATGTGGCCGATGGCAGAACCCATGAAGGTGGCCAGCTTCACTTAACTTTGTCACTCGTGGACCGCCAGCTACTTGAACCTGGCAGGACCAGCGGCCCACTTCTGTTTTTATTTTGTCTTTCTCAAGTCGGTGGATTTTTCTCGTAGATGCCACCACGTGGCTGCAGCCATTGTGAAAGGGTTCAGACAACACAGGGAAAGGTTTGGGGGCAGCCGCCCGTATACTCGAAGTAGGCTGCCGAATGTGATGGTCCAGTTAACCATTTCCACTGAACGTGTTTGTTCCCCCATCTTTGAGAAAGGTGGTCCATAAAATGACAGCCCTCTACCGGTCAATGTCATTCCTTTATTCCCTTTGAGCAGATCCAGTAGCTTGGTCTTCTCCGTTTCTTCTTCCTGCTCCCCACAGAGACCCCACAAAGCGCTCACCAGGGTCCCGTGGGTGACTACGCGTAAATTCAAATACGTCTTTTAAGAATTTATGCTGGTGGGCAGGCTGGTCTGGATGGTGGCCGGTCTCCTGAAGAGTGCCCAGCATGGCCACCTCGGCGCCAGACCCTGTAATCAAAGCACCGGCCCCCGGGGGGCCCCCCCCCCCCTTCTCGCTCTCTGTTCGAGCGTTGGAGCGCGTAACGCAGGCCCACTCAAGTGTGAGCGGAAGCGTCTTGTCTGAGCCATTAAACATGATTGGAAAATGTCCGGTGACGGTGCGACGGCCTTGGATTGAGCTCCGCCTTCGAATTGAACTCCTGCGGCGGGTCGGCGTCTCGCTGGGCTCTTCCAGACGACCGACCCGCGCCCCCGCACCGCGGGGAGGAGGACGCCACTCTATACAGACGAGGGACGCCAAGCCGGCAGGACTGATTCTCACAGCGGCGGGCCGACGGCAAGAGCGCTGGGGGCCGTCTGGCTTAAGAAAGCTCCGGAAGGCACTCGGCTGGCTTTTTCATTACTCCATGATGAGACATATGGAAAGAAATAAAGGAATAAAATAAAACAAGCCCAGCAGAAAACAAGGAACTGGCAAGAGCTGCGCATTCATGCTGTGTGGGCCGAAAACGATAGGCAGATGTCATGTGGAGCTCACCCACCGCTGAGGCCCTCGACTTGAAACGACAAAACGCTTCCTCTATGAGCTACCGGGACTCCGATTTGGATGGGGACCCCTGTGTTGTGATCGGGGGCTGGCCTGAATATTCTGAAAATGTGACTTAAAATCTAATCTGGGATGTAAAAACGACGTCTCATCAAAGAGCGCCCACAATTCAACTTTAGAACGTTCAGCCTGCCCCGATGGCTGTCTCTCCGCCTCGTGTCCTCCATTTGTTAACAGCAGATGTGAAGTCAGAGAGCAGGGGAAGGGTCCAAATCCCTGGAAGTGAGGACTGGGCGGCCGATTGTTAAAAAAAAAAAATACACGAAAAGAGTCGCTGTCATCTAACGAGCCGTTCTCTGTGTCCCTAATCACGAACTGTGGATGTGGAGATTGAAATCGCATCCAACGACTTGAAGGAATTGAATACTCCGCAGCCATCTTATATGGTGACTTATGTTCTCAACTATAAATGAGGCACAGAATGGGGGGAGCAGGCCTCAAAAACACAGACAGACAGACAGACAGATGAGGCCTGACCTTCAAGCCCTTACACCGGCCTGGTCCTACTGAGTAGGCCTCACCCCCAGGCTGCCTGGCCCCAAACTCACAAGGCAGGCTTTCTGGCCTGCACAGGCCCACAATGAGGCTAAGGCTTCCAGCAGGTAAATGCAGCAAAGTGTTCACAAAAAAAAACGTTAAAATCGTCTAATCCAGAACACAAAACAAATCTCCTTTAATGATTAAATAATTGTGAGAATTTTAAAAGGAACACAAAAAGCAAAGCAGGATAAAAAGAGTAAAAGGAAGGCAAAAACTTAAAACAAACCCAATAAAAAAAATGAAAACCTGGAATCCAAAAACAGAAAAACAAAAATTACAAAAAGGAATCAACAGCCACAAAAAGCAAAGCTGAGACTTTGTCAGTTGGGCCAAAACCACAGCTGTCGCATTGGGTGGCCCTCCCTCCTTAGGCTCCACATACAGGAGGCATGGCAGACAACAGCAAATACAAAGCACATAGACGAGAAGACAAAGGACGACAGCACAATGAATAAACTGCATATCCATACATGTGCGAATATTCCATGAATGCAAAGACAGAATTAATGACAGAAAATGACAACACACATTAAAAATTAAAATAAAAACAAAAAGATCAAACAAAGAAAAAATAAACTTGAGCCGGGGCAACAACCTTAGCTGTACCATCACATCCAGGAAGTGTGATGACATAACACGTCACATGACCGGACGAGTGCTGAGGCATCCTTGACCTTATATGGGAAGAGGGCGGCCAACAGCTGCAGCGCCACCGGGGGGTGCAGGGGCACAAAAGTGACATTCTTAAAAGATAGACAAGGCTGAAGAAAGAAAGAAAGAAAGAAAACATTCAGTAACATTCAAAATACAAAGAAAACAACAAAGCAAAGGCAGGGATGGAGCTCTCCACACGCCATGACAGCAGGCTCTTCTTTATGGAGAGAGTCATGGAGTGAAGGGGACACCTTGACAGGGGACTCTTAGGACTGCCGGCCCCCACAAAACTCAAGATTGGGGCCCCTCCATCCGTGCAGAACAGAGAAACACCAACACAGAGTAAGCCAGACACCTAAAAACTTGAGAAGTGGGCTCTTCAGCCCGCACGCCTTACACAATAACAGGCACACTTATTATTTAGGGGTGTTGTTTTAATATACCAATTAAAATTAATTGAATTTTTATTAATTACATTTTAATATACTAATTATATCTGAGCAAAACTCACAATCAGTATATATTTTCTCTAAAAAGAATCCAGTCAAGTTAAATTGAAGTAGGCACAGGGAACAAAAAATTCTTTTAGTTGTCAGTCAACGTGCTCAATAAAAAGTCCAATGAGAGCTTCACAAAATTCAAAAGGGAAATGAAATCCAAGACAGGGAAGCGAACAACACAAGCAGGAGAATGAATGACTCGGCACCAACGGTGGTCTTTCAACTGCAGGGGGGCGGGGGGAGTCTCCACCTCTTTACGTTTTACATGGAGAGCAGAAGGATAAGAAATAACATAAGATCCAAAATAATTCATAAACAAGACAGTAGGAATTCACTTTAATAAAAAGGTAAGTGTCTGTGCATCTGTCTGCATGTCCATCTGGTTACCCTGTCTCTGTCATTCCAAAAGATGGTGCATCACAGACATTAACAAAGCTTTTACAAATCCCATACCAAATGGCATATCACAGAGACATAGGCACTGCATGGAGCGCTGCAAACGTTAGCGCTGAGTTCTAAGTTGTTTACTTCGATTTCTTCTCGTCTTCGGTGGGTAGCACAGGTCGTTAAAGAATAAGGCAACACATAAGGCACATAAGATGAATCTCAGTTGACCTCCCTCGCAGTCCAGTCCTAAATGGTGAAGATGATGATGATGATGCAGTGAAGAAGAAGAAGAAGAAGAAGAGCACTGCCACTTGGCTGTCTCACTTCAGCCCCAAGTGTGGCTGCCTGAGGCTCCGCCCCCTGTCCCTCCTTCTGCCTCCATCTTGCCCTGGCCCCTCCCATCTGTGCCTGTTGCTACATATTATGGGGTGGTCAAGTGACGGGGTGGGGAGGGTTTATGGTGTCCACATTGTCTCAATAGTTTGTGCTTTTCTTGTGATTTTTGTCATTTCCTTCCTTTGTTCTTTGCATTGTTTTGTAATTTCGCCCTTTCACTATCGCTGTGTAAGTCCACTACAGTTAACATTGGCCGCCTCCATGAGAGCATCAATGGAGCCAGCGGTCACCAGGCACCTGACGCTGTGCAGCAAACGTCAGCAAGACCTCAGAGGGTGGCAGTGCACCAGCCACAGGTGGGCTAACAGGTATGGGGGGGCTCAACCCTTCCTGCTGTGGTAGCTCAGACGTGCAGACTCAGCTCTTCTTCTGCTTGTGACGTCCGTTAACTCCTGGGTTGGCTGTTTGCTCTCGTCGACACCGAACCACCTCTACGACTGGGTCTGACCAGCTGGGGGGCATCGCTGGGTCTGTCAAACTACATGACTACTCCACGTCACTAAGATTATGTCAAGGAAAGCGACGACTGGAAATTACTGGAGAAGTCGACTGATGTGACAGGCCATGCCTTATTGTTTACTAAGGACAAACTGGAATTAATGGAGGTGACCAGTAGAAGAAAACTTGAGACAACCAGACAAAAGGTCGTTAATGAGATTCCATTCTATTGTCAAAACAAACTGAAAAACCAAAAAATAAAACAAAGTCGAAGCCAAAAAAAGAAGAAGCCCTAAGAACAGCAGCAAAGATCAGAGCTGCACACTTGCTGGGGTTTGTGCGAATTATCCGCAAACTTGGACAACAAATGGCCTTTACACTGATGAGGCGCCATGACCGCCAATGCAGAGCCCGTCTTACACGTGCAGGAAAGTCAAAAGTGCAAAAAACACATTTTAGAAAGAAAACGTCAGAAATGAATTTGACGATCTCAGCAGATAAATAAAATAAATAAATAAAAACAAACAGCAGCACAACAGGCTCAGAAGAACTTGAAAGAGCTGAATTAAGAATCCCAATCAGAACAATGCCCTTGGCACCATGCCACTCCACATGTCCCTTTGCCAATTGTGGATTGGCAGCCTCGGGTAGGCACGAGTCAAGCACCAAGTGTTGTCGGCCACCAAGCGCACGCTGCCCGGCCATTAACGCACATGCGCACTGCATATATGAGATGGGCACCAGATGGCATGAAGCACCCCCCCCCCCATCCTGCCACTCCGCCTGGCGCGCTGCTCTCACACTTCGGCTGCGATTCGCGCCTTTCACTTCATTCATTTCGTTCGACTTCTCATATCCTGCTTTTCACAGCTGACACGTGTTGTCTCTCGATGTTTTTATAACGGCTGCGCCTCTCCTCCACTCTCCGGTCCGTCTGCAGTTTTTATTTCTTTCTTTCTTTCACTATTTAATATTCCACGCTTACATTCGCGCCTCCAAGTTGCTTGCGACTCAGCGTCCTCCTACCCGCCCGTCATGGGCCAGTTAAGCCTTAGTGAGGCAGTGGAGAGCAGGTACGTGTGACCCGGGTTCAAGACGGGCACCCTGAGGTTTAGCCAACTTGGTGTTAATGGGAAGTTATCATTTGACCCACACACCAGGGGGTCACGTCTATGTCACCGAACAGCTGAGGTGTGGGGCTAATAATGCGAATGTCCCTCATGGGCGAAGAGAAACTCTGCCAAGAGCGTCCACACCTGATACGTTTGGCCAGTCAGCCTGAAAGCAGCTGGCACACCGTCTGCCTTTTACTCTCCCTGTGCCCAAACAGCGGGGATTCCTGCACAGAAAGATCATCTGGAAAATAAGATGACACCCAGTAAGAAACTGTGAACCAAGCTGGGGTGCTCGCCGGCGGGTTTAGATACAGTGGACTCGGAATTTCTTGTGACCCCCTTTCCCTTTTTACACATTTTGCTACATACCCCAGAATGATGCAGCGTGAACGGGACTTTCATTTGTTAAAAATTCAGAAAATCTGAAATGTCACATTGACACCAGTATTTTGACCCCCTTCGTCACTGAAGCCCCTCTGGCAGCCATTCCAGCCAGGAGTCCTCTTGGGTTTGACATGACGAGCTTTGCACACCTGCATTTGAGGATTTCCGCTCTGTCGGGCCCTTGAGCAAGACCCTTAACCTACCGCCATCCAGCCCTGTGACTTGCAGGCTGGTGGCACGATTGGCACTCAAGCCACCATAAAGAAAACTCGACAAAGTGTGCTGCTGAGGTGGCCGGCAACGTGCTTTATCGGTGCGCACTCCCACCCTCAACCTTCCCTGCAGACCCCCTCAAGTTCTGTCAGGTGGGATGGAGACCATCAGCAATGCAGCCAACAGAGTCCAGCTGCAGAAGAGACAGCCTGAAGCCTCAGACAGATTCAGGAACCTGAGGCATTCTGAGGCTCCTGTCAACAGCATCTCTTGTGACTCCACCCACTTTCCAGAAGCCACTCCCCTTTGACACATGCGTCCCTGCTGCTCAAACCAATGGACTCCGTAATTTCGAAGCCCATTTATCTCTGTATTCACTAAACTATCGAGGTCTCTCAGCTCTGCATCCAAGGCAAACGCACCGCATGGACGTGTCTTTAGTTACTGGTTTTATATATTGTGAAGCCGGGGGTGCGTACAGCCACCCTAACCCCGACACAGACAGGCAGGACACCAATTGCCACACAGCACACGCTTTATTGACAGTTGGGGGACGTTTTCCTCTGCTCCTCATAGCACAGCACACACAGCACAACACGGTCCCTTCTCTCTCCAGCCAGTCCTTCTGCCTCCACTCGTCCTTCACGAGCTTCGGAAACTTCCTCCCGATTCCGGCCGATGGATACCAGCGACCGGCCCCTATTTATAGGATACCCGGAAGGAGTCCAGGTGCCCAACGAGCTTCTTCTGGGTGTGGTAGAAGTGCTGCTAAATAGGGCCCTGCAAATGTCCTGGCGCCCCCTGGCGATGGCCACGGGCCCCAGCAGGGTTGAGCTTCTGTGCTTATAACCCGTGGCTCCACCCCACCGGAAGCCAAGGGGGCCGCCCCCTGTCTGTCCGGGGGAGAAACGGTCTTGAATATACTCTCTCCCCCCCGGTCCTTCCATGGTCAGGGCATCCCAGCCAGGTAAGGACCCCAGCCGTCCGCCACAATAAATATATATATATATATATATATACTGTGGCATCCGGCCAGGGCTGGAGCCCGGCCGGGATGCCCAGGAGGACTGGAGGAGGGCTTGTGCCTCCTCCAGACCGCGAGGGGGCGTCCGCCCTGGTTATGTTGGGGGCCACAGGTAGAGGGCTTAGAAGCCAAGCCCTGTAGGGACCCGTGGCCACCGCCAGGCGGCGCCCCGGTGCCTGAATATCCCTGGAGCCCAGCACTTCCACCACACCAGGAAGTGCTGGGGGGAAGACGACAGGGGACACCCGGACGGCTTCCGGGTGCGCAGCCAGCACTTCCGCCACACTGAGGCGTGTCTGCGGAGGAGTGCCGGGAAGCAGCTGGAGCCCATCCGGGTTCCTATTTAAGGGGCCACCTCCCTTCAGTCGATGGCGGAAGTCGGGTGGAAGAGGACGGAGCTGGAGAGAGGACTGGAGGCGGCCAAGAGACAGGCATTGTGACTGTGAGGCCTGGACATTGGGGAATCGGTGCTGGAGGCACTGGGGTTTGTGGTGCACGTGACATGCTGTAAATAGTTATTGTAAATAAACAGTGTGTGGTGGATCCAACGATGTCCGTCTGTCTGTGTCCGGGTTCAAGTTCACAATACATACAGCTTTTTTGTGTGAAAAAAATAAAATGAACCAATTTTCTAGGTGAAGCAACACATAGCATTAAAGGTGTCCCATGAATCCAATTAATAAATGATGTAATTGCACGGTAAAAAATAAACGTCGCGTTTCTCACACAAATATAAAAAGGTTCCGGGCCTCACAGTGTCTGAAGTGCAGAGATCTGTCCTGACTGCAGCAGGGTCCTTCTCAATGTGACAGCAATTCTCAGGCCTCTCCAGAAATATCCATTTGGGCTCAGAGTTGCCACCCCTTTGTTCATTTTGCTTGGTCCTGGTGACCCATTGTGAGGTCCCGAGGGTCCTGAGCAGGTCCTCATTCACAATCTCCCTAGGACTTTGTCCCATTTAGCTTTCCCGCCATCTCGTCCGGTCTCCCAATCCCTGCTGCTGCCACCACCACCCTACTTCACCATTTGAATGGCACTGCACAGGTGACGAGTGACACCCGACATGATGACTCACAGAACTGTGTTTGTCACACACGGAGAGCCTTTTTACAAACTTCAAGTGGCTCCCATGTGGGTCATTTCCTGAGGAGAGGCCACTCTGTCATAACGTGTTGAAGTGATGGTAATCCTTCTGGAAGTTTCTGCCCGTTCTCCCCTAATTGTCCCCCTAAAAGTCAAGGCTGGGGGGCTGTCAAGAGGCAGGGCCTGTTAAAGCCCATTGCGGCACTTCTTGTGTGATTTTGGGCTATACAAAAAACTAAATTGTATTGTATTGTAATTGTGTGGCTGGGCAGGCAGCTCTAGGAAGGGTGGTGTTTGTTCCAAACGTGTGCCACTGCACTCTCAGGAGCCTTCCCTGGTCCTGTGTCTCTGAGCTCTGCTGGCACTTCCTTGGACCTCATGGCTCGGTCGTCACTCACCTGTGCTACACGCTATGAACAGGAATTGACTCCAGGTGAGCTCCAAACGAGGCGTACAAACATCTCGACGATGATCCATACAACGGCGGACCTGAGCAAAAAGATCAAGGGTCTGAACACTTGTGCCAAAGGCATAGTACAGGTTTTGAATTGTTAATAAGATTTTTAAAAATCTAAATTTCTGGTTTGTCATTTTGGAGTATTGAGTGTTGTTTGATGAGGGAAAAATAAATGTAAACGGTTTTATAGCACAAAAGCTGAAGAAGTAAAGGAGCCCTGAGGACTTTGTGAATGCACTGCATGTGACTCCACAAAAAAAAAGTTAAAACTGGCAAAACGGCATCAGTGGTGCCAGGAACAATAACGGGGCCATACTGGGGAAACAAGAGGAGATGCACATCTCAGCTTTAATCTTCAAAGAGGTCCATGCGTCAGAAGCGTCTGGAAATAACTTGAGGAAGACAACGGACACAAGTGGGCACAAAACACAACGTGTCACACAAAAAAATCACTGAAATGTTTACAAAAAAAGGAAACAATGGAATGCTGCTGCTGTTCTGCGATGGCCCCTTTACTCTCTGGAGAAGATTCTGGGCTGTCATCTTCTGCGTAGCATCCGTCAGTCTTCGGCAGAGGTGTGATCGCACGTACAGCCTCAAGTTTTTATTGTATTTTATTTAGTTTTTTATTTATTTATTTTTTGTTCTCCCTTTGAGATGAGTGGCACGGTTTTCGGCTGCTGTGCATTTCTCCGTTTTGGCAGGGTCCCCTCAGAGCGCGGGGCACAGCGTATCAATCTGACGTGACAGCGCCCCGCTCCTGAGGGGACCGCCGGGGTTTAGAAGGATGACTGTCCCGGAGGCCGGGAGCGCTGGCAATCTGTCAAACGCCGTGACACTCCGGCGGAGGCCGTTCACACGGGGCCCACCGGGGCGTGCGTGCCACACAGGAGGCTCGCACAAATGGATTGACTCTCCACCGCACGATCGCATTAAGAAGCAAGTCGCTCCGAGATTCATTTGACACTCGCAGAGCCCGAGCCGACTGCGGCGCTGGAGCTGGCGCGTGCGTGTTGAGGCGTGAGCTTGGGCGCGGGGCGGTGTGTGTGTGTGCACGCGCGGGCTAATGCGCGCACACACACCTACAGCAAGCTAAGGGCCAAAGCCAGGCAAACGTCTCTTTCAAAGCGCACGGTTTCATTTCATCTTAATTGTGCTTATTACTGATTTATAGAGCCCTGCGCTCGCTGTGGCTGTTTGTTATTCTCCCCGTTTCATGTCTACGGGCCGCTCTGCAATGAATTCTCCTCATCATTATTTTATAATGTTTAATCCAAGGCCATTTATTTATTTTAATAGTTGTCAAGGACATCTGTTTTAATAGTCGCAGGACAAAGGCACTTGAATGTGAAGTCACTGGGCTTTTATAAATTTGAACTGTCACAATTTAAAAGCCACCTGAGAATGAGCCTGTGTCAATATTTGTGACACCTGTCTGTTATACAGTCCCTTCACTCTCTATTGTATGGTGTCTTTCATATCTGTCCGTTGTGACCAAGGATGTGCGAAAAGAAAAAAAAAAAAAGCTGAGGTGCCAACCAGGCAACCCCTTTAAAAAAAAAAAAAACAAATGGATTTGGTACAGTTATAGGACCTTCAAGTGTCAGCGGTGTGGCTCTGTCGCCGCTGATGTCCAGGTCCAAAGTGGACACCTGCTTCCAGGAACTGCCTGTTCTGATGACGTCTGGGGTGGGAGGGCGCTGTGGGTCATCCTCGGAACTGCAGTGGAGAGAGTAGCGACGGTTAGCGATATAGCGCCCCAAGGTAAGCAGAGCCTGGAAGGTGGTCCCCAGGTGTGCATGCATGACACTCTCTATCAGATATTCCCTTTCATATCTATCTAGTTATCGAGCCATCTATGTATTATATAGTGCCTTTCACATGGATCTGATAAAGTAGCCTTCATATCTAATATACAGTGCCATTCATATCTATCTATCATATAGCGCCTTTCACATCATCTATCTAATACAGTAACTTTTATATAATCTACCATAAATTGTCCTTCATAACTCTATATTATATAGTGTCTTTCATATCTATCTCATATTGGAGCTTTCATGTGTATGTATTGATAGTGCCTTATTTAGTCTCTTTGTGTATAGTGTGTTTTTTACCTATCTATCATAGATGGCCTTTCATTTTTTGAATTGTTTTTAAAAATGTGATATATTTTATTACTCTCTGAGGGGACATTGTCCTGTTTCATGACAACTGGAGGGCAGAACGCCAGGTCAGCCATTGTTCGGCGCCCCTGGAGCAATTATCAGGTTAAGAGCCCACCAGAAAAGATTACCTTAAGGCAGCATCGGAAATGTCACTGGCAACCTTTGAGATATAAGCACTGATCCTTGGACACAGAGCCACTGCTGTCATTTATATAGTGTCTTTCATATCTAATGTAGTAGCTTTCTTGTGAAAGGCACCATATGATCTCTCTCTAATACAGTAGCTTTCATATAAATTATAGCATTTTTCATATCTTCTATCTAACATAGTTGCTTTCATTTCTATTATATAGTGCCTTTCATTAATATTTATTTCAGTAAGTGTCCTTCATTTCCATTATATGGTGCCTTTCTGTCTCTCCACCCATTTGTAGTGCCTTATTTAGTCTCCTTTTTGTATTGTTGAGTGCCTTTCCTGCTTGTCTATCTATCCATCTATCTACATAACGTACCTCATGATGTGTGGTACTACAATGTGGCGCCTTGACTTTGGCGTTTCCTCTTCCTGCATACACCGTATTTTCACCATTCCAACATAACCTTTCTTTTTGTTCATTCATTATCTGTTCCCTTCTCCTCTGCGTGCTGTTCCTCTCATTCATCTTTCTAATGAGACCACCTCGGCCTCACAGGACCCTCTTTTATTTTTTCTAAATTATTACCACAAAATAAGGGACTCGTGGTTGTAAATTCTGCTCAGAAATGTCCCTCTCGGTGCAGCTCATCATTCTTATGGTGCTCAATAACTCAATAACGTTTGTCTTCTTCATACTAATAAAAAGGCGCTATACTCTTTTGTGCACAGGCCACCATTCGGATACGATCCACACTGACCGCAAAACAACATTAAAATAATACTCCGCACCTGAAATATTTTAATATGATGCCAACCTTGTGTAGTTTGCAGTGATGACACAGTTTTTAATCTTACATTTTAATGCAGAAGAGACAAGAGATCTTTATGATATAATAAATGCTGTACTATGGTAAACGTGAAAAACACCCACACAAAAATAGAAAAGAATACCTCATTTTCCTCGGGTGGCATAACCCACATGCCATCTGACCAGTTGTATGTGCAAAACGCGTTCATTTTTTTTCCCTAAAATTGCGTTAAATAGAACTTCCGGTAAAATCATTGACAGGAAAAGCAGGTCGCATGGGATTGGCTTTTAGAACGCAAGACCCGCCCCTTCCCCGCCTTCATTGGAGGTCATTAAGCGAGCGTCGTACGTCGTCGTTCCGACCTCGCTGGCACTGCCAAGGGACACCCGGCATTTTCACAGTTCTGCCCTCCAATTCCATTCGCTTTTCGGCGTTTCAGTCCAAATAAATAATAAAAACTTTCGTGTTTGAGTGTGTCCAGAGTCGCGCAGACAAGCTCGCGGGGTTTAGTTGTTGTTTCTGATAAAACTTGGAGCCGTCAGCAAACTTTCCAGAAGCTTCCCCTCATCTCCGGGACTGTCTACCGAGCGTGGGGTATTTAAAGACGGGCGTCACGACAGCGAGAAGCCCGCAGGGTGGCGGTGACTGTGAGGAGGAGCTCTGGAAGGAGAAGTCGGGAGCCCCGATGATTCGCGTGCGGGAAGAGGCGAACACAAGTCGGCAGGTGCGCGAATGAACAACGACTGCACGAGCTGAGGAGACGGTGCGAGGTGAGGCGTGACGTGACGTGTCCCGGCCTTTAATTGTTGTGAATGGCGGTCTCTAAGCCCCCTAACAGGCGAGAGGTTTTCACAGGCGCGCTGGAGTTTAGCGATCTGCCTGTTCGGTGCTGTGATGTTAAACAATAAATATGACCGGCGGCTTCACCCCGCATATCACATATTGGACGTGTCTTTTCCGTCGCTGTCCTCGTTACAGTATATGGCTGTTGCTCGTCGGCACTACGTGTTTAACGGGGCTTCTTGTTGGCCCATTTCAGACCCTTCGGGTGGCACACGCGCAGTGCGCGCCTTTTTATACACAAGCCGGGAGAATTTACCCGGGAAAAGCTGCTCGCGGCTGAGAAGACCGCCCTGTCACCGAAGTCCCGCCCAACGAGCAGGAACGTCACTTCCGCTGTGTCTGCAGAGACCTCACGCACAGAACAGCGTGGACCGAAGCGGCCGTCGCTTTATGAGACCAGCGTGCGAAAAAGGAGGACGCAGTTTGAAGAAAACTTCATATTCCGCTTGGCCTGCCATCACAAGTACCTTTGCCTTTTTTACTTTATTGCAATTAAACTCATTTTTCACTTGTTACCTTTGATTACGCTTGTAATACATTTGTGCTTCCCTGCTAATACAGTTTTATAGTTTACACCTGCAAGTTGTGGTTATTATAAAGCTGTGAAAAGTGTTGAGGACAGTAAAGACACCACAGAAGTGTCACGTCAGTGCCAGCTGCTTACTGATGTCCCCAGAAATGTTTAGCAGCACTTGGGAGGTGGAAGTCACCATACATAGATGGGGGCTGCGTCATGGCCTTAGCGTGTGGTTCGTGTTGTCCATACAGAATTTAAAGAAGCCGACGTGAAAGATGTGTGCATTGATAAGCCTTGTTCAAAATTCTGAGACTCCTTTCCAAGGGCAAAGGCGCTATAAACTGATCTGGCTTGTCCTTTCCTAACCGCTTTCTGTGTTCCAAATTGAGGTTAGTGTCCCATGGGAGGGAAAGGTACACTGCATTCCTGTGCTGCTGCTGCCTTGGGCTTTGTTTTTGATTCCTATTTCCCTGTCGAATCGCTTACTTGGGTAAAGGCGCTATATATCAACAGAGCTTTCAGTTGTCCATACAGTCTTTAAAAGGCTCAGACACCGTAGACGTGTGACGCTTTTCCTTGTGTACTGTCACACACGTGCCAGGGCTTAAATAAGAGTAGTGCCACGCCAGACCAGGGGGTGGCGAGCTGCACTAACTCTCTCTCTTTGTCCTCTGCAGACCATCCTTGGGAAATCCCACTAGGTGCCGGCACCATTGAGGACGCCACTTCTGGTAATGGTGACACGGGAGACGTCACTTCTGGTCACAAAGACGTCACTTACAGGTCCCAACTCTTCAGCTGACGTCACTTCTGGTTCCTGCCCAGATGACATCATTTCCGGTCACGGCCTTTAAAGCCGCCATTTTACTATTGTACCATACACAACTCTTTGGACAAAAACACCCAATTTGCAGCCAGGGATATTATATGGGCGGCTGCCCCAAACCTTTGATGTTTCCTGTGTCTTATTGTGACAGTGCGTGTTGTGCAAAGCTTAATGAAAGGCAAAGGCGCCATATAATGATAGGATGTGTTTTCCATCTAATTTCTGTGGTCCTGTTGGATATTAAAGGCAATATATGGCAGTCAAAGTGAGCCGTGTGTTTTCTGGGATTCCTACATCCCTGTCAAAGCCTTAACAGAGGTAAAGGCGCTATATAGTGATACTTTATGTGTGCCACCTGTTCTCTATGGTCCGTACAGACTAGTAGGTGAAAGGTGCTAATTATATACACACGTATACAGTGTGAGGGAAATGGCACCGTGTACTTTAGTTTGTGGCTCCAACGTCCCAGATGAAGATAAAGGCACTGAATAGCGACGTCTGTGTCGCCTGCCTTCTGTTGCCCGTACAGACTTGGAAGGGGTCTTTCCAAGATGAAAGACCCTGCACTTTGATGCCATGTGCTTGCATTCAGAGTTTTGTGAAGCTTATACAAAGGTAAAGGCACTATATAATGATATGACATGTCGTTTATATGCCTGCTTTCTGTGGTTCAAATTGACGTTCAACTCCCCGTTAGGGGGCTAAAGGCACTATATGGTGGTAAGAGTGGTCCGTGTGCCTTCTGTGATTCCTACATCCCTGTCAAAGCCTTTAGGAAGGTAAAGGCGCTATAAATTTGTATGCATCCTATCCATGCCATTTGTTTTCCGTGGTCTATACAGGGTTTAAAGGGTTTTTTGGAGGTGAAAGGCACTATATATATATATAAATCACTCAACGCTATGTGTTTTGTTTCTGATTCCTACTTCACTGGTGAAGCGCTTTAGAAGGTTAAGGCACTATATATCAGTGGGTATTTCCGTGCCACCCACTTTCTGCTGCCCATCCAGACTCTGGAATGCCTTTAAGAGGCACCATAAATGCGCGAGTCTGTGCCACATGCGCGGGGTGCTAAACACACAGACTAGTGCGGTACCTGGAGATGGGTAAGGGCACTAGATCAAGAGGTGCCATGCCTGTACCACCTGCTCGCCCGTGGTTCCCACTGAACCGGGAGCAGCAGTCATTGCTCATTCCGGCTATTTGTTTTACTGAGTGACTGGCAAAATAAATAGCGGCCCGCTGCCAGTGTTCCCCGGCTCCGGCATGGCAGCGCCACTTGATAAATGAAGTGTTCTTCATTGAGCCTGAACTCGGCGGCTTAGCGTATCACCTGGGCCCAGGAGAGGCCCGCTGCCTGTGTGTCATTTTTTCCTGTTCCTCTGACACGACTGCTTCCTTTCCTCCCCTTTCTTCATGTCGGCGGCTGCTCTGAGACTCGCTGTCAGGACGAGCGCTCCTGCGGAAGCGTGCCTCCCTCAAGCACATCAAATGATCTTCCTGCAGATACGGCCATAAATCTCAATTTTCCAGCCCACTACTTGAGTCAGCATGCCGTCTGGGGCGACTTTACCACCGGCAGGCACTGCTTTATCTTGTTCAGTCCTCGTGCAAACCCCCCACCCCCCCCCCTCCACCCCCGCCGCTCGCTTTTTGGGTCGCTTTGAACTGTGGCGAATACGAATGTCGCACGGGGCCCGCGGTGGGCGCCAGGCCGTGTCGGCCATGTCGGGGTAGCCAGCTGTGATGAGCTCGGTGCCCCAGAAATGAAGCTGTGCCCAGCTGTCATGTTAAATTAACAGAGACACGCGTCGCTCCCAAGCTGTGCCCGGCCTGCTTTCTGTGGTCCAGATCTACTCTAGAGAGACCCTTAGGAGGTGAGGGGCACTCTACATGGATGGGTCTGTGCCATGTGCTTAATGTGCTTCCAGGACTCACAGGAGGGTTGAGGCACAAGAGACTGGTGTGGCGCGTCTGTGCCACCTACTTTCATTGATCAACATTGGCGTTAAAGGCCCACAGGAGCTGAAAGGCACTATATGTACACGGTCATGTTCCAAGACTTCTAGGAAGCCTTAATAGGGTAAAGGCGCTATAAACTGATGTGGCACGATTGTGCCACCTGTTTCCTTTGGTCCAAATTAACATTAGTGAGGTCATCTGTGCCATCTGCTGTCTGTGGTTCAGATGTATTAAGGATAGTAAAGGCACTCCATACTGATGTGCCATATCTGTGCCACCTGTTGGCTTTGGTTCAAATTCACTTTAAAGAGACCCTTAACGCCGTCATACAGCGATGACTCCATGCCATGTGGTTGTGGTTTATTGGTCTTCAGATTACCAACATGCACAGAGGAAAAGACAGCACGCCACCCTCATCACCCTGGCCAGTGTGTGGTGGCAGACACACTCGACTGCCAGGGTACAAGGCAATGAGGTGTGTTAGGGGCGGGTGGCCTGCAGCAGTTCTCTGATTTGAAGGTGGTGGCACTCTGTTGTCACTTATACTGGTTGATGCATACTTTTCTGTTGCTCTCTGCAAAGTGACAAGGCTGCCTTCTCACCAGCTGCCCACCATCCTACACTCTCGGCATCAACGTCTGCAGTCCGTCTGAAATGTGCCAGTCTAGCTGTGACCTGACCTGTGTGTTGCCCACATGCTCAACTGTTAATTGGTGGGTGCCACCTGTGCTGAGCTGGTAATGAGGTGTTGGGCATCACAGTCACTTCACCTTTGCTTCTTTGTGTTTATTTCCCTGCAACCTGATGTGGTGGGTGGCTGGCATCTCTAGTGGCAGAGGTTAAGTGTGTTGTTCAAACTCCATGACTTGGGGGGCTAAGACTAACAAATCCAGTCAAAGTGCTGGGGCAGTGACGCTTTGGCACAAGAATGAGACAAATGGCCCAAATCTAAGGGGATCAAGTGTCTGCCCACCCTACTCAAGCAACAGCAATGAGGTGGGTATCCACTCTTGAGCCAAGTTAATTAAAAAGGTAAAAAAATAAAAACAGCCAGAGAGCAGGGGTTCAAAACCACTCTGGCCAGTTTGACCAGCCGAATCTCCCTGACCTGCCTCTGCCTTGACACTGAGACCTCAGGTGGTGGACCTCCGGGCAGTAAGTGCACCTCACCCACTGCCAGCCTGCCACTCGGGCCTCATGACAGCTTACTTTATCTTGGGAGAAATTGAGTTTTCTGTAGTTTTGAAAACAATTGCTTTTGTCTCCCACATATTGGCTTTTCAGACAAAGTTCTTTTGTATTGATCAGCTGAGGTTTCATTTAAAAAATTAAAATCCCAAGGAACCGGAGCTGACTCTTTGTGGCTCGCTCTATCTATCTATCTATCTATCTATCTATCTATCTATCTATCTATCTATCTATCTATCTATCTATCTATCTATCATATAGCTCCTTTCATATTATTAAACCCCGGCTTTTGCATGCACTTTATTCCTCGCTAATTTTGTTGTGACGATCTCGCCTGTGTTTAATGCGCACGCGCCTTGCCAAGATTCCGTGCAGGTGGGCATCCCTCACCTGGAGAGATCTATGGTAGACTGGCACTACTCAGGCTGGAATGCCAGGAGATGCGTGAATGTGAGCGAATTTCCTGTGTGTCGGCAACGCAGGTCACGCGGTAGCCAGCAAACATTTTAAAATGTCGCTCAACAGTGAGCTTTGCATTCATTTCTTTTGTCGATTGAAATATTATCACCAAGGCAATAATGATAATTACACCACTAATAATAACAATAATATTCATTGCTACTTTACGTCGTCCCTAATTAACTCTAACTCAAGCAATTATAGCGATACTAATGATTATGCAACATTTCACATTAAAATTGAATTTACATGATAAATAACGTAATTTATTAATGACACCAAACTAAAATTACTTTGGTGGCATAACTGGAATCTTGCACAGCCACATTCCAAACAAGACCCCAAAATGACGCCGAGCAGCCGTGCAATGCCAGCACATTTCCTCCAGCAGTCTGTCACACCCGTTATACGCCGTCCGCACTGCAGGTGACAATGCGCGTGTATGTATGGTGACACGTGACCTTTACCTCTTTTATGTATGAGCACACATAGAGATGGCGCTGCTCATGAAAGGTGCTGTTCTCATAGAAGCTGTGCACTATGACAAGGACGAGATGAACATTATTTTAGCATTTTTGGAGTGAAATGTATTATCTATCTATCTATTATATAGTGCCTTTCATATCTATCTATCTATCTATCTATCTATCTATCTATCTATCTATCTATCTATCTATCTATCTATCTATTATATAGTGACTTTCATATCTAGCTATCTATTATATAGTGCCTTTCATATCTATCTATCTATCTATCTATCTATCTATCTATCTATCTATCTATCTATCTATCTATAGTGGATTCACTTGTCACATTCTGGTGCATTGAGTGGACTCCGTTGACCGCTTGCCAATCCGACCTCCTTTATGAGTTTTTCAAACGCCAGCAAGTCGCGTGGCCGACCGGGAAGTCGCCTTGATCCCAGCCACGTGCACGCGCGCGCGGATTTCAGCACCCTGCAGACTTTTTTTTTTATTATTATTTTTAATATAAACTTTATTTTGCACAATAATAGCAGACATGAACACATCAATACAAATAACAATTTCTGAAGAAATAAACTTGAACTCTCCATTGGGCACTGCAAACAAAATTCTAACGTTTTTAAAAATATGAACCACAATTAGCCGTTGACCGCCCGCAACTAACACCTAACAATAGCACAGCAATAAATTCATTTTTGTTTAATGTTAATTGAGTTATATGTGTGTTCTCAAACGTGTTTGGGCTCGTGTAATCGTATACCTATAACCCAAACCCCCAAAAGGCTCTAACTTGCTGGACAGACGCCTACTTTCTGTTTGACCAGAGCCGGGGCCAAATACAGAAACGAAACTGACAGACGTCAGTGAGGGCGGGCGAACGATCTTTGTGTTTGTCACCACGTTATGACACTGGGAGTTCACTTAATGGCTCATTTATATAGATAGCTGATCGGAAGCAAGTCAGCGCTGTGCGACTTTACGGGTGTCACTTTTGGAGAACACTGCGCGATTGCTTGCTGAGATCGTCGGGTGCGACTTTATGGTCCTCTCGTAATCGGACCCCGTGAAGATGGCGGTGCCATTTCGCTGAGCTCGCCTTCGGTATTCGCTTCATTAGCTGCTATCTCACGACTGCCGTACGTCTCATGTAAAAGCAAAAACATTAAGTGTTACCGGGGATATGTGGCTGCTGGGCAATGACCCTCGAGTTTTCATCTTTAAACAGATGATCATAATATTTCTCGAAAAAAAAAATAAAAACAAGCAAACACAGTGGAGGACTTTAAATCCCCCGGTTTCTAACTCGCTCACTCTCTGCTCCTTCTCTTGTATCCACAAACGTCTGGCAGCTCCGCTTGCATTGCATCAACACGGGCTCGCCTCCTGATTGGTCAGCGTGACCTGAACCTGTCACACCTGGCGAACTCAAGTCGATGAATTATTAGACCTAAGTGGGTTTGGAAGTGTTAGAGGAGTTTGCGTTGGGCTGGTCATTATGGGAGGTTTCTCTCTCTCTCTCTACTAGCCCCTGATCTTCCAGTCCAAGAGATACGCGTTCAGTAGCGGCAAGCCCCTAATATAACGTAGCCCCCAAGTTATAGTAAACGTTTGGTTTCCCATTCACGTACGGCTTGCGCAAATCATCGCTCTTCGCGTTTTCCTCCGCACTCAACAGAGCGCGACAACCAAGACCCCGCAAATCATACAAGCGCCCCTGCCACATATCGTGGGTGTGACGACTTTACAGCCTGTCGCGACTTTTCGGATGACTTGGTGGCGATTTCACAAGCCACTCCGGATCGCGCAAATCGGGATTAACCCGCGTAGAACGCGTGAGGCGCTATATATAATAAAAGGAAAAGAGTCTCGGATTGTCACCATGTCACAAAATGAGCCTGGAGTTGCTGGATTTGATTTCTTTGGAAAGATGAAGTTTAGTTAAGTACCCTGCCTCTGACTTATGAGAGACCAGAGGTGGTCGAGCGCGGGCCCCGCTTGATATTATTACCGTTCTTTATTTAAAATATGCCGCATTGCTACAGAATGTGGAATAAAACGTGATGCCAGCTTTTGATAAAGGACATTTAAAAAAGAGTTACAACTCTATGGCAGTGGACCTGTACTCCTAATTGAAGACGCTTCGCTGAATGAACGTCGGCCCACCGGTTAATAAGCATTTGCCATAACAATCCACGAAAGGCACTTTATCATATAAAGGATGGCTGTCCGGCCCCTTGTGTCCTTACACAGTGAAATGTGATGACGCCCCCCTTGACAGGCGCTCTAACCCAATCACGGCCCCTTTATTCACAGGTCTGCCCCGCCCCCTAAAACTCCGCTCAGGTGGCTTTGCTTTTTGCGTTTGTGGCGTCAGCTCTTTGACGGCGGGCAGGTTGACCGAAATAGGGTTTCCTAAATTAACTTCACTTTTATTTTGTTGTTGTTGCTTCCTGCATTTTTGTGAAATCCGTGGGTGCGCCATAAGAGAAAGCAGAGTGAGCGAGGGGGAGAGGGAGCGGGCGACAGAGATGTAAAGTAAGACTTTACGATGATTGAGAGTGGGAAGATGGTGCAATCTGGACTAATTAGGCTGAAGTGTTGTTTTGCAGCTTAACTGGTATCCATGCAGAACTGCCACCCCAGGCGATTTAATGAAACAGACCCGAGTTCAGTGAGCACCAGAGACTCCTGGGAAGTGCCCCAAAGCGAGCGAAAGTGACGGAACAAACGGAAAGCGGGATGGGGGGGGTGCAGTTAAAAAAAAATCACAAGTGCCATTTCTGTTGTTTTAACTCAAAAAAACTAAAGAGAACTTTAATCACAGATTGTGAGGCATCTGCCTGCTGCTACTTCTTGGGCAAAATTCTAAAATATTACATTGAAAAGGGGACGGCGCGTTGGGGAAGTTCTGAAGGAGGACAGAACACTGGGCGTCCCAGCTGGCATCGGTCACCCACCCAGGTCCTTGTTCTTTCTTCTTCTGTGTCCATTAATGGATACGGGGTTGGGGGGGGGGGGGGGTGGGGTTTGGCCCACCGGTGCGCCGGACTTCTTTACGTGGTTCGCCTTGCTGGAATATTTCCATTGCGTGACGGTCAGTTCTGTAAGGTCATCTCTATTACCATCCAAAATGGGACCATAATGGCCAATCCTAGTTCATCTAAGAGCACAGAGATCTAAAAAAAATAACTGGGCTGTAATGTGGAGGTGGGATGGGTGGGGGGCTCTGAGCACCCCTCCACTTCTTCATCATGATGGTGTTAGCAGTGGGATATAAACTGCCATATCCAATCAAAGAAGTCTCATCTCTTTTGAAGGAACTGAGACAACTGAAGATGCCAGGACATGAACGATCCTTCTAAAAGTGCCCATAATGGCAGTGCCCTGTGCTTGCAAAATAAAAGGGAGAAACCGAAAGACAAACTCTATGTATGCTTTGTCACATAGTGCATGCTGGGGGGGTCACCTTCCATTTTGTGGTGTGACAAAAATGGGGCAATGAGAGGTGCTCAGTCACACTGTGCCCAGGGTTGGCACTTCAGGGGAACACGTAGCGGCACTAGGACCCCTCTGCTCTCTCGTAGAGGGCATCCACTTTGGCCAGTTCTGCTTGTTGGTTGCCCACCTGTGACCTTTTCGGCCAGCTGCTGGATGGCATCGTGCAGTTCTGCTGGGTCTGTCATTTGCCCCAAAATATCCTGCCTGGAGAATGAAGGGTGCAGGGCAAAGCCAAATGCTTGGGGTGCCAACTGGCCAAAAACTCTGTGTAACTGGAAGAAAAACTGAGAAGTGAAACGAAAATGAGGCGCCTTCTTACAGAGCAGAGCTCTTCTTGCTGGATCAACAGGTGAGCGTTTCTGGCTTTAAATCAAGGCCAGCACCGGAGTGACATGTCGCCTTCTGGACCGGAAGAGGCGGGGCTTCCTTTTGAGTCACTGCCTTCAAGGGGCGGGGTTTCAAGGCTGTGAAGGAGAGTGGAGCCAAGACTGTTAGTGACAGCACCCCCCCTCGTCCCAGGGTGGTACGACTTACCTTAGGTGAACCTGGCAGGTGACCCTCTGGCGAGAATACATGACAGCGTCTAAACTCCGCACGACTCAAAAGTCGAGATAAGCGTGAAAAACACAAAGAAACAGGTAGAATGGGGGGAAAAAAAGTAAAACTACAGACTCGCACCTGTTAGAAATAAAGAAATGTGACTGCTCAGCATGAGGAGAGGGCAGTGCAGCCCAGAATTTGGAAGAGACGAGAGTGAAAGGGTCGTGTAGCTGGCCGGACGTTAAGACCAAACATATAATCGGCCTAATGGGAGTCGGACAGTCGTATTGAGTCTTGTGTTCATAAGTCGGGGTCTGTAATGTTTAACCCCCAGGATTTTGTCACCCTAGGTAGAGCCGGGCCTGGCTACCTTTCCTGTCTTCGGGTATATCTGGGCAGTGCCAGTCTAACTGAGAAGGGGGTCCAACAAGGTTACAGCTTTCTCGCGCGTCAGGCAGTCGAGTTTGGGCGATGGCACTTTCTAAAAATGGAAGCCCCCCCTCCCCCCACTGACGAGGCGAGCTCGACAGCCACCCAGGTACGCCTGTCACTTCTCGGTCGCTCGTTAGGATGCTGTTAATTTGCACTCGTGGAAGGCGGAGAAGTGGGGGGGAGTATGGGGGGGGGCTAATTGACAAGTGACGCGACAGCTCGTCTTTCCTGAAAGGCCTCAACATCTGCTGGCTTTCCCGTGAGCGGAGCCCACCTGCATGCCAGTCGTTGTACCAGCTTAGCTTATCAAGGCTGCTGCCCTGCCATCGCTCGGCTCATTAGAAGAAGCACGTTGGCCGAAGTGCAAGAAGCCCAGGATTAGTGAAGACGCAGGCCTCCTCCACGTGGACACCAAGGGTGCATGTTGACCAGCGTATGCAAGAGAGAATTTCCCTGACTATAAAGACCCTGTGCATGCCAGGGTGGGGGGGGTCACCTTCCATTTTGTGGTGTGACAAAATATGGGGCAATGAGAGGCGCTCAGTCACGCTGTGCCCAGGGATGGCGCTTGGCCGTGGGCTCAGATATGAGCATTGAGGTCTCTACGTAGCGGCGCTAGGCATTGTCAGGGACCCCTCTGCTGTCTCGTAGCGGGCATCCACCTTGGCCAGTTCTGCTTGTTGGTTGCCCACCCGTGACCTTTTCGGCCAGCTGCTGGATGACATCGTGCAGTTCTGCTGGGTCCGTTATTTGCCCCAAAAATATCCTGCCAACTATGCTAGTTAGACCCGGGAGAATGAAGGTACAGGACAAAGCCAAATGCTTGGGGTGCCAACTGGCCAAAAACTCCGTGTAACTGGAAGAAAAAATGAGAAACGTAACAGAAACGACGCGCCTTCTTACAGAGCAGAGCTCTTCTTGCTGGATCAGCAGGTCAGCGTTTCCAGCTTTAAAGCAAGGCCAGCAGCGGAGTGACATGTCGCCTTCCAGACCGGAAGAGGCGGGGCTTCCTTTTGAGTCACTGCCTTAAGGGGGCGGGGTTTCAAGGCCGTGAAGCAGAGTGGAGCCAAGACTGCTAGCGACAGCTCCGCCTCTCATCCCGGGGCGGTACGACGTACTTTAGGCAAACCAAGGCCAGCACCGGAGTGAGATGTCGCCTTCCGGCAGCGGAAGGAATGGAAGTTTTACCTTCTAAGTTCTGGCTTACAGAACACAAGGCGGAAGTATTGGAGAGGCCATGAGAAAGCCGTAGAGAAGGAGGAGCGAGTGTGAGCTACAAGCCCCACAAACCTAACGGACTTGCACCAGTTGTGCCAGGAGGAATGGAAGGTGATCCAGGGCACCTGATTTAAGTGAAGCAAATGAAAGGCAATGCCTAGTAAAGCGCGTGGGTCCATTAGATAAACCAGTCCATCTCCTGGCTGTTATTCTGACATGAGCACTTGTTGAAATAAAGTGGACCCCCTCATTGTGTGCAGGTGTGCGACTCTGAAAGTGTTTAGCCGAGGTGTGTGGAAAACTTTGACCTCAACTGTCCATAAAGCCAGAGTGTCCGATCCCACCGCTGCCACCATTAAGCCAGCCTCACCAGTCATCGGTTTGCATGGCGTCAGTAAGTAGTGCTGTCCAAGGTGCTAAATCCATGAATTATTCGTGGTCTGAGACACTTGGACAAGGGCTTCCTCAGACTGGTTCCTCTTGCTGAAGATGCTGGTAAAGGGTTAGAGTTTAACAAACAAAGGACCTCCAAGATGACAGAAGAAGGAAAAATAAAAATAAAAAGAGAGACCCCTAATGGGACTTTCCACCCCAAGCCGTTCCCATAAGCAACTGTAAGAAACTCCCAGTAGTGGAAGGTGGCCACGCTTAGCCCGAGGTGTCCCACCCGACTCCAGCAGAGACAAATGATCACATCAGGCCCAGCTGAATGACCCCCCAGCTCCGCTTTTGAAGCGGGCTGCCACAAGAAGACGGATTGTGTTCATTTGCCATGCCACCTGCTTACAGAGAGATGAGCATCAAGATTGTTGTGCCTTCCCATGGAATTCTGTTGCCTTAATGTTTTGTCTAATGCATGTTTGCCTAAGAATCCATTTAATGCAGATTAATGAAGAAAGATGGGCCAGTTCTGCGTTAATTAGGCGTTACGCAGAAAGAATTGATTCATTCTCTACATGATCAACTCCTCAAAATGCACTTTGCACATCCGTGTAGTAACGATGCGCTCGGCAAACACTTCCAGAAAATTCAAGAGCCTATGCCTTGGCTTGAGGTGACTTTGTGTCGCATAAAGCCGCTCACCTCAGACCAGCCCGTCAGTGAGTTGTGCTGTGCCAGGTGTTTCAGTGGGCAACACCGCCATCTAAGCCCATCCCCTTTTGACCCTCTATCATGTCACTGTAGCATAAGAAGTGCAGATAGGAGGGGCTGGGGCAAGTGACAGGCACAAGAAAGAGGCGGAGCCTCAGACAATCTCCTGATATAAAGGCATGTCTAAGGGCGGAGCTTCATGCAGTCCTTGCTATTTAGGCAGGCCTGGGGGTGGAGCCTCATGCAACCCCTGACATAAAAGTAATCTTGGGGTGGAGCCTCAGAAACCTGTAATATCATGACAAGTCAAAGGGTGGAGCCTCAGACAGTCCCTGCTGTGTAAGGATTGCTGGGGTGGAGCCTCTGACATAAAGGCAGCTCTAGGGGTGGAGTCCCACTTAATCGTGGCATAAAGGAAAGTCAAAGGGCGGAGCCTCATACAACCATCGATCTTTAGCCAGGCCTGGGGGTGGAGCCTCATGCAACCCCTGACATAAATGTAATCTTGGGGTGGAGCCTCAGAAGCCTGTAATATCATGAAACGTCAAAGGGCGGGGCCTCAGACAATCCCTGACGACCTACAGTCCTTGGTTCTCCATTTATAATTTGCCCACTCACTAAGGGGCCGGGTTGAGGTGTGGCTTGCCCTCACCTCCTGGTGACAGTGCCACGTCTCTGAGGAAACAAGTGGCATGGTTAGTGTCAGCGCACCCTGCTGCCTGGCAGTGGCAGTCCTCGGCTTACCCGAGTCATCTGGGAGGTCCCCAAGCCTGCCTGAGTGACCCTGTCCATTCATCAGTTCTGCTTATTTGAGCATATTCAGAGTTACTATTTGTGATGCGCCATCAGTTGGAGTTTAGTTTTTTATGCATGCTGTACAAAATGTATCACATTTTTCTCTCTAACAGGTGGCACATCACAAACATTAGCATTGCTACCAAGAGTCCTTTAGAAACAAACTAACACAAAAACTTAATAAAGGGACATTTTAATAGAAAAGAATATAAGAAATAAAAACAAAATGACAGGGAGTGCTAATCTGATTTGAGTCCATTAAACATTCAGATGATCTGTCCTCATTATTGTAGCAAAATGTCCGTAGGGTTAAACAAGACAAAAATGGGTGTGGGGGCTCCCAAAAAAGCAGGCTGTGAATTTCATTGTCCTGCCCAGAAGAGACTCACCTAAAGTCAGCCAGGTCCCAAATGCTACCTGCAGGCTTCAGCCAGCGCGGGCCCCAAAAACAGGGAGCTGGCAAAACAACACAAAATGTCCAAACAGCAATCCTCAAGAGGGAGGACAACCAAAAAAACCCAGCTTGTGAATAAAAGTACCACAAGGGGTCTTTATAAATCAAAGATTTATTACAAAAAAAGAGAATGATACAGAACAGAGCAAAAAAAGATAAAAGCAGTTGCTGGAAAGGCAGTCCTGCAGAAAACACTCAAATCTAGAAGGACAATCCAAGAGCGGAGTGAGGAAATCAAACAGAAACAGAAAGTGACGCTTACTAAAGCTCTCAGCCAGCCAATCACGTCTGGCTCTTAAACAGCCACAGGGAGGAGTCAGGAATGGTGATGCCAGAGTGGCCCCGCCTCCTTGGGTACCACCCACAAAATACAAGACACAACTATAATACCTCATGCATATCAAAAAACAGCCCTGGCAGACTTGACATTAGAGCAGCCATAAATCATCCAATTAAATAATAAATACCATTATTAGCACTAAACAGGGCTGAGACCCCCGCGGTCAAACCATCAGTGTGACGGTCAAGTGGACTCCAGTGGGATTCGTTTTTTCTTTACCTGCTAATTTTTAAAATATCATTCAGTATATTATAGTGTGAATTGTATGCACCATCTGTTGGAATAAAAATCACAATGTGTTTAATTAGCACACACAACACACACCTTGGGATGGGTGAGCTGGGAATGAGCACCTTGAATGAGTGTGCCAGGTGGCGTTGTGGGTGTGGTGGTCTGCAGACCCACTCAGTGGAGTTCATTTCCATTAGGTGACCCTCCTCACTCAGACATACGTGTTAGAGCAACAGTCCCCGATTTACGGGGAGTGAATTTAGTTCTTGTTTGATTTGGGCCTCCATATCCGGGTAATTTCACCACAGCCGGGGTGACGGTGATGGCGGGCCAGTGGCACAGCGCAGAGCCCACAAGGCTGTGAGCAACACGGAAAGCAGAAGAGTTTTTCACAGACTGCGCTTCACCTGAATCAGATTTTAATACACAAAAGAATCCCCAAAGCCTCCCAACGTTTCAGATTTCCAGTAGCGACTTCATGCCGAATAGTGTTAAAATTTAATTATAACCAAGCAATTACACTGTAAGACTGAAGACGCTTTTATCTTAAGGCTATTTACTGAGGCTGTGTGTTAAGCACAGGGTGAAATTTAAACAATTGTTTTTATTGTGGGTGTTTTTTTTGTTATAATTATTGTAATTGATGCTAATTTATGTTTAATTATTGTATAAATGGCGAGTGTGTTTGAATATGGCAGCTTCCTGCTGGCATTTTCCAGTGTTTGCTGTGCCAACAGGATGCTTAGCGATTTCTTTCTTTGGTTGGGCTCTGCTCGGCCAGCGCAGGGGAATTTCTCTTGCTTTATGGTGGTCCTCTGTTTAGGGCGCCCACTTTGCACTTTTGGTCAGCGATCAGAAGATGAAATTCTCGCAATGAAAGGTGCCATTTAATCTAAGCAGCAGTCTCGGCTGAAGTGTGCCCCCTAGAGGAAGAGGAGGAGGAGGAGGAGGAGATTTAGTTTTGCCCCCTAGAATCTCAGGGCAGGGTGTCTTTGTAGCCCAAAGTTCAAAACTGCATTTGGGGGCTGAGATTTTCATTTTTTTCAGGTGACTTACTGATGAAGAGTTACACGTCACAGCGATCCGCAGTATCTGAAGGGGCAGAGCCAGTCGTGAGCGCCGTCCTGCCACTCGTAGGGTTTTCATTCAAGTCGTCCCTTTACTTTGGTAAGCTGAGTTCTGCGCCTGCGTCCTGCAGTTTTAACATCAGCAGCCCCCTGTTTCAGGGGTGTCACTGAAAACTGAAAAGCCAAACTTTAACTACCACCGCATTTAGTGGATATGAATATCATGGAATCCTGAGGAGTTCCAACTCACCAACCTACTATATGGTGAGGGCTCATCACGGGGGTAAAGCCAAGAAGATGCCAGGCCCCCTCAATAAGAAACCGGGTCCCCCCAAACGCTTCAACTTGATTAATGTTACAGTAATTGGTAATCATTTTAGCCAGAAAACTCCAAGGTACCCCCATCGACAATTGACTGAGCCACTCTAACGTTTAAGGGGGACCCCCCACCCCAGGCCCACCCATTTGCGATTTCTGTTACCAATTGAGAAGACAGGCTTGATGGCTTGAATAGTCTCGCCTCGTTTGTCAGACCCACATATATATATAGAGAGAGAGAGAGAAAGAAAGAGAAAGGAAGAGAAAGAGAAAATCTAATCTTTAATTTAATCAGCGCACATACTATGGAGCCCTTGGATTATTTCAAACGATGTTAAGTCTGGCTTCACGTGAAAGTCATGAAGGTAGACTGAGGTCCAGCACATCAAAGTCGATGAATTCACGCGAGCCCAGCGAGTGCACCGTGTCCTGCTGTGGCGCCGATCTGAGTAAGAGTAGCCCACCAAACGAGTCCTCAGATGTGAGCAAAGACCCCTCACAGGAATCCCTAAGTGGGGTTTGCTGTACTTGTGCTTGTGTTTGATGTCACCTACAGGAGCAGCTCAGCTTCAGAGCACCTCGGGGTGCTGGGCCTTGGGGGTTATGAGACTTTGTGTGCACAACTTGCTGTGTCCCTCAACTTCTTGTTTTCCGCTAAAATACTTGGGCTGCACCATTAAGGCCAGGATTTTATATATATAGATATAATGTCATTTTTTTTTGTGCAAAGTTGTCCTCATTTTACTGATCCATTTTTTTGATAATGATGCTTTTTCTCTGCTTCATTACTTCCAATTTCTTTTAAATTAATTCACTGCATTTTGTTGATTTACATCACAGGCATCAATCAATGAAACAAAGAAAGAAAACTTAAGCAAGTAAGAAAGATCTTCAAACTAAAACACACAAACAAAGAAGGAATTCAAAATGAAAGTCTGACATTTTAAAAATGCTTGCTGGGTATTGGAACGGGGGGCTCAGACTTCAGGGACACAAATGACCCAAAAGCGAATCTGCCAGGCTGGCACCGCAGCTTAGACGTTCCTCATCTTCACCACCATAGGCTGAAGCACAACAGACTTTCTGACAGGTGGTACCTGACCAACCCGACAGGACACGATGACAATTGTAAAGGTAGGGGAGGACATCAGTGGAGATTAGCAGTTTAAACCTTCTGCTCACTTTGAATAGATTAGCCATTTTATACACTGTGAAAAGGACGCAGTATAGTGCCCGACTGGCATTGACTGACACAGAGGCACGTGTAAAAACCAACTAGACTTTTATTTTACTTCACCTGTGGGGCACGTCTTCCCCATGAACCCCGCAGGCAATACACAGTCCCAAAAGCACTTTACTCTACACAACACAATCCTTCCTCTGACACCACCACTCATCCCAGGCAACCTCATCCTCTTCCTCCCGATTTTGGCCCAGAGTGGTGGTTGCCGATCCTTCTTAAAACCCACCCGGAAGTGTCCCAGGTGCTTGACCACCTGCTTCCAATTGCACTTCCAGGTGGGGCTGAAGAGTTGTCCGGCTGGGCTGTGGAATCCATGCAGCACCCCCTGGTGGCCACCCCAGCTCTCAACCAGGCTGTTGAGGACTCCATCTCCCATGGAGCCCTGTGGGAGGCATCACCGCCAGCTAGGGAGGCTGCCACCAAGTGTCCCGGGAGAGGTATTGAGTTGCCCATGGGCTGCTCCCCTGGAACATATGCAGCAGGACCATCCCGGCCGGGCGCTCGCCACAACACGTTTGATCCTGCCAACTACACCTATCTATCTATCTATCTATCTATCTATCCTGCCAACTATACTAAAATAAAAAACTATCTATCTATCTATCTAATCCTGCTAACTACGCTATCTATCTATCTATCTATCTATCTATCTATCTATCTATCTATCTATCTATCTATCTATCTATCTAATCCTGCCAACTACGCTATCTATCTATCTATCTATCTATCTATCTATCTATCTATCTATCTATCTATCCTGCCAACTATACTAAAATAAACTATCTATATATCTATCTAATCCTGCCAACTACGCTATCTATCTATCTATCTATCT
>JANRMT010062830.1:1061820-1085132 GCA_026402145.1 Polypterus bichir lapradei
CTATCTATCTATCTATCTATCTATCTATCTATCTATCTATCTATCTACCTATCTATCCTGCCGACTATACTAAAATAAAAAACTATCTATCTATCTATCTGGTTATTATTTGGAGTCATCTCCTCAGGTGATGGTGAAACTCACAAATTTTAGAATTTTCTTTCTTTCTTTCTTTCTTTCTTTCTTTCTTTCTTTCTTTCTTTCTTTCTTTCATGGTGATGTTCTATTTTCTTGCCTCATTCCTCCCAATTTCTTATAAATTCATTTGCTGGATTTTGTTTGATTTGAAGCAAACCCGTCAGTCTGTAAACTGGAGGAGCTCTCACCTTTTTCTGCTGAGAAGCTTGGCTTACAGTTTTTTCCCCGACATTCTGTGATGCTTGACCTTCCAGTGCTTTTAATTGGCTGGCTGGCTGTCCATCTCGCCTTTTCCTTAATCTTTCTCAGGTGGTCCTTGGTCAGGAGCCCTCCATTTTCTGCTCTTTTTTTAATTTTGCTGGTTTCCCTTCTTCCTCCTTGAGCTCCTCCATCTTCTCGTACCTCTCTGTCCCTGCCACTCTTCTCAGGTCTCGGTGCCCCCGTGACCCTCCAGTTTCAGTCTACACCGTAGTGGGGTGCCACGTGTACCCTCAACAACAACAACAACGTTTATTTCCAGAGCACATTTTCAAACAAACGATGGAGCTCAAAGTGCTTTACGTGATGATGAAAGAGAAAAAAAGACAAAAGTAAATAATTTAAATTAGGGAACACTAATTAACATAGAATAAAAGTAAGGTCTGATGGCCAGGAAGGACAGAAAAAACAAAATATAACTCCAGGCGGCTGGAGAAAAAAAAAATCTGCAGGGGGTCCGAGGCCACAAGACCACCCGGCCCCCTCTAGGCATTCTACCTGACATGAATGACCCCAATCAGCCCTCATTGTATTCAGGGTTCTCATTTCTCCTGCTTCAATGGCTCTTTGAGTCCAGTCTGGTGGACACCCCGATGCCCTCCTTGTCCGTTTGCCCGTCTCTGTGATATTCCTTGATGGCCACTTTGATTGTGATAACAAGGAGCCCACCATTGATTGCTTGCAACATAACAAAGTGTGTAAAAAGTGACACACTCTGAATCCTTCCTGAAGGCACCGTAACTCTTCCTGAAGTTCATTTAGTGAGTGACTCGGATGTTTGTGTTTTCATGGATTTTTACTTTTGGACATTTTCTTCACCGAGTGTTCTTGCCGGACAACCTGCGGTGATTGTACGTTCAGTCAGGAGCCGAACCTACAGATTTATTTCAGTAAAGTTGCAAGTTTGTGCTTAATTATCCAACACCTCCACAACAGGTGTTATGGTTTCCATCCCGAATTTGCGCTTTCTACTTCTTTACAGGTTTATTTTGTCAAATATTTTATTTTTATCAAAGGTGATCTGTTTCTTTGCATGTTCTCTTACTTTCCAATTATTTTTTTTTTCTTCTTCGTCAAGTATTTTGTGATTGTATTCTTATTTCGCTCGTTTAGTTTTGTTCTTTCCTTATTCAGGCTGTAGGGGGCACTAGTGAGACCCCCCATCTGGAGTCCAGGTCACAGCAGTGCAGAGGAGAGCAACCAGGTGCATCATGGGAGTCGAGGGGGCGTGGCCAAACTGTGACCGACTCCGAGAATTAAACCGGTTTGGTCAGAGCAGGGGAGACTGCGTGGGGGTCTCGTCCAGGTCCACAAAATCCTCAAAGGCGTCTTTAAAGGAGGTGCCAGCAGTTAGCGGTGAATCACATCCTGGAGGACTTTAGGACTGAAGCCATTGAAGGACTCCTTTGCATAAAGAGTTGTGGGAATCGAACTGACAAGACGCGGAGCTGAAGCAGAGACCTGCACAAGCTTTAAGAAGGACCTGCGTGTGACATTATAGGACAGGCCAGCTATTCGCTAAGCAAACAAGCGACAAATGGACCCCACGGTCTCCACTCTCGATGGTCAAATTCCTGAAGTTCTTCTTTATGAACAGATAACGTGCCGCTGAGGGGGCTCCATGTAAAGGCTGCGTAGGCTGTGTGTGAGCCGATGAATCAAAACAGTCCACCTCCTTCATCCCTCTGCAAAAATATATTTAACATCGTTGCCTACCACAATATTAATAAGTTACAAAATAATGGGCACTACGGAGTAGGAAGCCACCAATCGTAACACATGGGACGAAGCCTCAGCACTTTCCGATAGGTGACCGGACTCTTCACCCCCCCAATTATAACATTTTTGAGGTGGAGTTTCTATACATGGCGCGAGCCCGAGAAAGCGTCCCGTCAACGGGAGAGATGAGACCGCGCACGAGGCTGATGAGAACGCGCCCTTGAGCGCAACCCCACGAGGTGTTAAAATGACGGGGGGCTTCAAAAATCCCACCGCCGTAACACGATTGGAAATCAAAGCGCATTTATGATGTGCAGGGACATCAGGGCGACCCAATCAATTCTTATTTGATATAGCAACTTTCAGAGCGAGGCAATTGACATCGCATTACAGACGAGAGTCGCATTTCAGCTCCAATTCGTAATGGCTGAATTAAATTGCTATGAGGACATCACCACGGCCTAGAGGGACTGACAGCTGCAGCGACCCCAACAGCAGCGAGCTTGACTAGACCGTGGACTTTGGGGTTCCGATTCGGTCCGACTACGTGACGGACACCGGGCACCGCACGGGCAGCATGCCAGCCAAGAGCAAGTGAGCGAGAAGGCCTTCTTCGGCGGCAGACAGCAAATCCCACTCTCGGCTTAAGAGCTTAATGTGCAGCCCCGCAATAATGAAAAGCTTAATTGTAACATTCAGACTGCGTCATTAAAAATCCATCAGCAGCCCGATCGGTGGTACGGCGTGAAGAAAATGAAAGAAAGAGAAAAGAGGCCGCGCTTTATACACTCGTCTGCATATGAGGGACGCTTGTAGTGCCTTATATAAGGAGCCTCACGTCGAGACCCGCAGACTTGACGTCTTGGGCCAGCTCCCTATAGATGGCTTTCTTTCAGATTTTAAACCATCGCAGTAAGTGACTTGTACAAATTTAACACTAATTATTAGCCGACCAAATTCAAAGGATTTCTGTCCGGAAGCGCTAGGAATGAAATGATGACTAATTCGTAAAGTTCACCACCACATATAGAGGCTGGGAGCATGCGCAGATAGAGCGCTGCCACGCTCGCCACACGACGAACCACCTGGATCGGGACCGATTAAACCACAATTTAAATGTAATTTTACTCCTTATTCTGTGAAAGGCGCTATACACGTAATGTATACGTAATGGTCCGGTTTCCTTTATTGCCGTGGTCCTCTGTTGCGATCAGACAGTTTGGGAAATGAATGAATGCGTTCGATGGCACTTGGTAATGATGTCGAGAATGAAATGCATTACGTCAGATTAGGCTTCATTTAAATATTATTCATTATTCTTCCCGCAGTTACAATATTTCTCACTTCGAAAGGATTCGGTGGCATCGAAGGGCAAGCGGCAGAAAATGAAAACAGAGGCGTACGCAAAATAAAGTGACGGGCGCGCAAAATTAAAGCAAGTGACGCGCAAAGTAGGCGGTGCCCCCTCATTAAAATGCACGAAGTGGCAGTCGAGCTCCGTACCTCCTTTTTGCGCGCCAGCTGGTAATGCTGCCATCCTGATTTTGCGCGCGACACTTTTAATGAGGACACACCGCGTACTTTGTGCACGCGCCACCAAATAGCTTGTGCACGCGCGGCAGTTGATCGTTTTTGTCCCCTTGTCCTTCAGAGCCACCATAGAGCAACGCTAAATAAACAGAAATAACAAGAACAATGCAAAGTTTAAAGTGTTTGCTTTTGAAAGGTCCTTATATGAAAGCTGATTTATAAAGATTAATTTGCATTTTTTGCATAAATTGAAATTTAGAAGATGAAATCCTTGCTGTGCGTTAAACGTCAATGGCCGATGGTATCTTAGGCCTCACCGCCCCTAATGTGTTTCCTACTTCAATTTATGGTGTTACTGTAATATAAATTGCCATAAGAAATTCAGTTTAAAAATGCCCGGAGAGCAGGACTACTGTCCAACAAGACCCCTTATTCTAACTCTTGACACAGGTGACAATGCTGTGACAATGACATCTGTTTATGAGCCTGCTAGGTACAAAAAGCAGCTCTTTTAAACAAATTGCTCTTTTGGTATGCCCCTGATGCCAGTGTGCCCATCACAGAAGTCTCAGACAGTTAATCCTAATCGAGGAAGGCTGCAGGTCAATGATGAGCCTGCATAGACAGGGTGCCTGGAGACGATCATCTGCAGGGAACTGTGTCACTTTGTCACCTCAGGAGGACAGTGATGGCCATAGGCGCGGAGTGAGGAATGCCTCACGGAGGACCAGAGAGATTTGGCACCTGCATGGGCGGCAGCGATGTCTGTTTATGCAGCTTTATATTTCTCCACTCTTTTTTTTTAATTGCAGGGTCTGGGGAGCCACAGCCTATTTTGACAACATTGAGGACAAGGCAGGAACCAACTCTGGACAGGATGCCCGTCTATCACAGTTTTAAGCCACCAGTCAACCTAAAGTGCTCATCTCTGGGATATGAGAAGGCAGTAGAGTACCAGGAGAAACCTCACATGGATTTGGGAAAAAAAATGTGCAAATTCCACCCAGGCTGGATGTTGAACCCATGTCCCCGGAGCTGGGGGGCAGTGGCATCAATCGGGGTACCACTGGGCCTCCCTGGCCTTCTGCACTGCTCTGTGCCAGCTATACTCACAGTGCCCCCTAGAGGCAGGACACACAAGCGTCACCATCTCAAGTGGATGCCCCCTAGTGGTCACGTTCTAGAAGTTTTCATCTGGAAACCCGTCATCCCATGTATCGGCCGCACTTTCACTCAGCCCAATGAGACGTAAAGCTCGTCTTACATTTGTGGAGGCCATCGTTCACTTCTGGCCTGGCACCAGTGATGTCATAAAGCGTGTGACATATAGTTTAGAAGCTTATGTGATTCTCCACAAGAAGACCCCCTGAAGCAGCCTAATCCCCCCCCCCCCCCCCATAAATATATGAATATCCTGCCCACCTTTAGTTCTGCCAGTTCTTTTCCATTTTTAATAGGATCTTTCTGGCGTGCTATTGTGCTGCCAGATTAGACTGAAATAATCCTGGGGATTGTCTTTTCATCGCCGTTTAGGATACAGTAAATCTCACTGGAGCGTCTCCAAATCGCAGCAAGACTCCTTTTTATTATTATTGGATACTAGAGAAATTTCTGCAAGTGTCATCCTTGGACAGAATTGTGAAGGAAAATCTGTGCCATTTAAAATGTGCGATAAGAGTTAATGAGGCGGGCAGGCTTAAGGGACGAGCGCAGCCGGGGAACGCGACAAGCCAGGACCAGATGCAGTAAGGGCTGTGACACTGAACGCGTGCCACCATTCGCTTTCTCATTTGCCCCTTAAAACTGGAGACCCTTCAATGGCACCCCAAGTGGCAAAGGTGAAAAAGAGAAGAAGGTCCACTCTGGTGTGGTGCCCGCCAGCTCAGCCCTGCTGGTCATGTGACGTTTATACATGATGTCCTTCCAAGAGCTCTGGCCACGCCCCTTTTTGTCATCACTGTGTCCTGTTACTTGGCAACTGTATACGGAGGTGTGGCCTGTGTCAAGGTGTTCTGGTCCATCCAGGGCTTCAGCTTTCTTCATCTTTGGTAAGTTTGCTGATTTGCTGTATTTGTTACGTTCCCGGGGTCTGCCAGCCCGTTCTAAGACTCATTGGCCCTGCAGTGTCCTCTTTTTTTTTCACCTCAGTTATATGTGTTCAGGTGTAGTCCAGTTTAGTGGTGGGGCTTGAAGGTGAGAGACCCTCATGTTATGTTATGAACTGGAGGACTCCTAAGCACAAAAGTCCCAATGATTACTCAAAATGGCCACTAGAGGGGGAATAACCGCCAAAACCCGGCCAGTCCCAAAATGGACAACAAAGAATGTTTATAAGAAAAAGGTTTATTATTCACAAAAGAAACTCCAAGGAGCACAAAAGACACAGAAGGCGATGGGAATCCTCACAGCAATCAGCGTCCAAAAATCCAGCCATTCACAAAAGGACAGGAACCATCGCAAATCCAACAAAAAACTCTGGGTGGTCCTCAGCCTTTATAGGACGGAGGGCAGTACCCTGATGGGCTTTTGGGGGACCACCCACAAAACACAGGGAACATAAAATAAAATGCACAGGTAAATGGAAACTAAATGACCAATGCAGTTAACATAAAGGGATGGAAAATGGACAAGAGAGACAGCAAGTCAGTCTTTACACCCCAGCCAGGGAGCAACCCTGGGGGAAAAACAACATTTTCAGCTTTCAAATGAAGACCACCTTTTGCTTTTTTTTATTGCAGTGGGAATGCAACACACACAAGTGGCCAAGGCCGACATGTTACAGGAGCTCAACGGTTCCTGCGGTGGGTGAGGGCCTAATAAGTCGCTTATTACTCTCAGACCCGACTTCTTCCAACCGTTAACCCCTTGTAGACGATTGTCGTGAAATCGCTTCAAACCGCTTCCAGCCTGAATGCAGCCAAGATGGCGTATGAATCCCGCCAATACATACCAAGGAAACTGCATCCATCGGATGGAAGCACAGGGTTGGTGTGGCTATTAATTTTGAGAAATTGTCCAAATTTGAGATAAGTTGTGCTAAGATAAAAATATGTACCAGCCTGTTGTTTGCTTGTGTGCTACATTATATTCAAATGAACAATCTCCATTTAATTTCAGCAAAGTGTAATTGCTGACCACAGTGCCTAAGTGTAATGCCCCAACATCACAAACACCCTCAGCGTCAATCACGTAGCACCCATCACATTAGACTACGGTTAACATTAGGGCCCCGTTACCCGATGGTTAAGATTAGGCTTGTAGGAGGGTCATCTCAGTCAAAGGACGTCTTTTGACTGTCGTCGTGGGCATTACCTGACATATGTCATAGGTATTGCAGGCTGCAGCGAGACCCTTCTCCTTAATTTAGCATCTGCTTGACAGCAAAAACTCAAAGTATTTATTTTTTTATATCATTGTAAATAAATTTAGGCAACGAGGGGTTAAACTGAGTCCTTGGAGGAAGAGGTGGGACTCCCAGTGAACGGCCGTAGGGAGAGCCATCAGTGCTCCTTGGGGAGGTGAAAGAGGAGAAAGAAATACAAACAGCATCCTCTTCCGCCCTTGGGTGGTACCGCGCTGTGCGTACCCCATGATTGACTCCCTAGTCCCGTGTGGCTGACACCCCAGATGAGCGATGTGAAGAGGAACCGGCGGTGTGAGTGCGCAGGCAGGGCATGAGGCACATTGGAAGGAGCTACGGAGGACTGGGTTGGCTATGGAAGGAGACAGCAGTGAGGCAGGGCGCTATATTCCTCACTGTCCACCCCTAAACCTTAATTATAGTTAGCTTTGTGGTTCACATTTGCATGTCTAAATGCCACATGGATGCAGGAGACAGGAAGGAGCCAGACCCGGAAGTCACTTACAGCCTCTCAGAAATGAAGGGTGCTGCAGGGGGCAAGTGAGATGGCAGCAGTCCTCTGTATCGGGGAGACCAGCAGGGAATGCTGGGAGATGTAGTCCGGCTGGGGTCCCTGGGTGCCAGAAGAGGGCGCTGCAGGAAGATGTGCTCCCTAATAGGTGGGACTCCGTGTGACCCGGTAGGACTTCCATCGGGCGGTGGCCCTGACATCGTAAGCACTCCCGGGTCCTTAACAAACAGGACTGCCCTCCCTTGTCCAGGCGAGTCGGAGCTGGGAGGACGCAGAGGATCACTGGACTGGAGGAGGACAGCGTGGTGGTGAGGGGAGTTGTGTTTGGTGTGGAGAGACAGCCTGTCTTTGTGCAGGAATTTGGTTAGCAAACAGACCATTATTTGAACCCGGGACTCACAGCGTGTTCACAGGGGCTCCCTGATGGCCCAGTTCCATCACACATGTATGGATGAGTTTGGAGGAGGCAGTTTTCTTGAAACTACAAAATCTGACAACTTTGCTCGTCACAAATGGAAACCAAAAACCTAGAAACTGGGAATGGACAGCCTGCGGAATGATGGCGGGTCAGAGGGGGTTACGTCCTGCTCGGGGAGCCTCAGCCTTACGTGGAGCTTTGACTCGTCTGATCTTTGGTTCCTCCTCTAGGACCCCGTCATGGAGTGAGCTCTCACTTCTTCCTCACGTCTCCGGCACGAGACCGACTTTCTCATCTACGCAGGTACATCTTTTTTGTCATGGAAACTGGCAGTTAGACCGCCGAGATCCCCCCACTCGCCTTGCTGCTCGGCTCCAAATTAGCGGGGTCATCCCGTTTTGCTGTCAGCTTCATTAGCATGATGTGTTACTCCAGTGTACAAATATTCCAAAGGTTAATTACGCTTCCTGACACTGCTTATTCATCCCAAATGTGACAAATGTCATTATTACTGGGCTAAATGAGAAATGTTCAAAAATGATTAGCTCTTAATTGTCCGCGGTCAAATTAAAATGGGCTCCTGTGCGCGCCTCCTTAATGAACATTCCAAACCTCCGACTCGGATTGCGCCTCCCGATTCCTTCCTCCCTCCTCCCCTCCTCTCTGCATTTGCTTTTTTTTATTTGCTCTCCACCAATGAGCTTTCTTGATGTTTGCAGGAGGGCGGTCTTCCGTTAAGCCCCGCCCCTTGCTCGTTCTTTTTTTTTGTGCCCTCCTGTCCTCCTCAGGCCGTTTGTAGGACGTTTGATCTTCACTTGGAGGACTTTATACCTTCTGCTTTGGTGTCTTCAGCCGGTGGTCTCGATTGCAACAAGGCAGCATGAGGGGCCATCAGGAACCCACCCACCCTGACGCTCACGCCAGACCAGTTTGGAATCACCCAGTGACCCTGCTGGCGAGGCTTAGGGTCTTCTGCCATGAGCTGGAAGCTGGAAGTGCACGACGCCAAGCAAAGTGAAATCCTAAAATAGAAGACAACCAAAAGGACTCAATGGAATAAGTAACTGGAAACCTCCCAGTAAAACCACAGAAAGCACCCACTTGGCCGAATGACTTCTTCTCTTTCATTTTTCCTGCCTTCTTTGTGGTTGTTGGGTACATTTTTAGGAGAATTTCTGGGTTTTGAACTCTGAGGAAATATGGGGGGGGGGGGGATGCAGCCAGGTGGCTCCTTTTAACAAATCAAAAGCGAAACAAAAGAAAAAACGTGCAGAATGGCACCAAGAACAATGACGACATCTGAGCCCAACAAACAAAATGTTCTCTGATTTAGGAAAGTTTGAACAGCTGATGGAGCCCACTTCAGGTCGGCTTCTGGGTCCAAAGTCTGGCGCCATCCTCTGGGGACTTCCTGGTTTTTCTAGAGCCCGCCCGGAAGGGGCGTGGTCAGCGTTGGGGGCGGTGTCCTCACTAGGTGGCTGCTCAGAGCCTGCAGGGATACAAGGATTGACAGTTAGTGTGAGCACCCCCTCTGGTCCTGGAGTGCCATCGCTTTCCTTGGCAGAGCCGGGCGCACATGCGTGACACGGGCAAGTGGTGGACATTAGTGTAGCCGGTCCTCAAAAAGCAGGCTAGGATGTTCTCCACTGTTAACAATCAAAAGTGCTGCCTGCTGATCCAATCTTAATAAAGCGAGCCTCTCAAAACTCCACCGAGACCCCGGAGACCCCCCTACCGCCCCACCCCCCTTTATGTGATTGTAAATGTGACGATCCACAAAGCATTTCATTAACTTAAACCAGGACACTTGTCAGAAAGGTGGAAAACCACTGGTTTAGACCAACCATTAAAACCAGTAGACATGTTCTGGATTGAGGAGGCTGCAGGAGGAAACAAAATGGTTTGAGGAACCAGTAGGACCCCCGTTTAATCAGGTCTGCTTTAGTCAAACAAAGAAAAACGTAATTAGCAACGAGAGTGCAAAAAGTGAAAAGAAAGACGCGCTTCAGAGTGTGACGTGCTCGGTGACAGCTGAGTCGATCACATGACGACATCCTTCTGGATTTATGATGCTGACTCATGGAGGGGGTGTGGCTTGGTCAGAGGAGGAGGAGCCATTAGTGCCATCAGTTATCTGTCAGCCGACATCCCCCTGAACTGTAGATGGAGAAAAAGAAGACTGAGCTTGCAAAGAGCGCCCCCTCTCGCCCCAGGGTGGCATTGCTTACCTGTCTGGAGCCCTGAAGATGTCTCCATCCCTCACGTGCTGGACCTCGTCATCACAAAGGAGTGACACGGGGAGAACAGGCAAACCCCAAGAGTGTGCCACCAGTTAAGCTTTCAGGCCTCGTCATCCAGCAGCCCTCCGACAGACAGCTTAGCCGTACATCCTCATCTGCTCCTAACCTTCTACATGAAATTCGTGTTATTCTTAAGCTGCCGTCTTTTATTTTGTTAGCAGTTGGTGCTTTCCGCCCTCGCGCTCCAAGTGCTCATTTTCCTTTATGAATTCAGGCGCACTCAATTGTGTTTTTGTCCCTTGTTTTTATTTATTTATTTAACTTAATTAAAGAACCGATGGTGGTCTTAAGAAAAAAAACAATTCTAGGAGTGGCCTCCCTCTTTGGCAGATCTCTGAGCAGAATTGTACATTCTGTCAAAACTCATCTTTACTAACGGGTCAGCATTCCACCGACGGAGCAGGAATAGACGTTACACCCACTGAGTCCTAGGACAGCGATTACAGTATGTGAGGCAATAAATAAGAGAGAGATAGACAGATAGATAGATAGATAGATAGATAGATAGATAGATAGATAGATAGATAGATAGATAGATAGATAGATAGCATAGTTGGCAGGATTAGATAGATAGATAGATAGATAGATAGATAGATAGATAGATAGATAGATAGATAGATAGCATAGTTGGCAGGATTAGATAGATAGATAGATAGATAGATAGATAGATAGATAGATAGATAGATAGATAGATAGATAGATAGATAGATAGATAGATAGATAGATGTGGTTTGGAATAATAAAGCATTTGCAGTGTCATTACCCACATGTGAAAGGCACTATATAAAGGTACTGCGCCTTGCACCTGGTGGGCCATGGCCCAGATACTGGTTGAGTTTTTGCTTTCTCATGTCAGCACACTCGATTATTCAGATCATCTTTTTTCATCACTGAACAATGCAGAGGCTTTCTTGTTCTTAATTTAGCACTCAAAGCAAACACACAAAACGGACTAATTAGGAGAAGATGCATCACCAGTGGATGTGCTCTGGAGGAGCAGCTGGTGACAGGAGCCTGAGCTATAGAAGAGCAGTGGGCGCTCGAGGCCGCCGATGGGTGAGGGTCAGTCTTGGACTCCTAGACTATTAAGTGTGCTGGCTCAAGGTGTGAAATATGGTGGTCCACCTTGGACCTCCTTAGTTATCCTTTGGCATCAACTGTTCCCTGAAAATAAATGCTATGAACATTTTATGAATCACTCGGTGACCATTACTGGGTTTATGACAGAATGTTGTGACAGCCGGCAGAGGGCGCTCCACAGGCTGGGTAGCATGTCCTTGATGGGCGGTGCCTAACGGCTTGAGTGGCAGCAGGCTGGGCGGTACTAGACACCTGAATAGCGGCAACCCGTCCGGCAAGTAAGAAAAGCGCGCGATATTTTATTTTCAAGTCTCGCGAGGATTCCTGCAAGCGGGCAGAAGGTTTAGCTCGAAGCTCCAAACCAATGTTAGTGGTGCTGAAAACTGAAATAGTGAATGTTACTGCAGGTGCTGATACAGGGTATGGACGGTGTTCACGTTTAAGAGGACCACCTTGGAAATAACTCGCTTGCGCCTTTTAACTAAACAGAGTTGCTATTCGTCTGGCAGGGTGGCGAATTGTTTCGTTAGCTTTTCAAAAAGTGTTTGTTCAATGAGGTGCTCCCAGCTGCTTGTCCCTTTGTCCCTTCATGCACACCGTCCAACTCCGACTCACCTGGGGTCAGAGCCCACCCGAATGTCACACTATATTCCCCCAGGTCTAAGCGAGCCGACTGAAGTCGGGGGTCCATTCCGAGACTCACCGGCAGTGACACCTCCGAGCCGAAGGTCTTTGGCAGTCGGGAGACGCGTTTGATCCCAAAGCTGTTCAGCTGCGGTGTCCGCACCCCCCTTACCTGCTGATTTAAAGCGACCTTCTCCGGGTATTCCCACCCCCTGAACTCGCTACAGTATTATCATCTCTTTTTCTTTTGTCTGTTTACGTGACCAGTTACGGAATTTACATAAAGGTTCTTTCTTGAACCCTCATTAATGTAAGGGTCTCATGGGAACCAAAAATGGTCCCCCTATATGGCATCGCCTTGAATAACCACACTGGATTGTGGGTAAAGCTTGGAGGAGAGTAAGACACCAGTCTGAACGAAAGAAACCAGTCAATCCATCAGTAAATCACTAAGCTGCACACCCGTAAGCCACGCTGCGAGTAACGGGAGCGTGCAGCGTGCACGAGCACCGGACAGTGATGGCCGCGAGGCGTGCAGGCTTTTGAGGGTGACCCGTTAAAAAGTCGGCGCTGTAGACTCTCTCTGTACTTTAAACGCACGTTCATGGGCTGCTAGAGTAACAAGTTAGTTTAATAAAATCAGCAAACCTATGACTTGGATTCTACTTTTGTATTTTTTTTTGTTTGTTAGCTTATATAGCGCCTTTCACGGCATACAAACGGACAACATGAGCAGCGCTATTGTCATTCTGAATGTGAAGGCACCACGTTTCATCTTTCCAGTCTCTGATGGCAGAAGAAAAAGATGGACAAGCTGTGCCATCGAGCCAGGCAGAAAATTGCCGGCCGGTTACCATGGCAGGTAATCAAATTCTTTGGCACCATGGAAGGTAAATCTGTTTTTTTTTTCTTCTTGTTTTTGTTGGGGAGGGCACCTGTGACAAAAACAAAGCCTCATAGACAACACAGTGACCACTTGAAGAACACATAAGTGGGGGCCAAATGAATGGAGGCACATTGAATAATCTGCTCTTATGTAACCCGCCACTGAAAGGCAACGAGCCGCATTCCCATCTCCACATCAAACCGAGCGCGTGCTTGCAATCTGCCGGCGAGCTCTGAAACAATTCTCCGTGTTTCATTGATTTGTGACTCCGAGGACAAACCTGCAGCTGGAAGACGGCGTGAGCTAGCGCGGCCCGAGCCCGAATCGCAACTCCGCATCCGCCGCCCCCCGTTGCTAAGCGCTCGGTCGACTATTTAATGGCGAACGCACGTTTGGTCTCAGAACAAAAACGTCGAACGTCGCCCAGAGCCGTGAACGTTTAACGGCTAACGGGCCCGCTGAAGGCGAGCGCTGCGATCCTCATCCGCCATGCGTTGATGAGCACAAGTGACGAAGAAGTTCACTTGAAAATGACGGCTCTGTCACGGCACCTTAGCGGGCGGTGCGGACCCTCGTAGCTCCATTGAATGACAAAGGGACATTTTAGGGTCCTTTTCTTAGGAAGTTTGTTCTTTGGGCTTTGAAAACGTTAGACAGGGAGAACTTTATTTGAACCCGGGGGAAATGTGGCTGTTTACAGAAGCTCAGACAATAAATCACTCAATCGAGAAACAGAAGGACATGAAAGGCGCTATATAACAGATAGATAGATAGATAGATAGATAGATAGATAGATAGATAGATAGATAGATAGATAGATAGATAGATAGATAGATAGCACAGCCTGTTGCTTGTTTTTCTGTTACGTCCTGTGAATCGTCCAGCTGTAGTCCACTTGCCCTCATAGTGACATCCCTGGTCCTTTCTTTCCATGTCCTTGATATCCTGATGGAGTCTTTCTCCCTCATCTTCACTCATCACTCCAAAACTTTTCCTGGGAAAAATCCCAAAAGTGAATCCAAAAAGTGAAATCTGAGACTCATTTTGCAACCCAATTCCATAAAATTAACTAATAAATGTTTCACAATTAATTTCTTTACAATCTGAAACTTTGTTGTCACCTAGAAGCTTAGAAATGACTTCTCTGAATGATTCCCAAGCCCCTCATTGCAGGCCATTCATCACACTGTCAAATTCTCCATCAGAAATCCATTTTCTAATATCAGGACCCTCTTTCAATTTTTTTTATAAGACAAAACCAGAAACTTTAGGCACAGGTGCCATCTTTCAATGGGGCTTCTTTAAGCCAAGATGAACCGGAAGTGGAACAAAGGAGGTCAGATGAAGCTTTTGGCGCCAAACTGTAGCTTTGTTTTATTTTAATTTATTTTTTTTTTTTCCTTCTGTGCCTCTGCTGCCCCACACTTATGGGTAGTTTGCCGTTTAACAAAAGGGGCGGAGCTTTATAAAAATATCAGACTTGATGCAAATGTGTCTGTGTGTGTGTGTGTGTGTGTGGGGGGGGGGGGGGTAGTCGCGCATAGAAAGCTGGATTATTTTAAGGTAAATTAGGTTAATTCAATTGTGCACGGGTGAAAATAAAAGGCCATGTTTTGAGGATTTTTAATAAGTGTTCATTTTAAGTGAAGTAACAAAAAAGAGTGAGTAGTGACAGCTGTCGCAGTGGGTAGCGCTGCTGCCTCACAGTTAGGAGACCCGTCTGGGTTTGCTTCCCGGGTCTTCCCTGTGCGGAGTTTGCATGTTCTCCCCGTGTCTGCGTGGGTTTCCTCCCACAGGTCCAAAGACATGCAGGTTTGGTGCAGTGGCGATCCTAAATTGTCCCTGTGTGTGCTTGGTGTGTGTGTGTGTGTGCGCGCCCTGTGTTGGCTGGGATTGGCTCCAGCAGACCCCCCGTGATCCTCTAGTTAGGATTTAACGGGTTAGATGATGGATGGATGTAATTGTGACATCTAAGAAACTTAAGTCAATGTAATAAGAAAAAGTTAAATGATGGCAGCAAACTGAACCGTTTTATTAAATACCTAAAGTGAATTGTGAATTTCCCCTTTAGCTCATGTGGCTACAGCATCGTATGAGCACATCATGAAAACGCGAGCTGAGCCCCGTGTTGTTACAGGCAGCGAGGGTCCCACAGAGCTTTGGCAGATCTGTTATCATTTAGTCATTGTGAGTTATGGTCACCGATCTCAGCGAAATGTTCTTTCTGGAGTCTTCCGTGTGGATTCTTCTTTTGGAAAACGAAAATGGTCCCTCAAGCTACAGATCTTCTCCGCCTTGGCCCCTTTACTTTGAAGACTGTAGCTTGACTTTCATTGGCGGGCACGTGCGTGCGCGGCTCTGAGCTCCCCGCCGTGAGAGTTCACGTTTGTGATCGCGATGTGTTTACGTGCTGTAGACGCGCGTGCGCGCCACCGCTCGCTCGTCTCGGCTAATAATCACAAATGAAACTCCGCAGACTAAACAACAACTGTTCAGCGCCACTCATTAAACCAAATCGTCCAGATTGCATAAAGTGACCCAGAAAAACAGACGCGCCGCGTTTCTTGTCGTGAGGGCCAATCTGTAAAGCTGCCAACGGATTCTTTGTGATTCCCCGCTTCAGACCACGGCTCCCGGCGGAAGCTGACCCGGCCTTTAGTGAGCGTGCGGCGCGCTGGCTTTGGAGCGGAAAATGCGCTCGCCGTGCCAACTTCTCACAAAGTGCAGCCCTCGTCAGAGCTCGGCGGAGACAGAAGCAGATCAATTATTTGGCGTTTGCTGTAATACATGACACGCGGAAACATCTCCTCACTCTCTCTCTCTGCTCTTTTCTTTATTGATTTCTTATCTCGCGTACACTTTGAGATCCGCGCGCTCACACGCCATTTCCACTCCAAGCACCTTTAATACAAAGGCAGGTGGCACATCCAGAAAGACCCAGCAGTTTCAATGCATCTTTTCACATCGGGACCCTTCAGCTCCGTCAGGAATCAGCAAGAGCGCGCTACTTATTTATTACTTTATAAAACACGCTCTACTTAGCTGCACGTGTCAAATATACAAATATGAATAATACTTTAAGTGTGCGCTTTAAGAATTAACAGACACACCCAGGGCCTTGTTGATATAGCAGCTTTAAAAATTGTGGGAAATACTTTCATTGTCAAAGTTTCAAATTTCTGTCAGCGTCCGCGAAATCAAAACGACTCATTGACAGTCAGGTGGCCTCATTGTCATTCCGTCCGTACGCCATATTGCAGCATATGGAAGTGCCAGGCAGGTGACCCACTGCACTGTGCTGTAGAGCCACATTCAGATCAAATCAATTAATCACAGGTAAGTGAATCAATACTGATCATTTATTTCGAATATAATTAATTAATGACAAATGCAACAAGTGGACTGCATATCAATAACTACTAGGAGCAGAACTGAGGGCCGCACAGAGTTCAGAGTCCGGACCACCAAGGGCAGAACTCTCTGAATGCTACGGTGGCTTCTGTCACATGGAAGAGGGACGGAGAGAGCGCAGGAAATCCTCATCACAAACCCCCCTCATTTGTGGAGGCAAATTCACAATACTGTAGGGTTAGGGTTAGGTACGTTTAGCTGCTGGTTTAAAAATCCCCCCAGCAGCCCGAGACAAGCCGCATGCACTCTCCTCCTGCACACTCATTCCCCAAGTGTTCACCTCTCTGCCTCGGACCGTTGACTGTGTGCTGCTTAAAGGCTCCTGCCTGCCTGGGATGTTCTTGTCCTTATGGCGGACATTTTGATTTTTTTTATTATTTAGTACCAAACATCCGACTCTTACCTCAGGGGTCTCCAAACGCATGGGCTTGTAATTCTGTCCTTATGGAACCGAGTGGTGAGCCTTCTGCAGGGCGTTTATGGGGTGGGCCCTGACACCAGTTTGCCTCCCACCGGGGCTGTAGTCGTGTAATTTGGGCCCACCCAAGAGCCTGTTACTGTTAACAGTGCATGTCCTTCAACTTAATTCCCTCCTCAGTGATGGGGTCCTTCAGAGACGTGATCCTTTCCCAGTCATGTGCTCAGGTGAGGTACCCCAATACTCACACGGCTGTTTGTTTAGGGGTCCAACAACAACAACAGCAACATTTTTTCTGTAGCACATTTTCATACAAACAATGGAGCTCAACGTGTTTCAGAAAATGAAATAAATAGGAAGTTAATTTAAAACATAGAGAAACAAGAGTAGGCAATAATATTATACAGTATGTAACAATGAAAAAGTAAAAGTCAGATGGCCAGGAGGACAGAAAAGGCAAAAAGAAATGAAGTTTGCAGACAAAATCTGCAGGGGTTCCAAGGCCAAAAGACCAAACTGGGCGTTCTCCCCAACACAGGTGTCCCAAATCAGTCCTCATGGTCATCAGGCTTCATGTGGAAGAATGTGATGATGATGATGGTCATGTGGCCATTCAATCCATAGACACAGGGGGGCAGTGTGGCGCCCTGTTCAGGTGGCGCAGGCGCAGATCGCCACCCAAGAAGAACCGGGAAAGACGGCAGAGAATCGTAAAAAGTGGTGGGGAAGTGCAAGGCTGGAAGGAAAAGGATAATTCAGTGCCCAGGAGACGAACACGGGTTCAACTAATGTGTAGCTGCGCAGAAGCCATTAGTGAATAGGGGGCTTTGAACAGTTTTTGAAATTGTATTAGCCTGGCGAGTTTCTGTTGGTCAGGAATTCCACATTTTACAGTTAAAGGCCACCTGACCTTTCAGGTTGGCTCTTGGAATTATAAGCAGACGCTCATCTGAAGATCTGAGGTTACCTCGGGTGTCCATGCAGGCCGACCAGCCCTCTTGAGCCAATCGGTGTCTCTTTTAGGGATTCACCGTTTCATGGGACCCGCGTAGGAATTTGTATTGTATGCCTAGTAGGGTGTGTGAGGTGTGGCGTCAAAAACGTAACTCGTCTCCGGCTGGCATTATTTACTGCACTGGCATTTCTTGGGGAACCAGACACTCAAATATCCACATCTTCGGCATGCTGGACAAAACCAGTTGAGCAAAAGGGGAGACACGTGGCGTGACCGGCCATCACAACTCAATCTGCAGTGGTGGAGCACGAGAGCCAATCACTGTGCCACCTTATGGCCCTCGACGAGGGGCTCTCAGAAGCCGAATTGTTTTACACTTAAATAATACTCAGATGTTGCTTGGCGTTTCTTGCCGTGTGCTTACAGAGTACGTCGGATCGTCACTGAAGGGACGGCTTCACGGCTGCTAGTCGTGGGGGTTTCGATGGCCGCCACTCTTTCCCACCACAAGACATGGAGGATTCTGCACCTCCGCCGTGGGGTCCGACTGCGATCTGGGTAATGGGGAATGTCACGTGCTCGCCCCTGAGGTAGAGATGTTCACTGCGCATTGGCACATCGGATGTTAATTGTGCCTCCCGGTTTGTATATCAGAGCAGAAAAATCAGAAACCTGAAATGTTGTTCACTTTTCTTTTTCTGTTTCTCTTTCTTTCCACAGAATACCCCTAATGAGGCTGGCACAACTCTTAAATGAACTCCGGATGGCATCTTCAAAAGCCGTTGATTTATGCCGCGCTTGCACAAAGCGGTCTGATGAGGGGCTCTGTGTGGCTGCTCCTCGCTGGGGTGTCGCCCCACACACAAGTGGTCTTCCGCACTCGGCCCCCCAAGTACCCCCCCCTTTGTAGTTTGCAGAATGGGGCGAGAGCTAAACACACGGGTCAAGTTAAATGTTAACTCCGCCCATAACATCCACAGGTGCCACGCCCCTTTTCTGCATATGCCTAACTGTGAGGGCAACATGCCGGTTACACTGTGGTTAGGATTGGAATTATGGGATGGATATCTGACTCAAATAATGGCGACGGTCGAGGATGTCTACAATTCTCATCACTTGTGTGTAAATCACGTCTCTCCTGTCTAGCGTGGAGCTTGGCAGGACTCAGTCACGTGATGGCATTGAATGACAGGCGGAGTTACATATGTAGCCCCGCCCACATCTAGGCACACCCCATTCTGCATGCTGCAGCGAGGAGCTTCTCCAAACGCAGAGTCACCGCTTCTTGATGTTCTCCGATGAAGAGTTAAAGACATCGACAAGTCCATGCCAGTCAAAGACCCCAACAGCCCGCTGCCCCTTTTCCTGTCTTAATGGTTCATTGGAAGGCTTCATGTGCCACAAAGAGTTACAGCCTAACCGTGGCGAGTGCTGCCCCCTTGAGGACCCGAGGTTTCAATCCCTCACCTGGTTGCGTGTTCTTCTCGTGCTCATTGGCGTTTCCTTCCAAGTCTTCAAAGACATTCATGGCTCCAGGGTGAGAGTGTGTGAGTAGGGCCTGCGGTGCACTGGCATCCTGGCACTGCCAGGACAGGCTCTGCCCCCCTCCCCCCACAGTCCTAATCTGGATTAAGTGGGTTTGAGAGTGTTTGGCTGCTCGCTGCGTTACCCAATCATCTTTGACCGGCCTGCCTGGGAGGTCTTGGGTGCCATTGGATGGCATTCTGCTCTACCGCTCCCACAGACTCGTCATCCCCACCGTGAAGCCCCTCTTCCTCAATTCCACACAAATGCTCCACCCACCGGAGAGCAGAGACACTAAATGGATTCCAGCAGTCTTATTAAAGCCGTATTGTTGTTCATCAAAAAGCTATCAGTGAGCTTCTCCACGGAGCTCTTATTATCGTGAAATGATTTCTGGTCGGACCTGCCAATGGCAACTTAACAATTCCAACCAGCTGATTCTGCTCAGTTAAACGGAGAAGAGAAAGAAATGGGCGTCCTCGTGTGTGTGTGTGTCGATTTGTTGTAATGAGGCTGTGACACTAGTGTCACTTTTTGGTCACTTCCACGATTTCCTTGGACCACATCCTCAGCCTGTCTGGAATGTCAAAAAAACTCGAGTCACACATCTAGGGGTCTGAAGAAGGGGGGGGGGGGGCAACGGGGGGATGTCTGAGATAGTCTGGCTGGAGACCTCCAGTGGCAGACCCCTCAGGACCGTGTGATGGAATTCAGGGGTCTGTGGCTGGAGGTGTGAAGTGGAGAGTCCTGGCACAGGGCAATGTGGGCATGTAAAGGCTGAACATACATACATAAATAAATAATATGGATGCGTTTTGCTGGAAAGACTGATATCATAAATTAATGAGTGTGTTTACCTTTTCTTACCATAGTGGAAATCTCCTTACAACATTACAAAGTCTCCACGCCAGCCACAGGTCCCCGAATGACAACTTCCAATACAACTCGAAGTCCTGCCACGTGCAAAATGTCGCTGATGACACTGCTATGGTGGGCGGCATCAGGAGTGGGCAGGAGGAGGAGTATAGGAACCTAATCAAGGACTTTGTTAAATGGTGCGACTCAAACCACCTACAACTGAACACCAGCAAAACCAAGGAGCTGGTGGGGGATTTTAGGAGGACCAGGCCACTCATGGACCCCGTGGTCATCAGAGGCGACTGTGCAGAGGGTACAGACCTATAAATACCTGGGAGTGCAGCTGGATGATAAACTGGACTGGACTGCCAATACTGGTGTTCTGTGTAAGAGAGGACAGAGCCGACTATACTTCCTTAGAAGGCTGGCGTCGTTCAACATCTGCAATAAGATGCTGCAGATGTTCTATCAGATGGTTGTGGCGAGCGCCCTCTTCTACGCGGTGGTGTGCTGGGGAGGCAGCATAATGAAGAGGGATGCCTCACGCATGGACAAACTGGTGAGGAAGGCAGGCTCTATTGTGGGCACGGAGCTGGACAGGTTGACATCCGTGGCAGAGCGACGGGCGCTGAGTAGGCTCCTGTCAATCATGGAGAATCCACTGAACAGGATCATCTCCAGACAGAGGAGCAGCTTCAGCGACAGACTGCTGTCACCGTCCTGCTCCACTGACAGACTGAGGAGACCCCACACTATGCGACTCTTCAGTTCCACCCGGGGGGGTAAACGTTAACATTATACAAAGTTATTGTCTGTTATACCTGCATTGTTATCACTCTTTAATTTAATATTGTTTTTTTGTATCAGTATGCTGCTGCTGGAGTATTTGAATTTCCCCTTGGGGTTAATAAAGTATCTATCTATCTATCTATCTCAGAGTCCTGTGGCTGGAGCCCCCACTAAGTATTATAAACTAGGAGCCCCAAATCATGTAGTCCACCAATCATTTACAAAAAAAAAAAACACTTCTCAAAATGCCCACTAGAGGGAGGAATACCACAAACCCCTGGCTAGAAGAAAAGCAAACACAGAGTCCTTCAGAAATTAAAAAATTAAACCATTTATTATCTCTGAATGTTCTGTCACACAAAAGGAACTCAGTGGAACACAAAAGGGCAAAAAGGAGTTGCCTAAAACAAGAGGCCAGTCCAAAGCAGGCGCCGCCCCAACACAGAGTCCGGAAACAGAGCCTGAAGTCAGACATCCAGTAAACCACAGGAGCTCACCAACTCCAGAGCGCATTCGCCGTGAACTGCCAGGAACTGTGGGAGATCCACCAATTATATAGAGAGGAGGGGAGTCCCCGACATTGATTGGCAGGTGGCCCCGCCTCTTGGGGGATCACCCACAAAACACGTGGAACATAAAGACTAAGAGAATACAGCAGTCAGTTAGCAAAAGTAACATTAACACAAATAGATGACTCAATGCTGAACGAAAAAGGACGCCACACATGGGGCTGAAATTAAACACAGAAGGGTCTGCTGCTGGTGGTCTTCACCCAGACCCCTCTCACATGGTCACCTGCTCCTGATTGTGATGAACAGGAATAACATGAAACCCTCACCCTGACTTTGATGGAAGACAAAGCTGAGTGTCATGGCAGGTAAAGGCAGGAGGACCAAACAGCTACCAGACAGTGCTGCCACCTAGTGGCATATAAAGTGGCGGGTCCACACCCTGCCACTGACTCATTGCAGCCTTTGGGATGGATTGGCGCCCCCTTCAGGTCAAGATGGATGGACAAACTCCAAGCACTGGTGTCCTGCTGGGCCAAGATGGAGATAACTGCAGCAAACTGTAAGCTCAAAGCCTAACTTTGATGATACAACTTAAACAATTTCTCTTTTTGTTTTATTAATATTTTGTCAATTTTCATGTATTTGTTTGCGTTATCTCAGTTAAAATTAGAGTCATTTTTTGGGACTGTAAGAACTTCCTTTTGAATTAATGGGAAAATATGTGCATTTTGAAAATTCACTTTATAAAGGGATCTTCTTGATCACATTCCCCTCGTAAAGCAAAGCTCGCTGTAATTGTGACGATGCCATTTTAATGCTATTTTTTTATAGACATTTACTTGGTGACAGACATTTTTTAATGGTTGCTATCCTAGTAGCCAGTCACATGACACAGAAGCCACATGACATATTTTGTCATCTTGACCCACCTATATAAGATGGTGGCACATGGCATCTGGCATCCAAGCATTCAGATCCCTTTTGTTAAGAAACCATGAAGGTTGTGTTAGTTTGAGGAAGTTACTTCCGATGGTGGCACTGGATTTGTGTGTTGACTTTGACATTCCGTTCTCCAGCTTTTTTTGGTTTCTGATGACGATTCCGTCTTCCGCTGTTTGATCCTTAATCTTCCCATCATTTTCCTCTGAATGCTGGGCTTTTTGCTAGGTGAGCATATATATTGGTGCCCCATGACTCCATACCCCAATAATGGGCAATGGTGGCCTGTTATTATCAAAAATGATGTTGTCACCAAGGTCTCGGTCAGGTGACTCTGGCTGTGTCTGCCAGCCTGTAACATTTTAAAAATGACTTCCTGCCCAGCTGGATTAACCACAAGTGAAATGTCACACGTCACACCTGAGGACACACTCCTGCTTTACTGTTGTCTGCCAGCAGGAGGCGCACCACTGGCTCAAAGTACAGAAATGATTAAACTCACTTCATTAAGAGTGGGATGGCACTCTGTTACAGATAATGAGGGTCAGCCTTTAGCCTGAGTGTGACTGGACACATATGTGAGGTCCTGCCTGTAACCCAGTGTGCCAGGTTTGACCAGGCTGGGACTCGAGTAGAAGGGCAACGCAGCAGCCATCAAGCGTCCCTTCATAGCAGATGTTCAGCCAAACTTCAGAATGTACATGTGCTTATCCTCGCTCGTCTCCGAGACCCTCCAGGGTACATCTCGAATACTGCTGAGATGATTAAAGACGCCGCGCCACCTGTCGTGTGTGAGAAGAGGAAAGACTTCTTGGATTTTTTTTTTCTCCTCACTGACACCATCTGCTTTGCTAAATGAAAACATTTTGTTTTCACCCCAACTGCTCCTCTTTGCTGCTGGGACTCTTCAATGACACCAGTGGTGAATGCAGAGGTGGGCGACTTTGTGATGCCTGCTAAATGGCAAGAGCAGCGCAAACAAATCCAAAAATCCTTTGAATAGGCCCCATGCAACACTGTACCAGGAGGCCACGCCCCCTTAAATAGGCCACATGCAATGCTGTACCAGGAGGCCACGCCC
>JANRMT010062830.1:1092597-1104022 GCA_026402145.1 Polypterus bichir lapradei
ATAGATAGATAGATAGATAGATAGATAGATAGATAGATAGATAGATAGATAGATAGCATAGTTGGCAGGATTAGATAGATAGATAGATAGATAGATAGATAGATAGATAGATAGATAGATAGATAGATAGATGTGAAAGGCACTATATATCTTACTCATCTGAGGCCACATCACTTATTGAACTTGTTTAGGAGGTGCCTGGAATGCCAAGGAGACCCTGATTTTATTCTAAGATTGTCAGCAAAAGCCTTTGAGGTTCTTGGACCATGTAATTAAATGCCAGTCAGAGGGTCTTCAGAAAGCCCACTTGGATGCCATACCCATATAATCCAATGACTAAATGGACATCCCCCAGAGTACGTGGGAGGCAGTGGTAAGCCACCCTTTGAAGGTTGGGAAAGGAGGTAAGAAGTTTCCAGAGTTACTGAGGGACCCCCAGCTGACATTTGCCCTTTTCTTTCTTCCCCTCCGTTTGTTACTCTTATTATTTCGTATCGTTCATTCACTTTGTCTTCTTGTAGGGTCAGCTTTGGCTTCCCATGACCCTGAACTTAGATTACTGTAGGTGGGTTGAGTAAGTAGAAGTCTGTAATGCCAGGATCTAGATATCACCAGGTGGTGGTGCTGTCCCTGATTAGAGGTTTCGTTTGCCCTTCTGGGTGGAGGTGACCCCTGTGAGTGAATATAATGGGGGCTAACCCAGGAAGCCCCCATGTGGCTCCAATTTATTTTTCATGACGCGTCTCACACCACGTTTCAAACTCATTGGTCATTTCTTTCACGTTCTTCTTGGGCACCAGCGATGCCCGTAGAGTCCCTGCTTGCTCACTGATGGGATGTCCATGTTAAATTAGAAAATCTAAGACCTGATTGGCCAGCACTTCCTTCCTGATTGAATGTTCCAAACATCTGTCATGGCAATGAGTCTAACATCATCAGTCAAAGTGAAACTAATCAATTAGAAGGCAGAACTGAAGTGGAAAAGGGTGAAGCTGGCACTGGGCAGCTGCTGGCCTACTCCTGCATCGTGTAACAAGGGCAGAACAAGTGACTGGAGAGGTGGCAGATGATTAGATCCTGGTCACTATGGGCTTTTCACAAATGTAAAATGTAAAACAAAAATAAAAAAGACCAGCCGAGCTGCCCACTCTAATAAGTGCCATCCAAGGCCAGTGAAGCCTGTACGGTCACTGAGTCCACCTTGGTCCCTATTAGAGTCCTATTGCCAGATTTCAGCTCTAGCTTGCCCACTTCTGCTCACAGGGTTACTCAGACACTGCCTGCCTTTCAGTGTCCTTGAGGATATCTGATTAAAACTGGCATTCAGAGTGGCACAACCAAAGCCATGGAGTCTCTCAGCCAATGTGACTTGGGTTGGGCACCCAAGTGACGTACGGTCCCATCCCTTGAATTGTACTGTATGCTTAAATTCAGTTCAAGTCACTGTCATTATACCCCGTTTGAGTGCCAACCTGCCACTCATAACATGAACCCTATGAGAACATCAAACCCAGAAGGGAAGCTGAGCGCGTTACAATGAGGGCAATGAGGAGCAACTGGAGAGCAATGCCCGGCTTGCCTTTTGTGCCTGCCAGCTTTTGTCCCTTTTTATTTCTGTGGTTACGTTTGGCCACACATCACTTATGCTCGACTGCCTGACCTACATTTTGATTTTTCTTTGTCACTTCAGACCACACAGACTTTGAGAGGAGATGAGAGACGTTGGTTGTGAGGGCTGCCTCTTGTGATCAGTGTTAAGAGACAAGGGGGCGGCGGGGGCAGTGATGAAGAATTTTTATCGCTAACAAAAGACTCCCACTGACAGCCAGGCACGCTCCAAAGTGCCAACGGTTTTATCACAGGGAGCTGAAGATCAGTCTCCTGGGGGCCACGGTGGCGCCACTCCTTAGGCCCACGAGTGAGCGTAACTGGGACACCCTGGAGTCAGACATCAAATAAAGTTAAAACATGAGTGTCGATTATTAATCAAGAGGAGGTAAACAGGTGGCACCAGGTGAACCCTGGCACCCATGTCAACACGTCCCAGAGTGGTATTACAATTGATGTAAAAGCCCTGAAACAGCCCCCTACTCACGAGTGTGTGGCACCTGACAAACGGACCCCCTCTACTCGAGGGGCTCAGCGCTGTCCCGCGACCTTCCAGCCTCACGTCTTTTTTTTTTGAAGGGGCTTCAAATTTTTTTTTTTTTTTATTAAAAAAAAAAAAAAAGTCGGAGTCGTGTTTGCTTCAGACGCCTGATATCCACGCACGGGTAGCCCCGTCCTTAGCAACCGAAGCTCTTTAGTGCTGATCTATGAAATACACTTCCTTCACTTTCACGGAGAAAGAATTAAATGTAATTACTGATCAAAAAAGAAGCCGCCAGCAGTAAAAATGCAATTAAAAAGGCTTTGCTCGTTTTTCAAAGTCTCTGCAGCCACAAATAAGATTCTGCTTGGCTACTTTGCCCCGTTGAATCTGCCGAGCAAACTCCGGAGAGGAAAAAATGGAAGGGGGATGGGCAGAGCAGGAGCGCGGGCCTTCGGAGAAAAGAACGAAAGACGCGAGCGAAGTCCGAGGGGCTTGGTGGAGAAACTGGCGGGCCAGTGCTTCAAATCTCAACACTGCCAGGCTGAGCCGAGTTAGGTGTGTTCAGGAGTTTGAGCCCACCATGGGGAACCCCACCAACAAGGCAGGCAGTCCTTGCATTGGCATCTAACTTTAGTCTCCTAGGCCTGGTCCTTCGATTGGCATCTAAATTTAGTCTTCATGGCCTGGTCCTTAAATTGTCATCAAACTTTAGTCTTCTAGGTCAGGGGCCTCATGTATAAACGGTGAGTACGCACAGAAATGTTGTGTAAGAACTTTTCCACATTCAAATCACGATGTATAAAACCTAAACTTGGCGTAAAGCCACGCACTTTTCCACGGTATCTCATACCGTGTCGTACACAAGTTCTCCGCTCGGTATTGCAGACTGGCGGTACCCAGCGTCAAAGCAATGCTACTGTTTCTGTGTGGTTATCCTTTCTTTTCCTGACGTGGCTTTATAAATACACTGAAATCAATCGCATATTGTTTATTAGTGTAACGCATCTGATTGTAATTAACCAGTAACAATATAATGATCCAGGGAATAGCCATAGTATTCCAAATACCAGAACTGCTTTAGCGTTGTTACTCTCACTGCACCTTCTTCTTCTTCTTCTTTCAGCTGCTCCCATTAGGTGTTGCCACAGCGGATCATCTTTTTCCATATTAGTCTCACTGCACCACTCGGAGCAGCTGATTGGAAAGAGAATTATCGTATACAGCATCAAGCACATGCTGCCTCAGCCATGCTTCCTATTTGAACTGCTTCTCATACGACAAACGCTTCAAACCTTTACTGTACGGACCTCGCGGTTCAGAAAGAGTTTCATCCCAAGAACTCTAAACGCACTCAGTCAGCCATCAGGTGCTCCTTGTAGACCTGTTAGCACTTATTAGTACAGTCACCTCACTGTAAACGTGCAGTACAGTTATAATATTACACAACCTGAGCCACTTTATAAAGAGTGTATTTACATATGATGACAAGATCATTTTTAAGATGAAATGCAGCAAAATATGTTTATTATATTATACAGATAAAACTTTTACTTCATTTAAATAATCTATATTGTTAATAATTAAAGGACATGGTGTCGCTATGCTAGCAAGGATCTGGCGCTCCGCTCCGCTCGCACTGCATGCTCTACTGGGACTGGCGTGAAGGGTAGAATAATTAAACACGTACTACGAAGATATTTCAATGTGCCTTAAAAGTTTTGAAGAATCGGCGTTGTAAGCTTACAGATGGCTTAACGTCAATTACAGAGCTGATTGTGTGGTGATCGGTTACTTGGAGAAAGAAAAGGAAGGACAGGAATGGAGGATAGTACGTTTGAAAGAGACAGCACTGCATGGGCGGCCTTAGGCATGTGCAAACTGTGCACCTGCACAGGGCCGCCAAATCCCAGGGGCCGCCACACCAATATATATCTATAATTCACTAAGTGCACGCAAGACAGAGAGCCCCTCCCTCCAACTCTATGACCATGGGATACGCAAGACAGAGAGCCACGCCCACCAACTCACAGAGCTCCGCCCGCCAACTCTAAGACCATGGGATATGCAAGACAGAGAGCCCCGCCCACCAACTCACAGAGCCCCGCCCGCCAACTCACAGAGCCCCGCCCGCCAACTCTAAGACCATGGGATATGCATGACAGAGCCCCGCCCGCCAACTCTAACTAAGGGCAAGCAAGACAGAGAGCCACGCCAGCCAACTCACAGAGCCCCGCCCACCAACTCTAAGACCATGGGATACGCAAGACAGAGAGCCACGGCCACCAACTCACAGAGCCCCGCCCGCCAACTCTAAGACCATGGGATACGCAAGACAGAGAGCCCCGCCCACCAACTCTAAGACCATGGGATATGCATGACAGAGCCCCGCTCGCCAACTCTAACTAAGGGCAAGCAAGACAGAGAGCCACGCCAGCCAACTCACAGAGCCCCGCCCACCAACTCTAAGACCATGGGATACGCAAGACAGAGAGCCACGCCCACCAACTCTCAGAGCCCCACCCGCCAACTCTAAGACCATGGGATACGCAAGACAGAGAGCCCCGCCCACCAACTCTAATCGTACTTCTGCTTCCACCATTGGTCTCGATCAAACAGCAATAATTAGCAAACAAAGATAACTGGCAGTAACAGTGCAAAATTCACAATTGGTATGCCAGTTTGAAAATATAAGTTTTGAGTGTAGTTTTAAAATGTGTTATTTAATCGAGCTGACGGGTATGAGAGAGAAGAGAATTCCCGAGATGAGGAGCACTAGGAGAGACGCTCGAGCTCCCATAGCACAGAGTCTGATGTGTGGTACAGAAAGTCGAGCTGCAGATGAGGATCTGAGTGAGCGAGAGGAGTGTAAGTCTGGAGGAGATCAGTGAGGTTGTGGAGAGCATTAAATGTTAAGAGCGATATTTAGTATTGTAATCGGTAGTTAACAGGGAGCCAGTGAAGTTGAGAGAGAATCAGTGTAATATGATCAGTGGATTTAGAACAGCAGGTCCTGGCAGCAGAATTGTGAATAAATTGTAAGCGATGGATACGTTTTTATGGGATGACAGATAGAATAGCATTACAGTAATCTATATGTGAGGTGACTCGGGCATTAACCAATACTTTAGCACTGTGTTGTGTAAGAACAGGACGAAGTCTAGAAATGTTTCGGAGATGGAAGAAGGCAGTCCGAGAAATGTTACATATACCTGTATAGGAGGAATTATTTAATAATAATAATTATTATTATTTAATAATTGCCATTATTAGTGTATAAATGGATATAAATAATTGCATGTAAACGATTCGCCAAAATCTGTTGTATGTAAACAGTACTGTTTTCAACGTTATTGTTTTTTCATCAGAAAACCCGGTTTCCACGTCTACCTATATTAGTTTAAATGGCACTTTTACCACTCACAATATGGCGGACGTGCTGCCGTATCGTGTCGACTGGGCGACACAGTGAATGCGGCGTCTATCTATACATGTCTATGTTTTCCGTAGCCTGCTACAGGAAGGTACTCTCTCGACCATTGGCATTGGTTTCGTTTCTTGCTATTTTCGTTATACTGCGACGGTGGTTTCCTAAGCCTTTGTTATACTGCATTCCTTTCTCACCGTTTTCCATTCCTATTCTTACACCGCCGTATGCTACGGCGGGCTTCGGCTAGTTGAATATAAAACAGAAAGAGAAAATAACGACACAGCTAAAAACGCAGCGGCAAATTTTGTCAAAAGTTGAATGCTTGTGTCATGAGCACGGGGCGGCTATGCAGTGTCCACAACGGACGTGGCCATCCGCAGTGCATAAGCTACCATATTGACATTGGCGGGCGAAGGGGCCACAAGCCTAGAGCCGCCCTGAGCACTGCTGCAATAAATTATTTCATTGAAGGTCGCGCACAATCACAGCACCACCGTGTTCCCATGTTTAATTATGTGCTTTAACTCCTATCATCATGAGAATGATATCACGTATACGTCTCAGTGTTTTAGTTATTCAGAGAGCTGTAATATCACGAATGTCATGGATTCTGTGTCCAGTCGGAGGAAGAGAGCCGGTTTAAGAAGCACGTAGTGATTCACACACACAGAGCACATACAGTAGAAGATCACATACAAAACAAAGCATTTAACGTGCGACTTTAATTACGATGGGATTTGAAAAACTGGTTAATTAAACGATTTTAAGATGAAATTTAGGATGTTCTACTTTAATGACAAAATAAACTATGTGATTAAAGTGGACATTTCGAGACTGAAGTTGACATTTCTTGCTTTGTTCCTACTATGTGCCTTTTTTTTTTCTCTGTACCCTAATAAGCTTTCATTCGACACTCAGACGGTGGGCTACGACTCCCCTTTCACGGTGACTTTGATACCTGACAACTTCTTTTTTATTTAGGGCACTGTGTGACTTTGTGAACTTGAGTAGTGGAGTTTCTCCGACACGCTATGTCACTCGATCAGCTTCCTTTTCTTTTTTATCCCACTGTTTAAATCAACTAATAGTATGTTTTTCCTTTGCCTCCACTTGGTATTCGCTGAAATTCCTCCATTTTCCCTCTTGCTCTTCCCATTGTCTTTTCACAGAACGCTGAGCTTAAGGGCGATTTATATTAATCTGCATATTCAAAGAGGTGTAATTCTGGGAGGAGTTGTGGCAGGGACAGCACGCGCGTGCATGAGAGTTACTTTTCACGCTGACTGGGATTTATGTAGCGGAAGAACGTGGAAGTTGGTGAACGCACAGATTCCTGCATCTGGATTTTTCTGTGCATAAGCACATTTTGGCTTTTGTGCTTACGTCATGTTATAGTGTGAGTTCTACGCACGCCGTTATACATGAGGCTCCTGGTCCTTCGATTGGCGTCTAACTTTAATCTTCATGGCCTGGTCTTTGAATTGGCGTCTAACTCTTGTGAACGTTAGGTGCCACTGTTGCCCCTTTAAACCCAGCAGACAGACACTCTGGACGCAGGGTAAAAGCACTAAGAAGACCTTCAGTTCTTTTCTCTTCTATACACAGTGCCTCCAAGCACCACAGCCACAAATAACAGGCAGATAATACAATAATCAATCACCAACACAATTCTCTTTTCTCCTCCACACCTCCCAGCAAGCGTTGTCCACCTCCTCCCGACTCTGACTCGCTTGCTGGGTTCCCAGCAGTCCTTTAAATATTGCCCGACCCGGAAGTGCTTCTGTTCTTCCATACACGTGACTTTCTAGCACTTCCAGGTCAGATGGAGAAATGAAGTTTTCTGTCAGCCTGCAAGTACTTCTGAGCTTCTGTCCCCGTGCCTCGATTGTACTTCCAGGCTATGTAAAAAGTACAAGTTCCCAGGTCCTCCTGCAGCATCTCCTGGTGGCACCCACTGTACCCAGCAGGGCTGTGAAGTCGACCTGCAGAAATCCGGGAATCCAGGGCATCAGTATACTGGGGGATGTAGTATCCCAAAGAAGTTGCCTTCCCCCATTCTTCCACTCTGTGGCTGTCTATCACACTCTGATCGTCTGAACGTTTCATAGGGCTGAGCACTAAGTGCTGGTCCCGAAACCGAACGACAAATTGAATCCTCACTGCAGCAGAGAGCGGGGCCCTCACTTGTAGTCTAAGCCGGACTGTCTACGTCTGCCAGGACCGCGTCTGACCAATGAGACAAGACGTCGTCCACAGTCTAACTCTCACAGGCTCTAACTAGAAGATCCTTAAGGTCTGGTAGACCCAAGCCTAAGTGAGCAACTTGAGTTTACTTGATGAGTTGGCCCTTCATTTGAGTCTAACATTACATCTTCTAAGTCCAGCACACCAGACCATAAGTGATCAGCCAGCCAGTCCTTCAATGGCCATCTAATTCTGGTCTTCTAGGCCTACTGGACCTGATGTTAAACGACTGGCAGGACACTCAACTTGGAGACCAGCTTGTGGACCCTGTGGAGCTGATGGGTGATGGGACCCCCCACGGCAATCTTTGATCCCGTATGCTGAGTGTGTCTTCCCAAAGTGCTGGCCCTGAGGTCTCGGATGATGGAATCAAATGTGATCCCCTTAACTTTGTGGCCAAAAGAGAGGTGGGTGGGAGGAAACTTTTGATGACAATGGAAGAAGGACGTGCAGGGGCTGCTACTCATCAGCACAGACACCGAGGACATCAAGCCTGGTCAACTCTTTGCTAGCAGATGACCGATTTTCTGAGGTTTCTGCAGATGGAGACCGCAGCCATTAAATTCAACGATGCTTCTGGAAGGAAAGTCATGGAAGATTTAGCGAAGACACTAAACAACAGAGACATCACGTTGTCAAAAGAGGACCACCTTACTTAAGCTGCAGTGAGTTCAAATGTGATTTATGGCTGTGTGAGTTGGGCTATCACAAGTGTGAAGAGTCGACACTTTTGGACTTTGGCCCTAAACCTGGAGAAGACCGCTAAGGGTTCCTCGGACAGTAGGAAGAACAAACAAATCGACCAAGCAGACCACCCATTTGAAGGCTTTATTGTCAAAGAAAAGTCCACCATCTACAGCCACAAAATGACAACAGGGGACACCTTAAATCTCATTTTGGAAACAACTGAAGGAGAAGAAGACAACAGAGACTAAGACGGCATTATGGAGACCACGCATGTGGCCCTGAAGGAAGTCAGAGAAGCAGTTTCAGGTAGAACGGCGTCCATCGGGTCACAACTGGACGATTAAACAACAACAACCAATAAGAAACATTGAGGTGCCCCCTCGAGTGCCCAACTTCAGGATGGGGTTGGACTGCACTAAACAGACTTCACTCTGCTGCCCTCCAGTGTGCCCTTCTTGCCCGTTGCCAATTCCTTCAGAGTCCAGTGCCCACTTTTTCCTGAAGCTAGTGTCCCACCCCACTGCAGACACATGGCACACATGCCCGCCAGCGTGTACATATTTAATTGCTGGGAAAAGCGCATCAGCCTGATTAAAGTTATTTTCTGCAAGGTGACTCATTCCAGACGGAAGTTGGGAGCGCAGGTCTGGAAGCGGCGGCAGCGGTGGAGGATCCCGCCGAGAACTGAGGCTGATTGCGGCACCGAAGTCCAAGTCATACAATTACCAATTATTTTAATTAAAAGTTTGCATTTTTTCCTGTGTCTTAGCATCAGTGGGACGCAGATTAGCCGCCTTTAAGAGGTTTTGGATTCCTGGGTGTCCTCGCTGTGCCTGACTTGACACGTCAAATGAGTGCCATGCAGAGGGGCTTTTTGACGAGGTGACAAACAAAAATCTTCAACTCGTCCAGGACAGGAGGGGAGTGAGCAGGACCCCCGTGATAAAGAGGTGAGGAGATGTGGACCCAGGAGGGACCTAAGCAGGAGGCTCTGGCACACGGTAGAGCTGAGGACCCATCAAGAGCTTGGGTGGGAGGAAACAACTGTCAACCTGGTCACCCACAAAGTGCACAGCAGCACGGGGGCCACCATGAAAAAGCAGCCCCTTTGGATGCTTAATGATACACAGCCATTGGCCACCAGAGGGAGCTCTGGGAACTGCAGGGTTTGACAGATTTAAGAAGACCCCAAGATGGAGCATAAACTGCCACCCACTGCCCACCCAATGAAAATGAACTGGGAGGTGGAAAGGAGCGGGCAAAGGTGGACGAAAATGAGAAGAGAAAGAAAGAGGAAAATGGGGTCTCATCCAGTGGTTGGGGTTGGACCAAGCGCTGGATTCAGGGATGGCATCCATATTCTAGAAAATGGGTACAGAGGGAGACTGATTGTCCCCCTAATCGTCACACTAAAGCCAACGCACTTAGTCGAGGGGCAGAATGATGGATGGGTCCCTGTCCAAGCTCCTCTCCACCATCTGATCACAGATCTGCTTGTTCTTTATCCCACTCCAGACCTCCTTCACTCTTCTGATGTCAGACCCCCTCCAGAGATGGATTGAATTCACTTTGTCAGCCCCCTTCCTGTGGTTCAGCAGGTCCTCCAGCTCTCCCCATTGATCCAGAGTGGTTGGTGGGGTCCTCACTGAGCCAAAACCTGCCTGTCCACTGCAGGGTCTTAATGACTACTTTGGCCAACTTCCTGGCACTGCTTCTGATAATACATTACATGAAGACTTTAGTGTTGAATTCTGGGATACGTCTGGAGGTCTAAACAAGTTGACTCTTTGCTTTTTACAGCTCCTGTTTATTGTACTCCTAAAAAGGCGCTATATATGTGATCAAGCTTGTATATGAAACTTTTTGTATTCCACCTTTTTAACATTGCAAAGTATCTTAGTATTTTTTCATGAAACAAAGATCGCTTGGTTAGCCAATTAATCAAATAATTGATGAACGGATTCAGAAAGCAACAGTTTCATTTTTTTCTATAGTAAGACCTGAATGTGCCCACCCTGAAGCAAGTGGCTGGCTGCAGCTCACTTTATTACTGATTTGTCAATTGATCAGCTTACAGTTCTTTTATTATCGATAGATTGCTTGATTTGCCTGCAGCTCACGTTATTATTGATTACCACCACTTTGTGCATTCATTTCTGCTGCGGACACAATTACAAGGGCGCCCTCTGCTGGTCACATATCATCAATGCACACCATGAGCACTGACAGATGGGGGGTGTAGGGCACTGGGGCTCGTCATTAAGTGGTCAGGCGAGTTCTAAGGAGCTCAGTGCCTGAGGCAGAGTCAGTTAGTTTTTTTATTGATTGATTGATTGATTGATTGATGGACCACACAGTTCAGTGTCTTCATTTTTTTTACTGTGCTTAAATGTAAAAGTGCGCCCTCTGCTGTGAGGCTCATTTATTAATCAGTTTCTAAGAGTTCTAATCAGCTTAGGAGCCATGGTGGTGATGGTGGTGGTGAAAGGGGGACACATTTATTATTAACTGATTGATTGATTGATTGATTGATTGATGGATGGATGGATGGATCCAACACAACATTGTGCTTTATTTTTCTGTGACCAGTCACTAAAGCACGCCCCCTGCTGGTCTTCTATTCTGAGACTCTTTATCAAGCAGTCACTACTTGTCCTATGTCAGTCAGATGACTTTATTATTGACTAATTGGTCAATTGACCTAACACAGTATACGCTTTAGTTTTCTGTTGTCAGAACTGATAGCACGCCTCCTGTTGAGCCCATCTTATTGCTGAGTTAATATTTTTCTGTACTCTGGCCCTGTAAGCTCGCTCTCTGCAGTGCATGATGGGAGTGTGGAGGCTCACTGTTAGTCAGTCACTAGGTGGCTGGTGGAGCTCAGTGTCTGGGGGCAGTGTGTGTGACTGTGAGTGTGTGAGTGTGTGTTAATGTATGAATATGTGAGTGTGTGAGTGTGTAAGTGTTAATGTGTG
>JANRMT010062830.1:1109577-1126714 GCA_026402145.1 Polypterus bichir lapradei
TATCTATCTATCTATCTATCTATCTATCTATCTATCTATCTATCTATCTATCTATCTATCTATCTATCTATTGTCCCTGTCTGTCATATCATGTCACTCTGATTTATTGTAGACAGAAGAAGAATAAAAAGAAGACGAGTCAAACAAAATGTGCCAATCCAGCCAATAAGGCAGCCACTGACCAGTGGGTGGCTGAGCGGCTCCTCTGTAGGGGGGCAATTAGAATCAGTGGGGGACGCGTCCAAGCAGAGTTCAGAACATAAAGTCGACCCGATTCCCGTGTTTGCTGACTGTGCTCTTCAGTGAAAGAACAGAGTAATTACTGCAGGAAATGAAATGCCACAACAGTAATTAGTAGAAAAGCGAAAAAAAAAAAAAAATATCAGAGGAGCAGCAGTAGAAACTGTAGCTGAAAGGATGGGTGAGCTGTGGCGCCGAGCCCCCTCACAGGTGTGCCACCTGACTGGTGGTTAGCCCCTTAGTGGCTGGGGGGATCAATGTCAAGGTGTAAGGTTCAAAGGTTTGGCAGCCCACTAAGGTGACTTGGAGTGAGTGAAGCCATCAAAGGGGAATCACATTTCAAATATATCTGAATCAGGTGTGTGATGCTTGAAAGGCGCTATAGAGAATCACAAAGCTGCAGGCTCGACCGCTGGCACAGACTGGCCATTTCATCCTGAATGACTTGCTTGACCTGTCTGTAATTACACTGTAGACATTTGGAAACAAAGCTCCAATATGCTGGGATACTGTGCGTAATGAAAGGCACTATATAAAAACACATTTCTTCTGGTGCAACTGCCAGCAACTAATTACATATGACAGAAAATTAAAAAAGAATGATAAAGCGAGTAGGTTCAGCCAGAGCGGGTGCAAAGCCAGAGAGGTCTTCCTTGAGGAGTCACGTTGTCCATGAAGCGTCTAAGTCAGCCCACATTATCTCTCTACTCCCATTGGCTGCTAGTCTTTAATCTTATCTCTGAGATCTTTGATGGTTGACCCTCAGGTCCTCAGACTTACTGTACCTCAATCACTGTACACTCAAAGAGCTCACAGGCGCACCTGCTCAATACGAGTCCAGCTGGAGATCTTGAGGAGCTCTGTTGAACAGCCAATCAGATTGTACAATTATGGTTTACATGCTGGAAAAATCAGAGACATCTGAAGCACTACATGACAGTGACATAAACTGAGAGAGAGAGGGGTAAGGCATACTACAAGCCATGCCCACTGAAAGGCACGCCTACCGGAAGTCATTACTATTCACGAGTCAGATAACTCCTCCCACAATCCTAACCTTAGCTACAGTGTAAGGATGTCTTATGAGGACAAAGCGTGAGGGACACCTTCAAAATGACCCGGCGTAGCGCGTAGCATCACTGACGTGTAATGGAAATAGCGCTTGACGCCACAGAGCGTGAACGATTTGATTGGCTCCTCAATGGAGTGGAGCTCTGGAGGTCCGCAGCTCCACTCCATTGAACAGGTGTGCAGTGGTCTGCAGCCGGACCCTTCTCAGTTGAACCCATTCAGAGTGTCCCCCAAGTGGTTATGGAACTGAAGTGAACTGAATTTGACAAGACTGACCACCGCCTGAGGTAACACTCACTTGTATTATTATTATTATTATTATTATTATTATTATTATTATTATTGTAATGACAGTTTCTAGCTAAGCATAACATTCTCAAGCCCACCTGGCCCACGTCTCCACCCTGGGTGGGACGGCAGTTCATTGCATTGCCGCGATCTCCACGGACATAAAGCCTGGCTCTTCATTAAATGCCCGACTGCAGCGTCTCCCCACCGCTGCCCCCCTCGGACGCCATGACCCGCGCAGGACAGGCTGTTCCTGTCGTCAGCTCCGCTCCTCACATTTCGGCTCTCCCATTTACCGCCTCTTTGGCCGCCGTCGCCTAGCAGATCAGCAAAAACACGCGTCGCCGGTGAAGTGCGGGCGTCCATTATGTGTGACACGAAGCAAAATTCAGAGCGCATTAGCCGAGGCATTCATCCTGCCGGTGAGTGAATTAAATAACGTGCGCGAGGGTGTTTTTTTTTTTCTTTCTCTCTCTCTCTTCTTCTTCTTTTTTTTTCCCATTTTCCGCTAACTCTCATTTATTCCTCTATTACCGATACAGCCGACGGGAGTCAGGGACACAAAGACGGAGAAGAAATTAAGTTAGATTTTTTTGTACAATTTTCTTATTCCTGGTGAGGTGTTCTTCAATTGACTTCATTCTGTTTGCTTTGGCTTCTCCGCCTCCCCCTCCATCTCCAGTGGCATTAACTTGTCAGCCCGGTGGCTGAGGACCAGGATGCTCCACGTTCTGCTCCAACTTAAACTCACTGTGTGTCTCCCTCCTGTGATTACGTTTTGAAAATGTGATCACAACTGCGTGGGACAGACCTTTGGGTGGTGGCACTTTCAAGGTGCTATGTAAAATACTTTGTGGATTTCAGTGCAGGAGGGTGCGATTTTGTAGCGGGACGGCCTCTGGTTCAGTCTTTGTGTGATCTCAAGTTAAATTCCTATAGGCTAGCGGTCAATAAGGAAAGGCGCCATATTAAATCTACAGAGACAACATGGAGTCTCTTTGGATCATGTGGACACAGGCCGTGTCAGAGCCTGGCTTTGAACCCGAGACTCCGGGGATGAGGCACTTCACCGTGAATAACAGTGTCGACCATGCCACCTCGCACTTAGTGTGTCAGATTTTATTTAATATCATGCCCCTCACCCTGGTACTACCCATTATGGGCTCAAAGTGACCATTTGGCATTGGGAAGTTTGTTACTGTTGTCCATGCTGGAACCTTTAAAAGAAGGTGAACCTTCTGGGTGTTGTCCTAATGTTTTGCCAGATTGATGTGGTAAGAAGCTCATTTGCATGACCATGGAGTTTGGTCTTCCAGATGGCACTAATGGAAGATTAAATAGATCTGAGTGAGCTTGAAAGGTGTCAACACCACTTGACTTGAAGTTTAATCCTGCCGACTACGCTATGGTCCCCTTTCAACAGCCTTGAGGTCTTAATTTTTAGTCATCAACAGCTGCATCAGTTTTCAATCCTCTACACCTTCATGAGCTTCGGATGACACTGCTGAGGTTCTCATCTATGAGATGGAGGTTTAGACGCCCAGCTGCTGACGTGTCGTGTCTACTTTACTCTCCTGGTGTCCATCCCTAAACCTTTTATTAATCACCAAAGTCACTTTCAAATTGAATGGTGGCTCCTCCATCTACAGGAGACACTTTAGCAAATTCCTTGATGCTCTCTGGCGCCCCCACCTGCACGCCTGTTGAGTTTTCTTAATTCTAATTTCAACTGCCGTCTGAATATGATGGAGGCCCCCTATAAATAAAGCACATCATTACTGTTGTTATTATTATTAAGTCCATGCTAATGAGACCTAATTACTACTGCTGTGTGCTGTTGCCAGGCGACAGCAAGATGTCATAAGACTTTGTGATTGACACACTTCCAGTGAAATGAGGAGCTCGGTGGCAGTGGACTTTCCGTTTCCATTTCTTATATCTCGAGGTCGAGACATTTCCTCATTTATTCCACACTGAGATTGATTTGGCCAGATTATGATGGAGACTGGAGAAAAGTTCACACGCACCGAGCCCCTTTTAATGCCCCCCCTGCACCACACGTCACATAACAGAGCGCCCCCTCCAGGGACTTCCAACTTGAGGTAAAGGTCCAAAGGAACACAGCAAACCCACCCCTTGTTCTGCCTGCTTCTCTGGTTTATATCTCAAAAGCCTGCAGCAGTTTGTCACGTCGGAAGAAGAAGGTCATAAGAGGACATTGGAAAGGTGGCTCTGAAAATGGCGCGCAGCTCCACAGAGAGTCTTGGTCGTCCATTTTTAGAGCCCCTCCTCATTTTCTATGGCCAAAACCTTTCTTTGCTTCTTCCTTGCTTTCAATTATCTCTTTTTTTCCCCTCCATTCTCATCTCTTCTTCTTCTTCTTCTTCTTCACCATTAGTCCTCTCCTACTACATCTTGGCCACAGTTGCTCCTTGGACTGCTGTCATCAAGGTAGGACATCCAAGTGCCCATTCTAACACACAGTACTTGAGTACAAGAGCTGATGTCATCAGATGATGCCCAATGTTTGTTGGGTGGGTGTTGTGACCCTTAAACTGAATGTTCCCCTAACAGTGGCTTGGCAGCGGTGGCCAAATCAGACCCTGGCCTCCAGATCCTCTTGTAGCTCCATAACTAGCAAGAGGCTCACTCTGCTTTCTCCCCCAGCCTGACACGTCTCCCTCTCTGTGTCTTTTTCTCCGTTCCTGGTAATCCCAAGACTGTAATCCTATTCCATGGCCCTTATTTTAGGAATCCTCTTCATAAAACCTCAAATGAGAATAGCCAGGCCTGACCACCACTTCCAGATACTTTGTGGCTTTTTTTTCAGGAGACTCATCACACCCTTCCTCCCTTGGGACATTTCATTTGACCAAAATGATCTTTTGGTGTGTGATGGTTCTCCTAGGGGGGGGTCCCATCTTATCTGGGCAGCTTGTGTTCCAACCTCGTTGGGTGAAGCTCTTCCCCCTTCCTCCTCAAGTCTTTAGACTTCATCCTGGATCATGCAGTTCTTTTCTCTAAAAGTGGACTTTGACCACTGTTGGAGATGAGATGTTCCCTGGACCGTGTCTTCCAAGGCAAGGGCTTCCAAAACCCTTGTCAAGTTCATTTTGCATGTGATTCTGCAATTCCAAAATGCAAAAATGGCAAACACAATGTCTCTAAAGTCGCTTGGGGTAGAAAGCCAGGAGTATTGCTCCCTAAGGGATATCCCACCATCAAGATCACGGACCCCCCCCCTGCTTCCTTCATTGTCCCCCAGTGCTGCTGCTGCTGCCGTCTCCATCCTCCATGCGGCTTCACCGTCTCTCTTCTGCCTCGTGCACTGCCTGCACATTCACGCCGCTGCTTCTTATGGTCATCTCCCTCTCTCCCACTCTGGATTTCTTCGGAGTCTCTCCTCGGGCACTCAGACCGGTGCATTTCGCAGAGAGGGCAGGTTGGGGTCTTCTATCTGCATCACCCTTTCCATGCTCTGCACCAGAATCAAAAGTTTGTAGGAGAGATGAAGACACATGTGGCAATGGCGAGCAAAGCAGAACCCCAAATCTTGCACAAATCCCCAGTATGCATGATCTGTTTGTGTTCATGCCAGTTTAACCTCACCGCCTGGTCAACTGGCATGTGTGCCCAGTATTACTGATGTTTGCCATGTTCCTAGTTACGGACCGACATCCTCTGCGGGGTTCGGTCCTGCATTGTCTCCATGACCTCAGCCAACACAGATGGATGTACTAATGGGCACCCAAGGCAGGTTAAGTAAAGCCACCTGAGATCTAAGATGCCAGGGCGCCCATTTGCTCTTTTCTTTTCATTCTTATAGATTTTGTCACTCTGGCATAAAGTTAGCAAATCAGAGGGAATGAACTGCGGAAAGCCCAGCAGACGAGCAAATGCTGAAGAGGATTCTTTTCTTTTTGTTCACATTTCTTAGCCATTGTTCATCAAAAGAGGGAACGTGTCACCGAGCTGCTCTTGATTCTGCATTTTGTAAAGGAGGAATCAGAGCAAGAGGGGACCCAATCAGTGTCTGAAAAATTACCGGCTCGTCACAGAGTCGGCCGTCAGCCGCTGCCCCCCGTCGAGCCTTTCTCATATTCTCATATGCATGGCGGGCAGGCACTCTTCAAATTGCTGCTTGGTGAGAGCTGCCTGCCGCTGCCCCGCTTTTTAGATGGCACGGGCGCGGAGTGCGCCTTAACGAGAGCAAGGCGCCGTGAGAAGTGTCAAGGTGATCTGTCGCTCTGAAAAAAAAAAATAAATAAATAAAAATCGGAAAAAAATAGATAAAATATTTTAAAAAAAGTCACTTCTGTTGGCTTCAGATGGCAGTGAGACACAGACACGCGACAGGAACTTGGACATATTGAGAGCTCCCTTCATATGCGCCCCTATGGCTGGGTTGTGAATGTTCACTTGGCATCACTGGCATAGGGGATACCACCACGACCTTCGTGAAGTGAGGTCACCTAAACACCCCACCTCATCATACTCAAGCCAACCCCTAAAACAATGAAAAACTGTTGTGTCCCATTGCGTGACGTTAAAAATATGCTGTGTGAATTTTGCAAGAAAATATAAAAGAATTTAGAGAGCACTTTAAAGGCAGGACCCACAGCTAAGAGAAGGGAACAGGCAGGGCGGGGCTAGGCCTTTAAGTGACAGCAGGCTGGGCGGGGTGACACAAGAGTCTTGTAGCAGACTGGTTGGGGCTAGGCCTTTGAGTGACAGCAGGCTGGGTGGGGTGACACAAGTGTCTTGTAGCTGATTGGATGGGGCTAGGCCTTTGAGTGACAGCAGGCTGGGCGAGGTGACACAAGTGTCTTGTAGCTGATTGGGCAGGGCTAGGCCTTTGAGTGATAGCAGGTAGGGTGGGGTAAGATGATTGTATTGCAAAGACTGGGTGGGGTTAGACCTCTGAGTGACAGCAGGCTGGGTGGGGTGACACAAGTGTCTTGTAGCTGATTGGGTGGGGCTAGGCCTTTGAGTGACAGCAGGCTGGGCGGGGTGACACAAGTGTCTTGTATCAGATTGGGCGGGGCTAGGCCTTTGAGTGACAGCAGGCTGGGCGAGGTGACACAAGTGTCTTGTAGCAGATCGGGTGGGGCTAGGCCTTTGAGTGACAGCAGGCTGGAGGGGGCAGACTGGGTGGGATGAGACAATGCGTGTGACCACTGTGTCAGTTTATGGGTCACCTCATGCTCCTCTCCTTCTTCATTACCTGTATTAGACAAGCTGGTGCTGTCACCAGTTCTGTGCCCTTGATCAGTTTCTACATTGGCACCTGTGCACTGAGCCCCCATTAGGCTTAGCGCTTTGCCTCCCGATGCCCTGCAGCCCTTTGTAATTCACAATGGGAGAAAATAGCAGCCTGCTAATGGATCAGCGCAAAGAAAGCAGCCATTCAGAGGAGGCACTTGAAGGCAGGCTGAGGATTTCAAGCGAGCTGCGCGCCTAATGCGAAATCAAGCCTGACTGGAGACGGTAATTCACTTGGCCGCTAAATGGGTGGAAGGGCCACTCAGATACCAGAACTGCCACTTAATAAACACATCAAATACAGCAGGGGAGTCTTGGTAACAGGTGCCACTCTGTTTGGGAGGAGTCAGCTGGTGAATGTCTGTGGAGGACAGCATGGGTGGTAATGGCAGGGTTCAGATCTACTGACCACTGAGGGGCACCGTTTTTGTAACTCAAGGGGTGCGTGCTTTGGACTCCGAGGAAGACCCCTTTCCCACAGTCCTTGAAGTCTAATGATACTGAAGGCGCACCAAGGGGCAACATTGTATTACCTGTACAGACACCGAGGGGAGCCCACCTAGGGCTGCAGATGGGCTTCGATGGTCACTGCCTGAATGCTATTGAATGCTGTTGTGTCGTGGCACTTGAAGCTTCACCAGGGACCCCCACACACTTGTATCTCCATAAACACAGTAATTTGGTTCAACTTCGAACACTGCCAACCATACTTGAGCGTTAGAGACCACCATGAAAGCGTTGATCATCTCGTCACTGTGTGGCCAGGACACGCCTCAGCTCTGCAGCTCAGATGGATGGAGTGACCCACTGAAGATGTACTGGTGCTTATCAGACCACCAGTCGCCTCTCCATGGGCACCAATGGTTAACACTATTGAATCAAATCGGCGAAGATGCCCACCAGTCTGGCAATGGCAAACAAGGGAGAGCTTCCCCGTGAAGACGACACTCCCATCAATTCCACAGTTGCTGTGCCAGGCACATAAGGGGGCAGGACAGGTAAAGCTGTGGTGCCCACAATCCAACAACACAAGCGGGTGCCCGCTGCTCAATCAGAGGAGACCAGCCTGAAGAAGCAGACTTGACTGTGGGGTTCCACGTCACTCCCCACCATTGAATGAAGCCCCCTAAGACCCCACGAGGCAAAGGGGGACTTCTCACCTTTTTCTAACTTTTCTTTATGTTCTTTAGGTTGGCGTGTGCCACACTCTTAACTGAACGCGGGTTCAAGCACCAGGAGATGCGCAATGAGGCGGCGCTGGGCGCTCTCGCAGGGTGAGGCAGGAAAATCAATTCCTATGCGGACGAGTGGGCGTGTGGCACCCGTGGGGTCCTCGTGGTTTAGGACCACATGGGCAGCCAAGGCTGTCTTTGTGCCACCTGATGATCGATGTCGGTGACAGAAACACCATTAGTGAAGACTGAAGGAGGGGAGAATATTCATTTCACGAAAACAGGATTTGGATGAAGTTCAATTGATTTTATGTTAAAAGAAAAAAAAAGAAAGAAGGAAAAACGTTTTGGGAAATCAGCAATTAACATTGAGCGGCATTTATTTACTTTACATTAGCACAGAAAGGTATTTAGAAGTGACTGGCAGGAGTGTCAGGCATTAGCAGCTGGCATGTGCCATCCAGCTTGGTGACAAAATGAGGGGCACAGAGTGGAGAGCTTTGAGATGATAAACTAAAACAACTTCTCACTCGTAAGGAGGTTTGATCGCCATAAATGGGGGTCTAGAAACTCTGTCAGGGTCTGGGGGTCTTAGAAATCATTTATGAGACTCGACTAACATCATGCGTGAAAACCTTGAGCCCTTAGAAGACGAGATGGACCACCGAAACGAGGAAGTCGGCAGAACGGCAATGCAGAAGGACTAGTGAGGACCAGCAAGAGTCGGGCTGCCGATTTCTCTTTAAATCCCACGTCTCTCGATGGGCGCTGCGGCCGGTGGTCCGCATTTGCTGCCCTGTCTTCAGATGTTTTCTTTGGGAGCTGTTGGGGTTTGTCACTTCATTCATCCTGCCCGGTACCCTTCAGTCCCCACCTTTGTGTTGTTGGGTCCTCCATCTTGTGCCTCTCCCTCACCCTGGGCACAGTCCACCACACCGGGCACTCCCGGTCACTTCTCGTGCCGCCAGATGTCATGGTGGTGGTCACATGTTACGTGACGTGTGAGTGAAGTGGTGCTTTCATTCCAACTGAGAAATCAATTTGGGACGCCCAGGCGGTCGCACGCTGGCTTTTGCATTGTTTGTAAAATATTTACTTCATCGCACGTTACGTAAATCCGACAGATTGCTCCCCTCACGTCAGCTCCATCAGTCAATCACTTTAATTACACGGAGGCACCGAAGGTTATTATGATGGCAGGAAAAAATGAATTAAAGGCAAGCAAAAGAGAATGAATTGAACGACGGTAAAGAAACCAATGGAATCGAGCAAATTCAGGGCCAGCGGGCATGGCCAGGCCACCCCGAGTGATGGAAGTTTCTGAAAAGTCTTGTTGGCAGCGAGGGGCGAAAAAATGAATAGTAAAAAAAAAAAAACAGCAAAACCAACAGCGCTGCACCACACGTGACATTTCATCTCCTCAGCAACAGCAGCCCGATGTGTTGTGATGGAAAGGAGGGACACAACCTGCTGTCACCTCAGAGGTGCTGTGTGTGATCCTGGCTTGCAAAGGCTCATGGGACTGAGGGACAAGAGGGTGGGTGGTGGGGGAGATGAAAGGAAGAAAGCAGAATGGAGGGAGCGGTGGAATATCAGAGTGGAGGGAGGGCGGCCGAGGAAGGAGACAACCTCTTATGTTAGAGAGAGAGGCAGCACACAAAATAGGAATAAAGGGGAGAGGGCAAGACAATCTAAGGTACAAAACGGGCATTGAGAAGACCTTCTAACTCCTCACCAATTGACCCCAGGCGGTCACACCCCTTTAAACCAGGACCCGCATCATGACAACGGAATTCACAAATTGGTGGAACCCATCGTCAAAACCAAACGTCAAGTCAAGTCGAGTCAAGGGGCTTAATTGTCAACTGTACAGCACACAGTGGCACAAAGTAACATCACCCAGGACTGCAGTGCCACCCAGACATCAGCAGTGGACATGTACAAGACGAGTAGAAACAGGGTTAATGATAACAACAGGCAATAATAAAGACAAGGCAGCAACAGGTGACCCGCATATATCTAGACTAACAGGAACAGATCTGACAGCCCAGGTAGACGTTTAATAAACGATGGCTCAAATCAGAATGAACCCCAGAAACAACACCAAGATGATTCTTATAACTCCAGAAAAACCTACAAAAAAAAATGAAAAGGAACTCCCCTCATCCCCCTCAAGGCAGCTTGACCCAAAACTCCACTGGCCAGTGTCACACCTGCGCACCAGAGGGTCACCTCCCAGGCTCACCTAAAGTAAGTAGTACCACCCCGCGATGAGAGGTGGCGCTCTCGCTAACTGTCTCGTCTCCTGTTTCCCTCACAGCCTGCAGAAGCCACTCCCTGAGGGCAACCAAGTTAAGGAAGCTCCGCCTCTTTGGATCCGCCCCTTAAAAAAGGAAGACGCTCCTGGAAGGTGGGGTCTCATTTTAGAGCGGACCATGATGACGTGCAGAGTGAGAGTGGAGTGTGCTGTCCACCGAGGGCCACAGGGAATTGTCCCTCACAAAGAGCGCGTGCAGACGTAATCCGTTTCTGTTCGTTTTTCTTTATCTTTGGTTGGAATGAAACAGGAGTTTACCTGGTTGGCACTCCAAGTATTTGGGTTATGCCCTGCCTCTTCAGCTTTAGCTTACGCAGTCTATAAAGGTTTAACATAAATTCTTTACAAGGAAGAGGAACTGAATAACCTCTGGCTTGAGTGACAAGTGCAAAACAGAATCTTTAGATACGGTACAGGCTGGGCTACCCATCTAAGACGGGTTGAAATGTAACCAATCAGTGCAGACCTCAGTTTTACTATTTGTTGGAATGACAAATGCAATGCATTTGTCTCTGTTATATGCCATTCAGTATGGCATTTGTAAAAACAGTATTAAAGTTTGAGGTGCACCATCTGTTGAAATGACACATGAAATACATCTTATTACTACAAGTGTTTGTGGTGCACCATCTGTTGGAATAATAACTGCAATGTGTTATTACTATATGCATTATAAAATAAAATGACCATAGATGGTGCACTGCAAATGTTAACACTTAGGTCCATATTGATTACTTAGAGAGTCAAGGCTGGGGGGGGGGGGCCCTGTCAAAAAACAGGGCCTGTTAAAGCCCCTTAAGTCATTCCTTGTGTGATTTTGGGCTATACAGGAAATGAATTGTTGTCATTGTTGTTCAAGGTGGAACTGAAAAGTCGAGGCTACACCTGAGTAAAGGTATGGAGGAAATGGTGAAGGTCCACATGCCACCCAGAAAGAGATTAGTGATGTCAGTTTCACATGTCCAAAAAAATAAATATAGTTTTTGAAATAAGAAATTGCATTGTGCTTTATGCAGAAAATTAGAAAAAGTAATTTTAATGACTAATTTGTGTTTTCCATAAACATATTAATAAGTCGTTCAGCTACTGAGAAGAGTTCACAACAGCGCCATTTTGTGGAGGATGGTGGTAATGTGCCACCTGCCCGTCCCTGACATGGCACCCCTAATTACAAATCACAAACTAATAAAAATATGGATGAGTTAAAAAGCCAAAGCCTTTCAAACTGCTCGACGTGAACCGCTCTGCTCAGGGCCTCCTCCTCCTCCTCCTCCTCCTCCTCTCTTTGTGGCGTCCGGCTTGTCCTTTCCTTATCTGCTTGTTGATTGCATCAGAAATTTGCGATTTGATAATCAGATAAACTGGGAGGAAGAAACAGAGCAGATGAGAGGGGCGCAGATGGCGCAGGGTGACAGGTCCGTCGCAAGGTCTTTTTCCACAGGACTGAAGGAGCGAGCGAGTGTGGGAGTCTGAGGAAGGTCGAGGCCTGCCGGTGTCTTCCTGGCACACTCACAGCCAACGGCGCATTAACACTCACCTTCTCCAGACGGCGGGCTGTGGTGGGCTTGTGAACAGGTGCAGAAAGCACAAGGGCCAAGGGTACTGGCGGAGGGCGGAGAATAATATGAAATCGACACAAGGGGCCTTGTAAAGGGGCAGGCCGCATGTCAAACTGCTGCCCCCCTTTACTCCTCCCCACTCCCCACACATTTACATTTCAGCTAATCCTTTCACTTGTGCTCTTCCCAGAAGGCAGAATCAGGCTGACAAGTCAAAGAGATCCGTCCTTCCTAAACTTCTGTCTACGGCAGATTTCACGCCCATGGGGAGAAGTGTGTGCAAAGCAGGACCCCCACGCTGGACGGGATGTCATCCATCACCTTCACCAAACAACCTGTAGACCAATGAGATGGGGAAGAAGCCCACAATAGGAGGACATACACAACACCACATGGTGAGCCACCGGGCCAGAGAGCAAACCCAGGCAGTCGGAGCTCCAAGGGGACAACACTGAGTGCTGCGCCGCCAGGCAGCCACATGCAAAGTGTGCAGAAAAGAAGCAAATCAAGAATGTTGAGTAGCAGGCGGGTTTAGGACTGATGAGCCCCTCATTCATTCAGTCACCCGGTGCTCACTTGTTCATTTCTCTTGTCACGTTTAACGACATTTAATTTGCTGGTCTGTTCATTCAGCCACATATTGCTTCATCCTTTCATTCATTCACGTTTGTGAAATCTTTCATTCTCACATTTCTCGTCTCATTCACGTCATCTTCAGTTTCATCATTTGGCTTTTTTATTTAGCCCTTCACTCATCCATTCTTGAAGTGTTCATTTGTGTTGTCACATTTTCGTCGCACATTCATTTCTGCACTCGTTCATCTACGCATTTCTTTATTCTCGTTAACCTCTCCATTCCTACACCGTGGGTCTCGTTCAGTCCTCTCTTTCGTCTCTTCACTGTGTCAGCCTCTCATTCATCACTTGTTTACTTGTACATTTATTTCCTTCAGTCATTCACAGACTCATTCATTCATTTATTCATTTGTCTTTCTTAACTCTTTCATTGTACATTTCTTTTCACATTTATGCACTTTTTTTTCATCCTGTTATTCATTCAGTCATCCGTTTTTAATTGTTCATTTTTTGTCACACATTTAATGGAATTTAACTCATTTCTTCATTCAGCTACTTACTGCCATATTGATTCCTTTGTGTTTTTTAAGGTTTTTATGATACGTTTAATGATATCTTATTCACAGATTCATTCATGCGCTCATTCTTGTTAACCTTTTCATTTCTCGTCTCCGTCTTTAGCTTCTTCCATTTGTCTTTGTCTTCCTTTACTCAGTCATCCATTATTTACTTATTAATTCATTTTGTCACACTCAATCATATTTAATTAATTACTTGGTTATTTTGGGTGGCACGGTGGCACAGTGGGTAGTGCTGCTGCTTCACAGTTAGGAGACCCAGGTTCACCCTGCGTGGGTTTCCTCCCAAAGACATGCAGGTTAGGTGCATTGGCGATCCTAAATTGTCCTTAGTATGTGTACCCTGCGGTGGGCTGGCACCCTGCCCGGGGTTTGTTTCCTGCCTTGCGCCCTGTGTTGGCTGGGATTGGCTCCAGCAGACCCCCGTGACCCTGTAGTTAGGACATAGCGGGTTGGATACTGGATGGATGGGTGGATGGACTTGGTTAATTCACTCATAAATTCATTGCAATAATAATGATGTATTATTTAATCTTGTCTTTCATTCACTCTTTTATTGTTTAGCTCTTTACTCATTTAATCTTTTATCATTCGTGTTTTATTTATTTTACTACTTAAATGAGGTGTAATGTCTTCATCCAGCCACATATTCACTCAGTCATTTGTTCTTATTAACAAATTCATTCAAACATTTCTTGTCTCACAAATGCACTCCTTAGTGTCTTCGCCTTTTTCTGCGCCCTTTCATTCCTTCACTCATTCATTAGTTGCTTTTTTTATTTTACTGTGTGACATTTAGTGACATTTCATCCATTCATTTGATCCTATTCATGTTGTCATTCATGTATTTCTGGTTTCATGTATGCACTCCTTACTGTCTTTAATGTGCTCTGCAGCTTTTCGTTTCATTCAGTATATTCCATCATTTACTTGCTAATTTATTTTGTCACATTTAATGATCTTGCATTCCTAAATTCATTCCTTCAATCGCCCATTCTGATGACTTTTTCATTCACACGTTTCTTGTCTCATTTGCGCACTCCTTCATTGCTTCACTCCTTCATTCCTTTTCGTTCATTTGGTCCCCCGGTATTTACTCGTTTATTTAATTGGTCACATTTGACAATCTTTTCTTCATTTAGGTGGTTATTCATTCATTCATTTTTTTAAATTAATGTTTTCATTCACATATTTCTTGTCCCACTCAGGCCCTCTTTAGTTTCATCAGTTTTTGTTCAGCTCTGTATTTCTTTCTTGTTGATTTATTTGGTCACATTTGGTCATCTTTCATTCAGTCGCATATTCATCCAAGCATTCGCGTATTCATGTTTTCACTCACAAACGTCTCGTCTCACGTGTGTCCTGTTTAGTTTCTTTTTCAGCTCTTTATTCTTTCTGTTCTCCTTTATTATTAGTTGTTCATTTATTTTGTCACATTTGCTATTCATTCATTCTTTATGATTTGTGTTTTCATTTTCATATTTCTTGTGCCCTCTTTAGTTTCTTCACTTGTCTGTCCAGCTCTTTATTCACTCAGTCATTCATTGTTTATTGGCTCGTGTATTTGGTCACTCTTCTTAATGTCCTTCACGTCATTTCTCTTCTTCACTCCGCCATTTGTTCCCCAGTCCCCACCTGAAGGGTCCCGTTGAGTCCCAGCCAGCTCCGCGCCTGACGTCTTCACAAAATGGATGGACAGATAGGACGTGGGAAGGCTGCGACTTCATCACCACAAAAAGTGCCGTTCGCCATTCACCGAGAGACGGCCTGGCCGGCTTCTTCTTGACGAAGACCTCAGAAGGGCCGTCGTTTGAGAGACAAGAAAAGTGAGAGGAAGCGGGGGGGGGGGGGGGGGGGGGGGGGGGGGGGCTTCACTCCGCGCACTTTCCATCCATTTTTCTTTTCTTTCTTTTTTTTTTTTTTGCGCGGTGTGTTCCATAAGATACAACACAGCTGGAATATTGCTCTCTGTTCTAAAGGCATTTTTACAAGGTAGTCACGAACAATATATAAAAATCAAGCTGACAGCTTTAAAAAATATTATCTGGAACATCTAAACTGCACTTTGATTGATGGTTTAATATTCCCAGTTTCAACCCTGCTGCCCTCCGCCCACTGCATTTAAAACTCTCACAGACGGCGATATGTTACCATGTGGGCCCGACAGGGGCATTATGCGGTATTAAATTCATGCAAGCGCACAAGAAACAGCTTTATGAAGCACAAATACAATTACGGGAGAGGCGCATGACAGCCGCTCGTGCTCGTGCCCGCTCGCCCCCGGTCCTCACTTTCTCCGAGCGCGCGCGCGAACGCACACGTTTTCGTTCTTTTTGTATTTTCTTCTTTCTCTCATCTTCAGCATCCCGCCTGCATTTGACTTGTGGCTCCTGCCACATCCCGCTTTGTTTTCGGTGCCCCCCGTCGCACTCGACCCCTCGCCGTGTCCTTTTTTTCTTTCTTTCTTTTTTCATTATCCATTAGTACACCTCGTCTCATTTAACGAGCCTTCGCCCGAGTCGCCTTTCGCCCCGTTTATAACGAGGCCGACAGCGCCGTAATCAGAGGTGCGGGGCGGGCGGCGGCGGCTCAGCGCCGCGTGCGTTCTGCTCTTTTCGCCGCTCTCCGCTTAATAACGTTTCCCTTTATTTATGCCTCCGTCGTACTGCATATTTATTTCCGTGCTTGACAGTTTTGCCGATGAAACTTGACTCGCAGGCAAAGCTGGCATCATGCAGACTAATGACAAGGCCCAGGTGTCACATTGGCCTGATTTCATTCTCGCGATCGACTGTTCCCCCGAGCTCCGAGCCGAAGTGCGTCGGGAGAAAACGCACAAAAGCAAATTTCGCATCAACACTCTGACGAGCTTCGGTAAAAATGCGTTCATTTGTCACACTAGCTGCGCCAAAACGCTTGTTGAGCATCGCACTTGTGCAATCCGACAAAGGCAAACCTTCAAGATTTGTCATTCCGACGGCTCTGACACGCGACATCCTGCACCTTTGAGCCAGCACAGTCTGGCCAATTCGGATGACGCCAAGGTCGGGGCGTGGCCTTGGTGGCGCGGTTCGGGACGGGGCGAGGCAAGCCTTGCACGTGCCTTACACCCGCCGCACCTGCTAAGAAATCGGACGGTAAAACTTTACCATCAGAGACATTTTATAATCTTTAAGTTTGAACCGTCGTGCCCACAACATTTTTCATAGATTGTGGTTATTTACATATTGGAGCAACTCCAAAGGGAATGAGAGATGGAGGAATGGATACGACCACCTTATTCCATAAAGGACCTTTGGCTTCTACAGGGACACCTCCACCACTCCACCATGTCACATTATCACTGTTGTCACATATCACATCATCACTATTCAGGCAGTGGATGTAGGGGTGGTGCAGTCCTTTAAGTACACCCTTGGGGGGTGTGTCCACATCAATGACACTGGACAATGGACTGGTCCCGGAACACATGGGAACTATAGAAGAAAGGGCAGGGCATAGTCTTCTTCCTTAGGAGACCAAGCTCCTTAAATCTTCTACAACTCTGTGATGGTGAGTGTGGTGTGCTGGGCTAGTGACGTCACTGCAAGAGAGGCCCACCGAATAAACATGTTAATTAAAAGGGCAGGCGCAGTTGTGGGACGCACTCTGGACACCTGTAGGTAGTAGAGGAGGACTAAATGAAGACAAAACTGAGTGCCATTATAAACCACATAGCACACCTTCTCGCTGACACATCAACATTGAGGACGTTCAGTCAACAAATCTTTCAGCAGAAGTGTGTCAAGACATGCAGTGGGGCAGCGTTTCTCAACCTTTAAGTATTTGCGACCTGAGTTTTCATAACAGTTTTAATTGCGCCCCCCCCCTAACATTTTTTTGAAATGTAGATGCATATTTTATTATATCTACTTAACTTTTATCAACATTTATCTAACTCTACATTTATTGTTCTAGTATGAGAATGTAGTTTAAGTTCATTTGTTTTGGTTTCAACAGATGTTTTCTTCATATTTTTGATTCTTGTTTTCTTTTTTTCACATCTTTGCGCCCCCCTTTTTGTTACTTCATGCC
>JANRMT010062830.1:1134283-1180962 GCA_026402145.1 Polypterus bichir lapradei
CTATCTATCTATCTATCTATCTATCTATCTATCTATCTATCTGTTTTGTCCCTCATCTGCATCCATCTATCCATCCATCCGTCCGTCCGTCTAACTCTACTGACACATCACTCCATTTGTTCATCCCTCTCTGTGCCAGTGTATTTATTATATAGTGCCTTTCACATTTATCCTCGTGTCATTACATGGTGCCCATCAGATCTACCTGTCCATAGACAGTGCCTTTAATATCTATCTGTACCCTTATATTGTGCCTTTTCCTATTTATCTGGGTTGGACTTGGGTTCAAGAGTTGTGGTACCAACCTGGCAATCCCCTTTTTTAACATAAAATGAAATGATTAACAATAACTACGGCCACGGCTACTTCTCTCTATCCAGAACAATCCACACTGGGCAGAGGAGCTCCGTCTCTGTGCTGGTCGGATCTCTCAATGAACGCCCGCTGCCAGTCTACAGTACCAGTGCATATTGTAATCAAGGGGCGGGGCTTCTTGATCCCGGATGGAGACGCTAGTCAGGGATGTGCCGATGTGAGAGGGAGGAGGTGTCAGGATCCCCTCTCGTCCTGGAATGGAATGGCTTACCTGGACAGAGCCCAGAAGATGCCCCCTAAGTGCATGTGTGTGCCACTGCCCTCATGTAGTGCCTTTCACAGCTACCCCTCTGTCCTCCTATCTGTCCCGTAGCTCCTCTCTGTTTTTTTGTGGCCGTCCCACCGTGAGGTTTTTGCCATTCTGTGCTCCTCCTGCCGTCAGGCTGTTGTCACCTCACGGCTGATTTGCTCTTTCTGTTCCCCTGCCCACGTGTACAGCGTGTCTGCCTTTTCTTGCACATGCCCAGGATGCTGCATAATGTTTTACATAACAGACATGTACACTAATTTGACTTGCATGGGAAGCCTTTTGTGCTGACTGCAGGACCTCTTCACGTTGACAGCCTGGCACCCAACATGCCACCTCAACCAGGTTCTGCCCGATGTTACCATCCCCACTTCTCCTCCGCTGCCCTCTGACGTCTCTCATGGGCATCACCTTGGTTGCTGAGAAGGCTGGCACAGCGGGTGACAAGGCCACTCGGCTCTCACTCTATCTGAAGGAAGTTGGTTTGAAGTTGCAGTCGCTGTGTTTGAAGCCCACCACTGTGTCCTACATGACATATGCGGTGTATGAATAAAATATTCAGAACAAAGTGGGAAAAAAATAAAAGTTGAATTCCGGCGCTGGCAGGAGTCGTTCTGAGCTATGAAGTGTCCGTCACTGGCAAACCAAAGCAAACCGACTAAAATCAGTGAGAAGAAAGTCAAAGGTGGACAACCTGGGTGGGATGACTCATGAGACTTTGATGTGGCCCCCTGGTGGTCAAAGGGATGCACTAAACACCATGAGCTCCGTGTGGCCTTCCTCTGTGGGTCACTTCATACCCTACCCAAGATGGAGGGGGTCAGGTGTCACCACTCCTGCCCTCGGTGGCCCGGGTCACTTTGCCGGCCAGTGATAAGCAAATAAGAGACCACCAGTGCTGAAGGACCCTGGAATCGTGTTTACTGTAGAAGGTGCCATGTGCAGTCAGATTAGAGGAAGGACCTCACTAGGACCTCAGCAATACCAGGAGACCTCCGCACAGAGCCAGCGAGTCTGACAGAGGGACAGGCACACCGGGGGGGATCATATGAAAGACTGGACTGGGAGTGTCTGGGAATTCTATGATAGCGGTAAGGTGGTCTGGTCAGTCAGAGCAAAACACAACGGAAGTGATGAAGATGATGACGATGAAAGGCCAACCCCCATTACCCACTCACTCACTCACTATGGCGAGACACGTCACCCGCTAGCGCTCACTTTTAAAGATGAGCTGGCATTCCCTGACAAAGGCGCTTTATAAAATCAAAACCCAACAATCCGGCTCATTGGCTCGGCCCACGTCCTGCCTCCCTTTATAAAGATGAAGACTAACTGTGCAGTGGCACTAGCTTGTCTTGGGATGGCGCTCTCTGAAGAAGGCACTATATCAGATTTAACGGACCCCCATGTCTGAATCACCTCACCATGGTGTGCTCATTTGATAGGGTGTCTTGGGGTGAGTCTCCCTTTGAAAGGCGCTATATACGATTAAACAGGTCAGCCCCCATCATTGACTTTCTAACGGTCCCTAAGCAGCTCCTCTCGTCCTGTGGTACTCACACCACCAAAATAATGAGATGTGCCCCCTTCAAAAGGCACTATATACGGTGAAGCTGTTACGGCCCCCGTCATCGATTCACCGTGGAAATGAAAATCAGCTCATCTCAGCTTGTGTTCCTGAGTGAACGAGTGCCCTCATTCTCTAAAGTGCCGTTGGATTATGTGCCATGCGAAAGGCGCTATATATACATTATATCTAAAATTCAATCGATCATTTCCCATCATTGACGTCCTAAGGGGTCCAGAGCAGCTTATGTCATCTTGCAGGACCAATCCTACAGAAATAAGAAAATCAATGCATTCGGATGCCCAAGTGTGCTGGGATGTGCTCCACTGGAAAGGCACTATATACAGTGGAACTGCTCTGTCCCCAAGACTGACTCACTATGTGACTCTTCTCACCTTGTGGTGTTTCAAGCTGTAGGATTAATTCCGTGAAGTCCACTTGTTTCCTAAACTCCACACAGACTTGGACAGGATGTGCCATCTCCGCACAGACCCACCCAGGATGCCAGACTGAAGAGACAGCAGGCCCCAAATCAATGAACACTGCAGAATTATCTCTATTTTTGACTGGGCATCAGAACAGGTGACAGTGGTCATTCAGGTGTCCCCTCCTGCCTGGTCCAATTGTGTTTGCAGGAGTCCCCATTTGTGATGTAGGGACCACTATAATGGTGTAGACCCCCCCCCCCCTTTTTTCTCCCCCTCCTGGTATGTTTGTCCTTTGAACAGACAGTGTGGCCCCCTGGTGGCTCAGTCGTCACACTACACAGTGAATTGCTGTTCCTCCTCATTTGAGCGAGTTGTTACCCAGGGAGAGGTCAGCACACTGCCTGTACACTGCCATAGCAAAGGCGCTATATACGACAGAGTTTCATGATCACTTTGATTGTGCCCTGGAATGCGAGTTGCTGAGGTGACAATCCTTTGCCTGCTGTCCCTGCTGAGTGTCATCTGGCACTGAAGTAAAGCAAAATGAATCCAAATCAATTGACAGATGACAGTCCAGCCAGGAGCTTCAGACACCATCTTGACTTCTGAGTTTGGCTTTAATATTGTTCTTTTTCTTTTGCAATATTTCATAATATCGTTAGTGACTTGTATTGCAGATTGCAGATTGGCACTAATTTAACAACGGCACACCGGCACTCCCACAGCTGCCATGACAGGCCATTTTAAAGTTAGCTTTGGCAGTGGGCAGCAGGTGGGTAGCGTCGGTAAAGGACGGGCAGGTGGTGGTGTGCCACCTCCTCCAATTTGGTCCTCCTTTTTCCCTCCATCTTCAGTTTTCATCTTCACTCCGTGTAGCTCTGTGCTAGGGTTGCCCACTGTGATATTTTTAGAGCACGTTTCAAAAAACTGTCTGGTGTGCAAAATTTCCATCATGTATATTTTTCAAAACTGGCATATTTCTGGCATATTTTTGTGAATACTAAGTTCATGAACAGCAGCAATAACATTAGAATGAAAACTCTGGCCACCAAGTAAGCTCTTTCAGTAAACTGGGAGACTGAGGTCTTCAATGTCTCACCATTCCAGTTTTCCAGGTTTTTGTTAACTGCATCAGAAATAAGAACAGAAACCAACAAAATACAAGAAAACGCGATTCACTCGTCAGAGTTCAAGTCAGCCTGAGCAACATCAGCCACCTTAAGGGAATGAACTTTATGGTGGGGGGGCCACACCCACGTGAGAGAGAGAGAGAGAGAGAGAGAGAGCGCGTCATAGGGGGTGGGGCCTGAAAAATAAGCAAAATCAGCCAGGGGGGGTGGAGCCAAGAGGAAAGACACCATCAGGGGGTGGAACTTATGAATAAGAAACACATTATGAGAGGCGGAGCCTGGGAGAGGAACACAGTCTGAGGGGGTGGAGTCAAGAAGAAAAAGCTCCCATCAGGAGGAGGAGCCTAAAAGAGAAAGTTAGTCTGAGAGGGCGGAGACCAAGAGGAGGGGTGCCATTAGGGGGTGGAACTTATGAATGAGAAACACATTAGAAGGGGCTGAGCCTGGGAGAGGAACACAGGAGACAAGGAGAAAGAGCTCCCATCAGGAGGAGGAGCCTAAAAGTAAAACTCAGTCGGGGGGCAGCGACCAAGAGTTGAGAAATGCTGTCAGAAGGTGGGGCCAGAGAAAGAAACTCAGTCAGAGGAGGGTGGAGCCAAGAGGAGAGGGGACATCAGGAGGTGGAACTTATGAATGAGAAGCATAGTCAAAGGGGGAGGAGCCTGGGAAAGAAACACAGTGAGAGAGGGCAGGGACAATAGGAGAGATATTACATCAAAGTTGGTGCCTGAGAGAGAGAAACACATTAAGATGGGGCATGGCCAATAAGAGTTGAGACACAGTCAGTGGGTGGAGCCTAATAGAGGCACATATTCAGAGGGGATGGGGCCAAGACGGTGGACGCCATCAGGGGTAGAACATGTGAAAGAGAAACACAGTCAGAGGGGGGCCAGAATCAAGAGGAATGAGACCCCATCAGCAGGAGGAGCCTAGGAGAGAAACTCAGTCAGAGAGGGCAGAGACCAAGAGGAGAGAGATGTTGTCAGAAGGAGGAGCAAGAGAAAGAAACTCAGTCAGAGGAGGGTGGAGCCAAGAGGGGAGACACCATCAGGGGGTGGAACTTATGAATGAGAAACACATTAGAAGGGGCAGAGCCTGGGAGAGGAACACAGTCTGAGGGGGTGGAGACAAGGAGAAAGAGCTCCCATCAGGAGGAGGAGCCTAAAAGAGAAACTTAGTCAGAGGGGGCAGAGACCAAGAGGAGGGGTGCCATCAGGGGGTGGAACTTATGAACATAAAAAAACACATTAGGGGGGCGGAGCCTGGGAGAGAAACTCAGTCACAGAGGGCAGAGACCAAGAGGAGAGAGATGCTATCAGAAGGCGGAGCCAGAGAAAGAAACTCAGTCAGAGGAGGGTGGAGCCAAGAGGGGAGAGATGTGCAAGGGGTGGAGCCTGAGAGAGCAACACAGTCAGAGGGGTCAGAGCATGGAAGAGACAGAGAGAAAGAGAAATAGAAAGAGGTAGAAAGTAGTGATGGAGCCAAGAAGAGTGACACTCTCAGAGGGGACAGGGTCTGGAAGAGAGACACAGTCAAAGAGGGTGGAGCCAAGAGGAGAGTGACGCCTTCAGGTGGTGCTGCTTGAGGGTGAAACATGGTCAGAGGGGGCGGAGCCTGGGAGAGAGAGAGAGCAGGACAAGAAGAAGAGACATGAAGCATAATCTAACATAATCTAAGGGTCTGAACCAGGCAGTCAAATATAAAAACATCAAAGTTTAAATCACCAGCCAAAACCTCAAAGTCAGACGTCTGCCTGTAAACCCCTCCCATGTGTTCACACTTCCACCTCATTTATTGGCCAGTCCTCCCCAGTAGCTGCTCATTCATTGGCTACCCTGTCACATGACACATCATATCCCAATTGTACAGCATGGAGTAGAATTGAATTAGAGACACAATGAAGTAAAGGGAGCGACGAGATAATCAGGCGGAATGCACGCCTCGTGTTTGTGCAGCTGCTTCATCGTTTACGGGTGCAATGTGTGACGCTGATAGGTGACTCTAAACGGGGAGAGCGCGAGTGACCAATTGTGCCATGTGACATGCTGGCATCCCATTTAATGGCCACTTTAAAACTTTCTCCTGATGCGGCCTATAAAATGTGGGTAATGTGCATGCAGCAAATGGATGGACAGACGGACCACATAAACCTTTTACAGGCCAGTGATAAAAGATGTCATCCCTTGGCCACTAGGGGGCTTCACTGTCTAAACGTAAGACTGGTTCATCATCAGTCCACCAGTCAGAGGAGAACTCAGTGTGGACCCTGGAGATGGCCTTTAACTGGCCTCGTCGACCTCACAACAGACCCCCTAATATCATCCTGGTCTTGGCCCCCGTGTCCTGGTGCAGCCTGAACTTCTGTTAGCACACCAGGTGATGCACACGAACACTCCCAGTGAGCTTCCCATTTCAATAACGAGTCACCTAAAACGCACCCTGCAGCTCCAGGACTTGCTTATGGAGGTGACGCCGCCCTCCTTTCTGAGCCACGTGTCACCCATCAATGGAGGCGGGGAGCTGAATGGAGAGCTTCAGATGTTTGTGCGCTCAAAGATGCCTGCCATTCACTATTGACTTGTGCAGATGCTAACGTGGCTCAAGTACATTCACATAAAAACAAACCTGACAAAGCCCCGGCAGTGCCGTAACGTTAAGCCATTGAAGCACCGGTTCACAAGTTCAGCAGAGCGCCGTGACCTCCAGCTGCCCCGCTTACCGGGGGCTCCGCCGTCTACTGAAGGAGCTACTGTAGTGGGCCATTTAGAGTCAATTAGTCGGGCAGGCAGAGTGCAGTCAAGGCCTCACTGGGCAGCAGCGGACGCCACCGCTCCTCACATCAACAGATCAGAACGTCCTGCTCCATCTGCAGTGAACCACCTGGCTCCGCACATGGCGCGGGCGCCACGCCAGGCACAGGAACTCACTCATCTGTTGCCAATCTGGGGACCGACTCATGTCAGCTGTACACCTCGCCCTTTATGACTGATCCTGTTGCAGGTCCATTTGTTCACTAATGTCAGCTCTTGGTCCGCAGGGATGTACAGGCATTGTCACATAAAGTGTGCCAGCGGCCCAGTGCATAGGAGCAAAGGGGAGAAAAAGAGCTGGCATCACACCTGGCGACAGCCAATCACTAATTCACTCACTCACTCAATCAATCAATCAATCTTTAATAAAGACTGTGAACTCACAGCATGCTTTTATTATGGATGTCAACCCTGTTGAGGAGGCGGCCTATGGTCTGGATGATCTGACCTGGTCATACGAATGTGGTGCCTCATCAGATCCACACCATTGTTGAGGTCCCTGTCATCACAGAGCCTAAAGGGTCTCTCCTTACTAGTAGAGGCAGGCAGATGCCATCCTAAGTCCTCTTCCTCGGAATGAGAATTGCCAGTGGGGTTAACCCCAAAATCTGATGGCACCTGCATATTTTGTGTAGACTATAGGGATATTAATGCCAAAACCCACCACAATGCTTACCCCATGCCCAGGGCTGGTGCCAACATTAAGGCGAATTAGGCATTGGGTGGGGCCCAGCTTCATGGGTCAGCTACCGAACATTCAGCTGGTGCACTAATAAGCTTGGCCTAAAGTGCAAAGTTACCTGGCACTGGCACTGCCCATGCTTCTGGTGCAAGATATCCTTGAATCCCAGCTTCAAAGTTGTGGGCATTAGAATATTTCTTCCCTGATTCAATACTGTGTACTGAATTGTTTTGCTGTCTTTCATGTATTATTATTATTCCACATTATGTTATGAATTCTATTCTTGATTTGGATTGGTTGTATTTGTCTAATATTATGATATTCATTGATACTGTGCAATTTATTAATTTTTTTTGTAATTTTGGGTATTGTTACTATTGTCTATTAATTTTCTTTGTTCTCTTCCCTGTCCCTTTCATGAGGCGCCTAAGGGGGCGGGGTCATCTAATGCTTCAGCTGGGGAAAGCCACACCCACTGCTACCTAAATGAAGCAGTTGTTAGAGAAATAGGAAAGGCACTATATAAGATAGATAGATAGATAGATAGATAGATAGCAGGATTACATAGATAGATAGATAGATAGATAGATAGATAGATAGATAGATAGATAGATAGATAGATAGATAGATGTGAAGCACAAGAGTACAACATCATTTAGTAACCTAATTTGCTCATCCTCAGCTACTACGTTTGTAATTTCAGCCTCCCCTTTCAGCAAACATATTTTGTTCCTGCTTTTGTATTTTTTGTCAATCCTTTTTTAATCTTCAATGACAAATATTTATATTTTAAAGGCAGTGTGTCTTTTTCCTTTGACCAGAGGCTTTTACAGGTTTCCCTTCACCGTGTTTGTTGACATGTAGTATTTCTGAAAGTTTCAAAGCCTTCACCCCATTTTTCAGGGCCTGCCTTTTGACTTTGAGGCCAGGCAGCCTGAGGTGAGGCCTATTCAGTTTTTTAAGGTTTCGCTTTTCGTGGTCCATATCTTTTTTTTTAACCTTTCGGTGACCGAATCACAGTAGTTATCAGAAGAGGCCTCACCTCTTCCAAGCTTCTTACACTTCTTCCTACTAATTTTTTATCAAGGGTTCGATACATAACAAATAAATATAATTTTAATGTTTGGTTATCATTTTATGTACAGTTTGATTAATGTCATTGTTTTCTCACAGGAGTTGCCTTTTTGTGCTGCTGTTTCCATGATGTGACAGGAAAGTCCTTTGCTACCCAGAAGCCACACGTCATCATGTCACTTAGTGTGACCAAACTGGATTCATTTCTTAGCAGCCTGTTTCTTTTCGTCTGCCTGCCTAGTGAACTTTTCTGGCGTACTTTGACTTTATTTTTCGTTATCGGTTTGATGTTTGATTTCCTGTCCTCTAGGTTTTGTCCCCTGCTCTGTTCTCGACTGTGTTTCTTGTCCCCGTCCAGCCTGCTTTCCGGTCAAGGCACAGGGTCATTAAAGACACTATAATTTGAACCAATTGCTATTTGTCGTTGTAGCCCTTGTGCAGACATGGGGTGGGTTATTGGGCCGGTGGGGCGCTATATGGCACCTAACACCCTCCAGTTTGCTGTTAACATTACAGCACATCTACACTGACACTTATTTGAGATCCACAGATATTGGGTGGCTTTGTGCTGTTAATGAGTGGGGTGCCAGCAGGGCGCTATATATGTCTGAAAATGAATAACTTTGACTTTACATAGTGTGGTGGTCCCCCAAACTAACTACGAAGCCTTACACCCTGACCCCGATCCCCTCCTAATTTTATATTTTACTCGCCGGCCCCTTGAGTGTTTTTGAGCTTCTTGACGCCTGCTGAATTTCCATTTGTGCCAGCGCCTCCTGCTGGCGTCTTTCCATCTTCCTGCCCAGCTGCCTTTATTTTTATCCCATCTCAGATTCTTCTTCTTCTCCTTCTTTCTTCCTTTGTTACTCTCTCACTGCATTCTTTAAACCTCTTGTTTGTACTTTCTGGGTAATGCAAAAGGACAGCGGCGGCCAGGAAAGCCAATTTATAAATTAAAGGCTGATTTAAAGCTTCATGGTGGGGTGTAACGATTAGCAGTGGGCCGAGCGGTTTTCAAGGCTTTCTGAGTGTCAGTAATGAATCTGCGGCTTCCTTAGGCGTCAGAGACCTCCTCGCCTTGGGGCTCTCAGACCGATGATTTGCTAATAAAACATAGATGAGCGGCCAGGTGGGAGAAGATGGCCTGTCAGCCCTGACCTTTGAGCCCCCAAAGCGCGGGCCCCAGGTGCTGAACGGGGTCTGGAAGGCAGCAGCCGCCGTGTCCTGATGGGTACCATGCTGTTTAAAAGAGGATGTGAGGGGCAGGATGGCGCTCACTGCACAGCTGGAGGCCTTGGCATAAAGTGGCCTAAACAGCTGACGCTTTAATGCCACCTGGCAGGCAGCCAACCAGTCGCAGCTCAGTTGAGGGTCCGTCATTCAGTCTGTTTTTGATTGAGGGTCTGCCCTAAATGTAAGGTAAGATGGGTGTGAATGGAAACAGACAATCAGAAGGTAAAGCGTCCCAGACGGCAACGCCATTAGAGCTGACAAGGACGTGAGGGCGAAGAAAAATTCAGAGGAGACGACCGTCTTAGTAGTTTTGTCTCAGGGTCTCAAATTCGATGGCCCATCGCCTGCCACAATCGCCCAAGTGGTGGGCCGAAAGTCGGTCTCTGCCTTGAGGGGTGTGCTAAGAAGGAAGCCTAGTAATCCTCGGCCAGCCCTCATCGTGGAGTCAGTGTGGCTACGGGTTCTGGTATCCTGGGTGGGCTGCCTGATGGCTAATAAAGAAGGGTGGTCTGTAATGCAGAAGAAGCTTGATTCTCTCTTGGCCTTCTTATTCAATGTCTCCATTTTCTTCTGTACCTTTTATTTTTTTTGGCTATGGTCACCATTTGGTGATGCCGTGTTGCTTACTGCTAATACCTCTGTCCTTCTGGATTCTGATTGTTTGACCTTTCACTTGTCCTTGCTGTGTTATTGTTGCCTGGCTTTATGGTGTTCGCAGTAATCCTCAGGCACAGCATTGTGTCCATAACAATGTGGACATCCCTGAGCTGATTTGCTCCATTCTTGTACATTTTGTGCCAGCGTCCCGCATGTTACAAATACCTTAGTGCAGAAAAAATTCAATTAGTGTCCATTTTGTCTTACAGACCACTAGGAATTGAACTGTTTGCCGTTACAGAGCCGAGTCTGGGCCGACGTTTGGACTCACGCAGGCTGTGGTCAGCACTTGCTAGTCTTCACAATCTCTCTGAGCACATCACAATGCTGCCTGAAGGACAGGGCAGGGCAGGGCAGGGAGTGGCTTGGGGTCTGGGGCGGGGCTGGAAGGTTAAGGCAGGGCTGGAGATTACGGGTGGAGCTGGAGGGTTAAGGTGGGACTGGAGGTCTGGGGAGGAGCTGGAGGGTTAAGGCGGGACTGGAGGTCTGGGGAGGAGCTAGACTGTTAAGGCGGGACTAGAGGTCTGGGGAGGAGCTGGAGAGTTAAGGTGGTGCTGGCAGTCTGGGGAGGAGCTGGAGGGTTAAGGCCTGACTGGAGGTCTGGGGAGGAGCTGGAGGGTTAAGGCGGGGCTGGAGGTCTGGGGAGGAGCTGGAGGGTTAAGGCGGGGCTGGAGGTCTGAGGAGGAGCTGGAGACCTTCACAGTTTTTTAAATTCTGGATTTTTGCTTTTCAAATGAATGTTTCGTTGTAAAGGATCTTTTATTTGTTTTCTTAGGTCAGAGGTTTTGCCTTTTTTCCTTTTAATATGGTTTGCACATCTGATATTTAAAAACTTGAGCTCTGTTTGTGGGCCTATACAGTCTTGGAGTTACATTTTGGGACTAGGCTGCCTTGGTCAGACCTGAGTGCAGGTAGGTCTGGCATTGTGTGTGTGTGTGTGTGTGTGTGTGTGTATGTGTGTGTGTGTGTGTGTGTTTTAAAGCCTGTTCTCCTTTTTGTACATTGAGGTTTTTCTAACAGGTGGCCACAACAGCTTTCACCAAAGCTGTAGTCCTGTTTTAACAATTGTGATGGACGACCGGGACATCCGAAGAATGGAAGGATGGGGGAAGGCAGCTACGGTACTCTGGGACAATGTCTCCCCCAAGACACTAGATGGCGACTTCCCTGCAGCATAGCAGTGCCCTGGATTCCTGCAGTGCATCATGAGATCTGGAGTTCGGCTTCACAGCCCTACTGGGTATCATGGGTGCCACCAGGAGACGGTGAAGGGGAACCTGGGAGTTTTTACTGTCTGCCTAACCCAGAAGTACTCCAAAGTCCCGGAAGACAGGAGCCCCGAAGTACTTCTGGGCTGACAGAAAACTCAAGTTCTCCATCGAGAAGGACTATATGAAGGAGTCAGGAGGAGGTGGACAACACTTGATGGGAGGTGTGGAGGAGAGAGAATTATAATTACTGAGAACTGTGCTTGTTTAATTGTCTGTTTATTGTGGCTGTGGTGCTTGAAGACACTCTTTGGAGAAGAAAAGAATTAAAAACACTTCTCATTGTCTTTACCCGGTGTCCTGTGCATCTGTCTGTTGGGGTTAAAGGGGCAACAGCGACCCCCTAACGTCCACACGGTACAGATGATATTAAGAGTGGATAGTGTAGTCGGCAGGATCTGAACTCCAAGGAGACCGAGACAGGCAGTTAATAGTTAAAAATGGCCAAATGCTGGCATCGCAGAGGTGCTGAATGTCATCAAGCTATTGATGGCAAACTGGCAGAAAGGCGTTCTTGCAAGATATTGTAAAGCGAGCAAAAAATAACAAACAAACAAAAAGCTGACGACGCCTAAAGGATTAGAGATAAGCCTCGTGTGTCTGCCTTTGGAGCCGCCATCCACTTAAAGGGAGACACTTACAAGAGCAAAGAGAGAGGCTGCCATCTCCATATTACAAAGAACACTTCATATTGTGATAAGGACTCGGGCGGCCCACACAGCGTTTAGATCGATATAGCACAGAACATGTGTCATCTCTCAAGCAGCGCAATTGCATCACAAAAACACCTTCTGACAGAACTTTTATTATTTATAATATTCCTCTGTGGTATGTGTCATCTTCCTAACGTTTAATAAAATTATGGGAGGAGGCAGTGACAGATTCACCCTCAGCCCCTCCGCGTGTATTCATCAGACGCTACCCAGAGAGCAGCTTCACAGACCAAACACCACAAAGACACATCTCTGTGAAAGGCGCTATATAAGAGACCCTCTGAACTCCCAGGGGGGCAGCAGTCATGGTGGGCTGATCTCCACTTATCTGTCATGCGCAGCTATGAAGACGTTTCATGAGACATTACCCAGGTGAACCGTCCACACTGCTGCTCACTGCTGAACGAGCGCCCCCTGTGGCTAAACTGCAGACAGAATAAAGCGTTCAAACCAACATCACCCGGCGCACCTGTAGCTCTAATAGCTGGCATTGCCCCTCAAGTTGGCATTTCCTAGATCTGCCTGGCAGTCTTTGACATGGACTAGCATCTCCTCCGTGCAGTTGTGTGATGGTTGAGGGGTCTCTGGCATGCACTGCCCTTTGCAAATCCCCCCAGAGCGGATCCCGGCTTTGACTTCTCCATTCCAGAGCCCTTTTCAGCCCTTCCTTGGTGGAATTACTGCTGCTTTTAGGGCCATCGTCATGTTGCAAGGTCAACTTTTGGTTCAGCATCAATTCTCCTGACAGATGCGCTCACATTATCCTCAAGCCCCCTCTGGTGCAATGAAGAACAGGGAGCTGCCCAAGTCCTAATGCAGCAAAGCAGCCCCAGGCCATGACATTCCCACCACCATGCTTTACAGCTGCCATCAGGTTCTCCTGGTCCAGTGGTCTCTTTGGGTTACACAAAACATCTCTCCTGGTACTCCAGCAAGAGAGCTCCATGTTTGCCTCTTCTGCTCCAGCAGTCCTGGTCTTTGACTCAATGTTTGTGGTCAGACTTTAGTCTTGATCTCTATGGTTTCCTCCTGGTACACCATCCATGTAGATCTCATTTGTGTAACCCCTTTACCTGGAGGTCTCGTGAATGAAATTCTGGGACTAGAAACTTATTTTGGCATCTCAGGTTCAGCTTTAAGGCTGGACTTGCTGGGGTGGCCTGGCCTGGAGAAGTTTGAAATCTGATCTTCTGGACAGTGGCATGATTGATTTCCCGTGGTTTGGAAATCTCCCGAGACTCATAAGCATCCAGAACCTTCTTTCTGAAGACCTCTGAGAGCTGCTCTTTCCATCTCAGCATTGGGACTTCAACAATAACGTACAAACCAAACAATACGTCAGAGGTTTAAATAAGACGGGTTCCTCTGCGATCCTCCCTAATGAGTTTCTAATGTAATTTAAGGTATTTGAGGTTGTGATATCCGGTGGGGTGCACTTACTTTTTCCACGTGTGAAATTTGGACTTATGCTTATTTCAATAATGTGATGGACTACAACATGTAAACGTGGCCTGGCTGTTGTTATGTCACCTTTATCTATAGACACCATGTACTGTAAATGAAGATCAATGCTTGACATGTCCACTTTATGGGGGGGTACTTACTTTTTCACATGACTGTAATTGGTTGATTTTGGTGTTTGGGTGATTGATTAAGTCAATGGGTCACATAGTGATAACCCTGACCGATTGATTGATTGGCCCCTGACCAACTTTTGGCTCCAGCCCACAGCGTTATTAGAAACATCGAGATGCTTATGCCCTTCTGTCACATTCTTCTGACTGTGCGTTTCGACCTGGAGAAGATGCCTTCAGATGGCTTCCACCTTTCATCAGATGTTTTTGACCCCAAACCATCATGTCCCCCAGCTGGTGGTGCTGGCAGTAATGTCTGCTCCCTGCCCATCTTCTCCTGGCTGTTAGGTCAGCCTCTCTCACTTATTTGAAATTCAACAAGCGGCGCTCTCTCTCTCTCTGCTAGTCTCCCCAACCTTTGAGCTGCCATCTTCCTTTGTCTTTCTGCCAGTCCAAGACTGGCGAGGGTTCACCACACAAATTGCACCAAGAAGCCCCTGCCACCAACTCGACTGGGAAGAGCCCAGCCTGCCCCCCTCTGCCCCTGTTTTGTTGGACCAGGTCTTGGCACTCGGTGGTCTTCCTTTCAGAGGCCCCTACCTAAGTTCCGATGGCACCGTCAGTTCATTCAGCATGGTATTCTTCACCTCCTTCGACCATGTAATTATCTTTAGGATGTTTGTTGTTTTTCTTTTTTCTAATCTTTGAAAGTTTATAATTTCGAAAAAATTTTTTTTTGGTTTAAGGGATGTCTATTTAGTTTTGGTTTTGCTTTGAAGTTTCATGTGGTGCCAGTTTTTGCTTTTTAGCAGCATTGCCATTTTGGGTAAAGGTTGCTATGGCGTGGTGACCCGTTGCTAAGGGGTGTGGCCTCCATGTGACGTGTGATGACATCAGAGACAGGTGGTGGATGGAACTCATTTTCAAAACTGTGGGCTGCGTTGTGTCCTCCTGCTTTCATCCTCCATTATTTTTATTTTCTGTGACTTCTTCTTGCCAAGAGTGTCCAGTTTCTATAAATCCTCCATTTGTAGTTTCCCGAGCAGACTGGCACTGGATGGCAGATGACCACTCAGTAAGGTCGGGAGACCCTTTTCTTAGTATAGCGTCTTTCACCCCTTGTCCTCTCCAATGGCCGCACCCCCGATGTGCCCCGTGTTCGAGTGTCTTGGTCTCCTTTTCAGGAGGACGTTTGCCACAATCAGTGCTGCTGGAGGAGGACCAGGTCAGACACCATGATGCCCCCCCCTGCCCCAGTCCTGCCATTTGACTGTTATGGACGTTAACTAACAAGGCCTAATAAAATACTTCTTTATGAGCGGAGTGTGCGTTTTTATGAACAGAGATGGAGTCGTTAAGAGGAATCTGTTTAATGGAGTAATTAATGCCACCTCCCCTCTCGCCATCTTGCTCATCCACTTATGGGCACCAGTGCCAAGTCACACGTTGGTCTCACTGTGTGAAATGACATTACAGCTTGGGGGGACACATGGAGAGACAGCAGGGCTTACGGTGGAGACACAGTGCTGTCCTTTTCAATACTGGCACATGAAACCAGTCATCCATGATAGGCCAGTGGTCTTGGGGGTCGATGCCTCTGGCTTTATATAGCGCCTTCCCTTACTCAACACTATGCTGGACAATTGCATTCATTTCCGTTATTTCTGGGCCAAGTGATTTCCTGAGATTTAGAGAGAATCTGTCATGGGCACCAATGCCCGTGATGGCCGTTTACCCACACTCATCGTGTTAGGACTGAAGCTGAATGGACTGGGCACCTCCATTGAGGCTGATAGGCAATAAAGTCTCACGTGTGGGTAACGCTGATAATCGTGAAGCCCTGACAGTAACACTGAGCAGAACAGCAGAAGGTGGGACTGTGCAGGAGGAGCCCGAGGCATAAAGAATGTGCCGGAAAACCAGCAGCACTCGAGACTTGAACCCGGGTTCCTATAGAATAGTGAGGCAGGGCTTCTGTTAACACCGGTGATCAATTTCGGGAGCTGACCAACTATGGACTCGATGTTATAGGAGTGTGCGAGACTCTGGGCTGGGGAGTTTCTACACTGTACAAAATGTCAGTAAATGTAACGGTAAAAATACTGTAAATGGAGAAAGTAAAAGAGCTTTTCTGAAAAAAAGGAAAGCTACCTTATGTTCTGCTGAAAATGACCTTTATACAGTGGCACCTCGGTTCACAAACGTCTCGGAACACGTACAAATCGTTTTACGACCACAGACTCGGTATACGAACAGGCCAGTTTCCATTTCGGTTTGTGCGCGCCGATGATTTCCGCACGTGTTCAGTCCCTCCCTGTGCAGCGAGAGAGAGTCGCACACACACGAGAGAGAGAGAGAGAGAGACGGCTGCACGACAAGGCCGAGAAGGCACTGAAAGAACGCACCACGCTTGTTTTTAAAGAGACTGATTCGAGCATTGTTTTAACCCCGTTGTATTTAATGAAGACTTTTTTCTATTGGATTTTAATCTCCACTTCACTTCTGTTTACAGCGATCGGTTCGTAGCGTGCATTGTTCCAATGTTACTTTTCTTGGTGGTTTATTAAATTACGGATTTTTCAAATGTTCATTTTTTTCCCTGTGCTTAAAACTCATTAAAAAAAAAGTGTTTTTAGCGAGCGGTTCGTAGCGCTACAGCGCAAACTCTTACAGTGTTAGTTTTCTCTCTTTTTCAAGATTTTCTCAGTGTTATTCAGTTTTTACATTTTGTTTACTATTACGCTGTGGTATAATTAACTATATTTGTGCTTAAAAATCTTTAAAAAAATCTATATTTACGTACAGATCGTACGGTCTGGAACGGAGTAATTGTGTTTACATACAATCCTATGGGGGAAATTACTTCAGTTCACAACCAAATCAGTTTACGACCAGAGTTTTGGAACGACTTATGGTCGTGAACCGAGGTTAAACAATGCATTTCATTATTTTTTACAGCCAAGTATTCTACCTTCAAAGTACGAGGTGTGGCAGAAAAGTAATGAGACTGATTTTTTATTTACCAAAGTTTTTATTTTTTTCAAACATCAATGTTATCCCCTTCAAAGTAGTTCCCTTGGGCAGCTACACACCGATGGAGACGTTGTTCCCACTGTTGGTAGCAGCGCTGGAAGTCTTCAACCGGTATGGTCTTCAGCATGTCTGTTACACTCTTTTGGATGTTTTCTAAAGTCCCGAAATGACGTCCTTTGAGGACATTTTTCAGTTTAGGAAAAAGGAAAAAGTCACCCGGACTGAGGTCAGGTGAATAAGGGGGCTGGGGAACCACAGGAATGCGTTTTTTCGATTGTCCTTCTGCTCAATTGTGAGGTTTTTCGGCACCATTTTGGCACAGACCTTTCGCATGTGCAAATGTTCAGTCAAAATTTGATGAACGGTAAATCTGTTCAAATTTAATTGTTCACTCAACATTCTTAATGTTAAACGACGGTCTGATCTCACAAGAGTGTTCACACGTTCGATGTTTTCATTGGTTTTCGAAGTTGAAGGCCTCCCTGAAAAACTTGAGCTCGGGAATGTTCCCCATAGGCCTGTTTTAACTTTTCAAACGTCACACTTGCCGATTCTCCAAGCTTAACACAAAATTTAATGGCACAACGTTGCTCCAAATTCCGCTGTTCCATTTTGCGTGACGCACAACCAAAAACACAACTTCGCTAATAGCAGTCACAAAAATCACGTAGTTAACGGAAGGAGTTGAAACTCGCACTGAGCTAATGGAGGTACTGATACACGTGCTCTATCAAGGACGACAGCGCAGCGCTGCCAGATCGCTTGCAGTGTTGCCAGTCTCATTACTTTTCTGCCACACCTCGTATGCTACATACCATTTACTGATGCACTGTTAACTTTATAAAACTGTTAAATAGCGAAGGTGAACAACTGTAAACTATAAAATGAAAAACGTGGTTTCGGCAACATCAAAGTTACGATATTTGCATAAGGACACGCCCCTTTCAGCGTATTGGTGACCCGCCCACCTTTGAACGGCGGGAAAAAAACTGAAAGTTAGCAGACTTGTGACTTCCTGCGTGCTGAAGGTTTTCTGAGGTTATGGACGCCGATTGCTGGTGGGTTTTAGTCGATAAGCTGGCACACCGCAAAAGCAAACTTTACTTCTCCACCAGACGACGTGCCATAACGTTCCTAAACATTGAACTCTTTTCACGGTATATAATTAAAGGAGTCATGTTTGCTATTGGTTGTTGTTACTTTACTGTAACAATCTGTGTACTGGTGTTTGAACCTGACAGTATTTTCTACTGGTTTATTGATTGGCACATTAATTACAGTGCGTACAAATCAAACATTCACTTCTATTGAAATGTGCTAAAAAAAACAGTTATTTACTATACAAAGTTTTACCGTAGACCAGAAAATATTGTCACCTTTTTACGGTAAAATTCTGGCAACCGCAGCTATTTTTTACAGTCTTATTTGCAGTTATGAGGGTCTTAGACCCCCCTCTTTGCATTTCCCGCGCGTTCTAGAGCAGTTTTCCTCCTTCGGGGTGTCGCGCGCTTTGAGATAAAATCAGTCAGGGTCCGTAGCTTATACGTGATGGACAAAACGGTCAGGGGCTTAAACCTTTGAACCCGACCCCCCGAATCCTAACGCCGCCGTGCTTGTCAGATGTGCGCCGTAACCCAGAGCGGGGGGCAGCGCGGAGCCGAGGCTTTGTGTAGCCCTAAACGGGATATCCCGTGGACCCCAATTCTTCTTCTCGCTGCACTGTTCACAGTCCCCCTCGAGGCCGCGCACCGACCCCACGAGCGCAGTTCTCACGCTCCGCCGACACGCCCGTCGCACTTCCGTTATTTTGATTTACTTCTGCCTAATAAGTCCGTAATTCCTGATAATTAAGTACCCGAATAAAAAGTGCAATCGTCCATCAGTAAGCCCTTATTAGAAGCAGAATAGCAGTCACTTGAGTTCAGGGGCGGCAAATCCTCCATTAATTGCCAATTAACTGTCGAAAAGGCTTGTTTGGGGCTGAGAATCCAAAGTACCTGCGAGTGCCGTAATAAGTGGATATCAGTGACTCAGTTAAGCGCTGCTTAGCCACAAATAAACGACTAATAAATGGCCGATATGTGAGGCTTGACGCTAATGACACTTTCTGCTCTTGTGATTTTGGTCTCTCAGCGTCTCTTTGGGAAAAAAAGGAATCGAGTGGCGGCTTTATGGGAAAGCGAAGATGTAATTAAAACGACTTCTTATCAGGTGAGGACGGGCTGGAGCGCTAAACTGGCACCGCGGATGAAGCCCTGATTATCGCCGTGCTAATAAACTGTGACAAACAATTAAAGGGGGCATTGGGCGGCGCGCTTGAATCGCGAACGTGCCAACGCACTTGAAAGTCAAATGCAAGTTTTCGTTATCTCCTTCAGCATTGCAGCTCCGTTCAGTGTTATATAGCGCCTTTCACAGCGAACGGCGAGCTTGGTGGTCTCTCCTCGTTTGTCACATTTCTTACGTTCTTATTTCGGTGTACGGGTGAATTAAACAGACTCCTTATTTCTGCTTGTAGAACCCCCTGCCATCTCACGGGTCCATTGCGTCCCTGGGCAGAGTTGGTTGCAATCACCCAGAAAGCGACACATAAGAGAGAGCAAACCTCCCACCTCCCTCTCGCCTCGCCCTCCTATTAGATCCACAGCTGAAACTGACGAGCTTTAACCTCCTGATGGAATGACGTTTGGTACTACTTGGGTTATGCTTCGAGCTGGCTGTGCCCCTATGCAGAGCGACCCGTTTGTGGTCACTTCAAGTATTTTGTTTTTCTATATAGCACCTTTCATAATGAAACCCTTCCTAAACATTCCGCACATTGAGGGGATGCAGACTGGTTAAGTGGATTCATCTCTCGTTGGGCCCTATGATCTTATATAGTGCCATGCACAATGGGCACTACCTCCAAGTTCTTCACATTTGCAGTGAGGTATCAAAGCTTCAGTATCTGCACAATGTAATCACTGGCAGGTGACAGGACAAACTCGGTGTCACACCAAGATTTGCTGGCAGAGACTTAATTATCAATTGTTAGCACCTTTCAGAGTGGGCATTGCCACCCAGTACTTCATACGTGATGTACCATTGTTTCCATATCAGAACGGTGAATGTAATGGGTGAAAGGACTCAATTTGGGTCCTTCCGGCCGAAGGAAGCTTTCTTTTGTGGTTTAAGTGCCAGCATCTCCTGACTGAAGCACCGGGCAGCCACCTGTGGCACTGGAATGAAGGTGGGCACCCCATCTGGATTAAGCACATTGCGTTAGGTGGAATGTCTACTGGGGGCTGGGAGGTCTTTTGACCCCCCATAGACCCCTAGATTTTGTCTTTTTTTTTCTTTGTTCTCTCAGCCATCAAACCTCAGCACTGGCCTGATCTTCAGAGATTTACAATACGCTACTCTTCCACTATTTTATGTGTCTATGTTTTATAAGCTCATATGGATTTATTTATTATTTATTTATTTTTTGTTACTTATTCATTATTATTATTATTATTACTTTATTTTTCTCTTTTCTTGTAACATTTTCTTTGACATGTTATAAAACACTTTGAGCTCCATTCTTTGTATGTTGTCATTGGAGTTGGTGGTAGACATTAATCCTATGACCCTATATAGCGCCCCCTCTTGACACCCCCCTTATGTAGACAGAGTGTCGTCGTTTGGCAGGTTGAGGCCACGCCCCGTTTCTCATCTCTTCCCAGAGATTTTCAGTCCCGGACTTTGTGAACGTTATCTTAGAGAGTCGGTGGCGGTGGTCGCCACACAGTGTGACAGCCCCAGTGACTCCGTCAAGCCAGTCTGCGACTCACCACGATGAGATCAAGCAGGTTTGAAGTTGTCTTCAGTCGTAGGGGGCGGGGTTTGTGTGCATGAGAGCGAACAACCAGTCAGTGGCCACCCGGAAATGCAATACCCAGCATGCAAGGATGACGATGGCTTTGGACCTCGCAAACAGAAGAGGGGCTCGTCTGTCTGACGTCTCGAGATTTATGATTCACAATACAATGGGAGTTAAGATGGCGGCTGAAATTGCCGTACCTGTGAACCTCGGCTCAGTCGCCAGCTCCGTCAGGTGTCGGGGGGGGAAAAAAGGGACGAGCTTGCGATGCTTTCGAAACGTGAAACAGTTCAGGAAAGTCATCACAGTCGTGTAATTTGACATTCTCGGGCAATGAGATCCGCAGCCTCGGTCATCTTTCACACTGGACGCCATCTCTCAACTCCAATTGTATCAATTTAGTTCTTTATGTATTTTCTGCAGTTTCAACACTGGGAGGTGAGGTTCAGTGTCACAGAGGGGGCCAGTGACTGTGTGGGACTGAATATAGCACCTTTCATATTGGACACCATCTCTTGACTCTTCACACACGCAGAACAGAATTTTTAATTTTTTTCTACAGTGGCAGGTCAAGATCAATGTCACACAAAGTGCCACTATTAGGGATTACTTGGTTTTGATTGAATATAGCGCCTTTCATCTCTCAAGCACTCACACACACTGCAGTAATTGACACAAAGCCACTGCCTTGTCATTTTATGGTGTAACTCTTCAGCCACTAGGGGGCCTCGCTGACTAACAATGATCAGCCAGACAATGGGCCGCTTATTAATCATGAATAGATGACTTGTTACACATTTATAACGCGTAAAGTGCAACCTTTCCGCTAAAGTGCTCTCACCTGTCACTTCACATGAAAGATGGAGCCACTGCAGTCGCTTTGCGGGGACATTTGTCACTGAGGGATGTGAATGCGTCATCTTGATGTTGTGTGCTGATGGATCGCCGCTTCGTGGAGTCAGCGTCTGGATGAAAGGCCAACGCTGTCACCTGTGCTCACGATTCTCTGGTTTGACCACCACTTCAGGGTGGGCTTGACCCCGTGTTCAGAGCTGCAGCCCCCTTTCTTCATCCTTTACACCTGGCCGCTCCGATGGGTTTGTTACGCTGACACAAAGGGCGGCCCACTGCCGCGTTGTTTCTCACTCTGCTCCGATGCCTCAGCGTGGCCATGCTGCCGTTGAGCTGTGCAGGTCAAGGAGACGACACACTGGGATCTGTGCTGAGGTGGTGCCCCCCCCCCCAGATGGGGGGAGGTGGTGGGCTTCTGACAATAAACACGTGCTGGCCACCACTTTATGCGCTTCACGTCTTTCCTTTGTTTGGAAAGCTTGTTCTGAAACGGCGGCCTAATGAGATGAGACGCGCTGGGGATGGCCGTGCAGGAGAATATCGAGCGACTGAAGAGCCTTTAATTGCCTCTAAATGACAAGGAAAGCAAAGACGTGGCACTCAGGCGGTGGGAGACAAATGCGTTCGCATTGGCACGGGCACCAACTTCTTGCACCCTGGTAATCAAAGCAGCTTGTTACGCCTGCTGCCGCTGCCCCTCACTGTTTAGGGTTCTCGGTCACATCTGAGGCTGCAGGGTCCGGGCGGGTGGGCAAAACCCCACAGTGGATTCAAAGTCCTGGGCTGGCCCTGCCATTTAGGCAAGCATTGGGGGTGGCACACACAAAATATGTGATTGGAACACCAGGGACCCCCCCCCCCCCCTCAGGCAGGGCTGGTTTAATAGTTGGTGAGGCCCCAAGCTAAATAAAGTTTGGTGGTACACAAGAAGGTCTCACAAAGGAAGAGGTGTCACTAGGAAAAGGGGGGGGGGGGGGTCCCATTGGAGCAATGAGTGTCTCGAAGAAAGGTGTGTGTGGGGGGGTCCCCAGTGGAGTAATGAGCATAATTGAAAAAAGGTGTGTGTTTGTGTGGGGGGGAGGTCCCCAGTGGAGTAATGACTGTATCAAAGCAAAGTGGGGGGGTCCCCAGTGGAGTAATGAGTGTATCGAAGAAAGGTGGGGGGGTCCCCAGTGGAGTAATGAGTGTATCAAAGCAAAGTGGGGGGTACCCAGTGGAGTAATGAGCATAATTGAAGAAAGGTGGTTGTGGGAGGGGGGTTCCCCCGAGGGGGGGTTCCCCCTGGGACTGTTGAACGTGATGAAAGTGTGAATTTTTGTGCCTTGGTGAAATTTGCAGGATTAATGAGTGGAGGTTTCAGAGTAGGTCAGGGTGGGTCTGCACTCGATTAATGGGGGGCTAAACTGAGTGCATGCACCCCATAGGTTGATTTACGTTCCTAGTCCTCATTTCTCAACTTTCCGCTCCCCATCTTTCCCAATTTCCAAGCAGGTTGGGGGGCTCCCTTGTGGCTGTGGGACCCCAACCATTTACTTAATTCACTTATGCCTTAGGCCGGCTCTGCCCCCAGGTGACCCTCATGTTGGACGCGCCTCGATATCCGTACAGCTGCACATTGTGTCCACCAAGGGGAGCCAGCGACACCCTCAGTTATTCAGATTAGAGATCTTCAGCGTCTTCAGGACAAGACGTCTTTGCTGGGCCTTTTTGTTGCCTGAGCACAGAAGTGCAGTCAGTGATCTGAGCGTATTTCATGCCATCCTTATGCTCATGTGCTTTGTTATTTTTATTCATTTCTTGGCGTTTTTCACAGGGTCATTTACCTGAAATTTTCCTCCGTGCTGCAGGTCAAACAGAAGACTGGCCAGAGTGGTCCCCCTCAGCCGTTCAGCAGTGGACGGTGTGACCGTAACACCTGGTGTCACTTCAAATCTCTCCACTTTGGGTGCCTTTCTTTTTTCTTTTTTTTCTTTTCTCGATTTACTTGTTGCAGATAAAAAAGATTTTATTTGCAAGTCAATTGTGAAAGGGAGCCGCATTTGTGTGAGGATTAGACATTCTGTGCGCTCCTCAGGTCAGCTACTGTGCTCATGAATGGCCTGAAAATTGCAATCATCGACTGTCCACCTCCAGCTCCAGCACTGTGCTGCCACACGTTAAAAGAAGAAGAAGAAGAAAGAGTTCAGTCTGAGGGGCTCTGAGTCTCCTCGGTGGCCTCCTGACCTTCTTCTACCTTCTTTTTCATGTTGTTCATGTTGGCACCCTGCGTGGCTACAAAGATCAAGTCCACCTTGAGATAAATCAAAAGGCTGCCTTTGCCCTCCCCACTCGGGTTTCTGTGTGCCGACTCTCCTCTGAAATTGTCGCGTTTTTTATTTTTGGGCAGATGGCACCTCGTCCTTTCTTTCCTTAATGCTTTCAAACCTCCGCCCTGTCACACACGTGTGAGTAGGACACAGCTAAAGGGCGTGAATAATAGTAATTCCATGCCAGACCAGGGGGTGGCGAGTTGCACAGACTTTCTTTCTTTCTCAATCCCTTACAGATCATACTCGGGAAATCGCACACAGTTCTGGCATCTTCGATGATGTCACTTCCGGTTGTGGGGCCTTCGATGACGTCACTTCCAGTTCCGGAGCCTCTGAAGATGTCACTTCTGGTTCTGGCACCTTCAATGATGTCACTTCCAGTTCAGGGGCCTCTGAAGACGTCACTTCTGGTTCCAGTGCCTTTGGTGACCTCCTTTCTGGTTCCGGGGCCTCTGAAGATGTCACTTCCGGTTCCAGTGCCTTTGGTGACCTCATTTCCGGTTCCGGCGCCTCTAAAGATGTCACTTCCGATTTTGGCAAATACAGCTGCCATCTTTTACTATCAATGGCAGTTCTGTTTTGGACTCTGACCTGTCAACATCTCGCAACAATTTACCCATTTGCAGCCAGGGCATATTACACGATGGCTGATGTCTTTTTGTCACTTTTGTGACAGCACGTCCAGTTTAATATCAGGAGCTGTTTCTACTCGACATGACACTTCACTCCAAAGTGGGCCTCCGCGTTGCTTCTTGAAACTCTTCCATAAAAGTAGTGAAGTGGAGAGAAAGCTGAAGGTTTACGGTATTTTGCACAATGGTCTTTAGACTTTCATTTTCATGTAATTATGTTTCAGCGAGTCCATTTATCAGATAAGCAGGAACTGACTGGCCAGCTAGCCTGGGGGAATACAGGTGGGCTTAAAATGAAAGGCCATGAACAGGACCTTGGGAGGCTTTGCATTGATCTACTTGTCACTGGTTGTTTTGTCATTTTAGTGTCCTGGGATGACCACATTGTCCCCTTTATGCTCTTCTGTTATTAAGACCTGAACTTTATGTCCCCAAATCCCTCCTGGGATGGACGGGAGGCACCGTGTCAGAGGGCAGGTGGAGAAGGCGCCACAAGTGTCACGAGTCACCAGGATGCCAGGTGATAAAGAGAGGGGTCACAAGGAGTTATCCGCAGGTGTCCAGTAGGCTATCTGTGGTTTATCTGACGCCTTCCGTGCCTGTTTTTATCTCATCGTAGCACACGTCTTCAGTGTGTGTCTTCTTCTCTTCCATATTGTGCCTTGTGGATTTCGGTGGGATTCCTGAGGATTGGGATAGCATTTTAGACCAGCATATGGAGGAGATGTTCTGGTGACATCACATGAGGCTGCAATTAAAGAACTCGGGGAAAGGGGCGGCCAGAGGACACGGCAGGTCTGGTGACTCTCTCCTGTGTGGCGTGCACATCTTCTCTCATTGAGGGTCCACTGCAGGCTCTACGTTCATAGTGACCTCTTCAATCTAAGAAAGTTCTGGAAGGCCCCTTTGTGCAGCTTGGTGTCATCCCATTCAGGTCTGACTTCTTTGTGGTGTCTGAGCGAGTTCAGGTCAGCATCTGATGCTTTTGAGGAACCAAATGGATCCATGAATCAAGTGGATGGATGTTCCGTTCTTCTCACCTTACAGTTCTTGTTTCAAGGAAGGCTGCAAATCCAAAAAGGAAAACGACAGTGTGTTGTGAAATTTGTGCCATTGCCCCCTCACCCACTAACTATGGCTGCTGCCTCTTCTTCTTCTTCTTCTTCTTCTTCTTCTTCTTCTTCTTCTTCTTCTTCATTCTGATCACAAGTGGATGAGACAACATGGCACCGGTAAAAGTTTGTTTTGTGTGCTGGGCTCAACTATATGGAGAAAAGAAAACTAAAAGTATGAGGCGTCTCGTCTGAAGAAAGAAACTCCGAGTCCCGTGGAGGGGATGGAGAGAGAAGCCGCCCTGGGCAGTTTACAGATGTGAGCCTTCTTCACCGTATCTGTTTATTTAGTTATTTATTCCTTCATTTCTTTGCTTGCTGCTGTCCCAAAGAGATCCTGGCAGCGCTTTGTTCCCTGTGTGGTGCCCAGCTGCTCCTTTTCGGCTCTCCCACGAGACTCTCGCTCATCTCCTCTCTTCTTATCGAGTCTCGGCAAATGTCTGCCTGAGCGAGTCTTCAGTAAGCAAACGCCGAGTTCCATTCTGCAGTCGCAAACACAAAGGCTTACGAGAATTCGGAGGCGCGCACCCTTTGCTACGAACTGGCAAGACAGCGTTTTTCGAAAAGATGCAACGATTTGTTCCTTCCAAATCACCCGATCCGTTCTCTTGGCAGGCATTTAGAGGAGGAGGATCCTCTGATCACAAAGCGGGAGACGTCTCGCTAGGCCCGACCCAGCATCTTCACAGAGCTCGCTTCGCCTCGGGTCTCCTCGTTTTGTATTCCGCCTCCTCTTGTGCTCTTCACACCTGGCGTCTCCCAGTAGCCTTCACTCTCGAGTTTGAACCCCGGCAAGCGAGCAGGCAGCTGAGTCTTCAGCGGCAGCAGGAAAACCGCACCATCTCTGCTTGGCACACGAGCTCCGTGAAGCAGAACTGACTTGTCCTACGGTGGATGTGTTCTGGGCGGACTCTCGTTTTATTGATTTCAATTTTTTTTTTTTTTAATATTGATTTCAAGTTCAAGCCCACTTGTGGGGGACTGGGGGTGGGCAACCTGCTTTCACTGTTCAACACAGAATCCCTCGCACAAAGAGGTCCCTTCAGACGTGGCTGACTCACACGTTTCCTGAAAGTCCGCTCAGCCAGCGAGTCTCGGAGCAAAGAAGGGAAAGTAAGGCAGCGGGTTCAACCATGAAGGCACTAACGGTACAATGCAATTTATTTTTGTAGAGCCCAACATCGCACAAGGAGGGCCACAATGGGCTTTAACAGGCCCTTCCTTTTAACAGCCCCCTAACCTTGGCTCTCAAAGAAGACAAGAAAAACCTCTCAAAAAAAAAAAACGACAGCGAGAGAGACCCCAGTCCAGGTAGGTTGGGCGTGCAGTGGGTATCAAAAAAAAGAAGAGGAAATAAATCCTCAATACAATACAATAGGACAATAGAAATATTACAAGTACAGGGCAGAATTCAACAGTGGATGACATCACAGAAGTGGATTCTGATTTGTTCAGAGTCCTGGTGACCTCGGCCATCAAGCCGCCTCCCCTTACTGGCCACTATGTAACGGTTGTCACATATTTTTGTGTGCTTTTAACTGTTTCTGCCGCTTGCTCCCTTTAGCAAGGAATATTGTCTTAAGTGATGATCTCTTTAATGGGAGCGGGGAGCCAAACCACGCCTGCGGGTCCTTGCCAAAACGTGCTTTGGTGTGACGTAAGGGGGACCGATTTTAAAAGGCAAGGAGGTGCGTAGTTGAAAGGAGAGAAGAAAGTTTGCTTAAAGAAGGAGCTAGGAAGGCGAATGTAATCAGGAAGCTAAGCGGTACAGCAAATAAGACGCCGTAACGAGGACGGTTGGGCGCACGGAAAAGGAGTGCAGACTAACTAAAAAGGGATCTTTGGAGCACACGGCTTTTCTTTGCATTTTTGAGACGGGCATCTGCCATGGACGGTCGTTAACGCCAACACACCCAGGTGTGACGGGCTTCAACTTTCAACAAAAGAGTCGTCGCCAGGCTGGTGAGATTGCTTCTTTTACATATATATATATATTGTCACACACGTGCGCATGGGAGGCAGCTAAAGGGCTTGAGTGAAGGCAGTTCGGAGGCATGCCGGGATGTGGCAGAGTGCACTGACTCTTTTTCTCCCTTGCCTGTAGTCCATTCCCGGGGGATTCCACCTGGCTCTCCTGACATCACTTCCGGGACCGAGCAAATGGAGGTCGACCACACCAGCTCCGGCCCCTCTGATGTCACGTCCGACTGTGATCCGATGGTTGAAGACCAGGTGCTCGATCCTTATGACCTCACTTCCTGTCTCCCCCTTTAAAAACCTTCCCCTTTTCCCTTTTCCCTCAGTCTTGTTTTGGACTCCGTTGTATGCACTTCAGTGCTGGTTATTGTGATAAAAACGACTTTTGCAGCCGGGATACCAGATTACATGGGTGGCTGCCCCAAACCTTTATCTGTTCATGTCCCGTTATTGTGACAATATATATATATATATATATATATATATATATATATATATATACAGTATAACAAGCCAGTGGAACATATTTTGACTTGTTCGCTGGAGTTATCAGCAGACTTCCCAGGCCGTTTGGATTATAGATTTAAACCAAAGTTATTATAAAAGAGACTGGGGAACGTGTGGGGAATACGTGTGTATAATTTATATTTGTATATATTTGTATATATTGTAAAAGAAAGACACACAAGTCGTCAAGGTTTGGGGTTTTCCGGCCCCGTATACTGTAAGAAATATGCAAAAACAATTAGTCAGTGTAGCAGTTTCCGTGTACAACAGACTGTCAAAATGGTGGATTGGGGAGGCTTTATGGAGAGGGGCCGGAAGTAGACAGAGAGGTGAATGCTGGGAAGGAACCGAGATGGATGCTGGGAGTGCTGATGTCATCAGAGATCGACAGAGGGAAGACAGAAGTGGTATTGCGTGGTCAGGGAGTCGTGGCAGATTCATGGTGGCGGTGCGTCTTTCTTTCTGCAGAAATAAAGAGAGAGAGGTTAGTACCCCGCCATTCCCTTCTGGCATGCGACTTCACGCTACAGTTTGGGTCCTTACGCGGCCCCCTAATCGCACGTGTGTGACATATATACAGTAAATGTCTGTGCAGTGAATCTATTTGTGCTGTCAGTAGATAGGTGATATATCCTTTTCTTTTCCTTTCTTTTCCTTTCTTTCTTTCTTTTCTGTTTCGTCATTTTCTGGGGGGTGTATTACAGAGGATTGCTTAAGGGATGTTGATAGTTTTGCTTGAATTATAAAATACTTTCTTGCTTGTTTAAATAATTTAATTGGTTGGGTGTTTTATTTCCTTTTATAAACTCATAAAGGATATCGGCTATGGAGCTAAGGTTCGGTCTGGTTCCGTGCCTAATAGAAGTATTTTTCCTAAGAGTTGGATATTTTTGTGTGTGCCGGGCTCTTCATTCAATTTAAGAAGAACTCGCTACAATTCCATAGATGTGCCAGTCAACCTGATGAGAGGACCCCTCTACCCAACGATACCAGTGCTCCTCTAACAGAGATGACTTTACCTTAGGCAGGCAGACAACTTGGCAGGTGGGCAGTTGGCACCAAGTGCAACATGCGAGTACCGAGAAGAAAATCAGAGTAGGTGAGGGTCAGTAACAAATTCTAACTATCATGTTACTTCTGTTTTAGTGCTAATGACAGTTAATCAGCAGCTCTAGTCAGGGTGTGCTAAACTGAAGTCGTGAGTCTGAAAGCTGAGACCGAAGGGGCATCTCTTATAGTAGCAGGCAGACCAGTCCACAGTTTAGGGGGTCCTGTAACTAAAAGCTCGACCTCCCATTGTTATCCTTGGAATCCTCAGCAGGCCACCATCTTGAGATCTTAATGTGCGCTCTGGTTTGTAAGTCATGATAAGTTCAGACAAGTAAGCCGGACCTCGGCCATTTATGGCTTTATATGTTAAAAGGAGGATTTTGAAATCGGCCCTAAACTTAACCAGGAGCAGGTGTAAGGACATGAGGACTGGGGTTATGTGTTCATATTTTCCTGTTCTTGCAGCAGCATTTTGGATTAATTTGAAGCCTTATGAAGAACAGTTTGAACATCCAGTGAACAACGCACTGCAGAAGTCAATCCTACTAGAAATAAATGCAAGAATTCATTTCTCAGAATCCTGTTTATTGAGAAAACGTCTTATTTCCCAACATTTTTAAAGTGGAAGACACATGTTTTGGACAGTTTTGTAACATGTGCATTAAATGACATGTCAGAGTCAGAGATAACTGGGGGGGGCTGATTCAGTAAAATGAATTGTGATTCCAACTGAGTCAAATGATGACAGAATATCGTTGCGATCAGCGTCACTCCCTCCAATAATTAACATCTTTGTTTTTTCTGTGTTTTAAAGACGAGTCGTTCTCATCCATCCCCTCATTTAATTCACTAACAAACGGTCAGTTTAAGGGTCCACCACCGCTCAACTGGAGTGCTGAGTCCTTCTTTCCGTCTGTCACCCCAGCCAGGCTGTTACTCAAGCAGACTTCACGGCCACAAAGGGGATCTTTACAGTCACTTTACGCTGATCCGCCACACCGCGGGTTATGTCAGTATTGTCCTCTCTTACTCTGTAATTTCGGTAAATTTTTTTTTCATTATTCTCTTTATAAAATCAATAAAATTTGTGACAGTAAAGACTGTCATCCTTTGTGATTCCTTTTAATTTGCACTGCGGTTTCAAACGATGTACTGGTAACATAAAAGAGGTTTCGTTGCTCTTTAAATGAGGTGCTCTCCAGTCGGCTCTGTGATCTTTCCTCGAGCAGTCTCCAAGATGTCTGCATCTCCGCACTTGAGCCATTTGACTCTCTTCGGTGTTCTCCTCGTTTGATGTCACCCACGCTGTCAGAATATTTGGATACGTGTGGCACAGGCAGACCCATGATGTCCTCGTGCAGGGGTCTCGCTGCTCAGATTGAGCACAAGCCAACCTGAAAGGTCTGAGAAAGGCCCTGGCTGCAGACCACCGGAGCACCGCTGAAGAGCCAGCTGGACTGCATGATGATGTCACAGGATTTAGGCAGTAGTGATGGGGGGGTTCACAAACCATTCACTCAGTCTCAATGATTCTTTGCAGCGAATCTTGGAAACCGATTGACGAGGACAAACACATTAAGTTAGTGGAGAGAAACAGGAGTGCTGAAGTTCGGGTGGGAGGCCGTTGGCCTCGTTGGTGTGACACGTGAAACTGTGAAAGTACCGCTGGTCTGATTCGTGACACATTCTAGTTAGGACTAAATCATCACCGGTGACTGAGAGCTCTGTCATTGATCATTCATTGCATGCATCCCTATTAGAATAGCATTACTCAACACTGGGGGGGCACGGACTGCCATCGGTGGGTTGCTATTCTGTATAATGTCAGTGGGTCGGTTTAGCTGCAAGTGGCTTGCTCATTGGATTGTGGTTCTAATGATTGTGCTTAATTCACCCTGAGAGACCCTCCCCTTGGTGGGTCATGAAGACACTTAAACGTGGGGAAAAATGGGGTCAGGCTACCAGAAAGGTTGGGAAACCCTTTGTTAGAATGCATCAATTCTTTGTTTTGCTCCACCCATTGCTAGAATTGTTTAAAAACAAACTAAATAAACAAAATACCTTTTGTACATTCAATAAATTGGTTACGTGAAACGGAAGCATGAAAAATATTATCCTCATATTATTAATATTAGTAGAATGTTATTATAGCCACATTAAATTTTAGCACACACTGAATGCACAGAGCGTATGCCATTCACAGATTCTTTCAAGTTCCAACTGAATCATTACCCGAGAACGAGTTGCACGATTCTCATTCACTTCAAAGTGCTTTGTGTACTGAAACAGGAGAGTGACATATGAAGTACCATTATATTAAATATACAAATAATCATATGTACACACATTTACAAATGCACACACATACATACATACAGACAGACAGACACAAAAATGTATGAATTATTCAATGTGTGAGGGATGCCCGGCAGTTCAACCCGGCAGGGACGCCCAAAGAATGGAACGATGGGGGAAGGCAGCTACTCTGGGACACTGCCTCCCCCAAGACACTAGATGGTGATTTCTCTGCAGCATAGTGGTGCCCTGGATTCCCGCAGGGCATCATGGGATTTGGAGTTCGTCTTCACTGCCTTGCTGGATACCATGGGTGCTGCCTGGAGATACTGCAGGAGGACCTGGGGATTTCTATTTTCTGCATAGCCCAGAAGTACTCCCAAGTCATGGGGATGGGAGCCCTGAAGTACTTCCGGGCTGAACAAAATGCAAGTTCTCCAACTGTGCTGGCATGTCACGTGGACAGAAGGACAAAAGCACTTCCGGGTCAAGGACTATTTAAAGGAGTGCTGTGAACCCAGCAAGCGAGCTGGAGTTGGGTGGTTGGTGGACAACGCTTGCTGGGCAGTGTGGAGGAGAAGAGAATACGGATTATTTTGTGTATTTGCTTGTTTATTGGTGGTTGTGGTGCTTAGGGCACTATACAAGAAGAACACTTGATTCAATATCTTCTTGGTGCTTCTAACCTGTGTCCTGTGCGTCTGTCTGTTGGGTTTAAAGGGGCAACAGCGACCCCTAGGGTCTTACAAATGATATATTTTTGTGATGCAATATGCAATGCACAATATACAAGTGTGGGACCCCTTCACCCCAGGGAATGCCACCCTGGACGTTACATAAGCACCAGCCTCCAATAAATGAATCAAACAAACGAGTCAAAAGAACTGATTCACTTAGACAGACAGGCTGAGAGAATTGACTCAATAAAGTGAATCAAAATGTCTGTCACAAACTCGGAGAGGGTGTGGCTATGCCGTGCAGCACTGTTCTGACACGCCCACTATGGGACACGACCCACGTAATCGTCATCATTATTCATGGGTTAGATAACTCCTCCCACAAACCTAACCTTAACTATAGCATAAGGATGACTTACAGCAAACAAGTGTGAAGTTTTTGTAAAAATGAGCGTATTTTTCCGTAGAAGCAAATGACTGGGAATGTTCAGTCAGATGTGTGCAATTTGATTGGCTCCTTCATTCCAGTCGAACTAGTGTGATGCTGAGGTGTCACCCATGGCACGGCTGCACTCAGGTCTTAATTTGGGATCCTGAGGTGGCACCGTGCTGTATAAGTGTAGGCTCCCCTAAGACCCCCCCTCTCCCGGTGGTCTGCAGATGGACTCTGCTGCATTTAGCAATCCGATCAGAAGCCACACCCACCTGCTTCCTCACTTTCCTCATTTTCTGAATCCTTCAGCCCAGGGGTCCTTTTCCTTGTTAGTTCCTAGCATTTAATACATTTTAGTCTCTGACCTTGCAGTGAGTAACTGCAACTTAGTGGAACTGAGGGGCGCTATAAAATTTCTGATATTCTTTTAAAGGATCTTAAATCTGTGTAGTTTAAAAACAGGTTCGGCTCCATGGGGTCATTTATTTGGGCTAAGCCCCCCTTCAGCTCAGTGTTACAGTTACCCCCCCCCCTTACTATTATGGTCTGGGGCAGGGGTGGTTTAAAGACAAATCCAGAAAATTCCTTTTCCCTATGAGGGGCTCCGAATGCAGTATTGGTGTTGGTCCTCGTCGATAAAGTAAGCGGACCCCCACATCAAGAGCGCGTCAGCCACCATCCCCTCTTCTGAGATGTGAAGAATCCATCGATTTTTGTAAACTGCTGCGTCTGCTCAGTGCTGTGGGGTGATGGCGCCCATTCCGGCAGCGCGAGCGCAAGGGGGCGTCCAAACCGAACAGGGCGCCAGTTCTTCACCCACACGGTCGCCAGCTAACTCAAGGCTCCCAAGAAGCATTGAACTTCATTTAAAATCAATAAAGGGAACTTAAAGCCCTCGAGAGTCACTTCAGTCCTTAACAGCGGGCGGGTGCGCGGAAACCCTCTCAACGGCTGGATGTGAAAACTTCTTTTGTGCGGGCTGTCGGGGGGGCTCTTCATGCGATAAAGATGGAACAAAGCCCACTGTAGTGGAGCTGAGGAGGTTTGTCGCCTCTCTGGATTGTCTTCTCCTGCTGCACTTGCGCTTTTATTTGCCACGGATGCACTTTAGCTGCCTGGCGTGAGCGCCTGGTCCGCGGCGGCCAGCTCTCCGTTCAGACATTTTCTCAGAAAGCCGCCCGCTGCCCTCTTGTCCGTACAGACAGCCCGAGCGCTAAATGGCTCTCTTCAGGATTCCACTCCAACTTTTTCCTACTTATATTTTTCCCAACTTTTTTTCACATAAGATGGGTTGGAGAGGAAAGACAAACTTACTGGCGTTTCTGTGTCGAGTGTCCCGTCGTCTTCACGCCGGCTTGTATGAATTCAAGTCCTCCTGCTTCACTCCCACGGGAGTCTGGTGGGCACTTCAAAGCAGCGACCCCTACTGGTTATCAGTGGAACTTCATAAAGATTACAAAGAGAAACTACCCCTGGGTGTGAGAGACAGAGGAATGAAGTCAACTGCTGTGATTACTAGTGAGTGGCCCTAAAAGGAACCGTCTGACTTCCTTAATGCCAAGTACGCAATGCCACTCCGGTTGTCAGTGGTGATGCTAAATTTTCTGGCCAGGTATCTTCATGGAAGTTACCTAAAGGATCACACAGGAGCCCCGTGAAGTGAGATCAGGCACAGGTTGATGGAGCTGCGTGGGTGGCGGTCATCACCCCAGTCTTCGAAAACAAAGGTGCCCAAGTGGGTCTTCAGAATGATGCCAGCATTTCGGGTTTGCTGAAGAGCCATTCATCCACATCATTGTTCAGGGTAAAATGTTCGTATATCCATCCATCCATTATCCAGCATGCTATATCCTAACTACAGGGTCACGGGGGTCTGCTGGAGCCAATCTCAGCCAACACAGGGCGCAAGGCAGGAAACAAACCCCGGGCAGGGCGCCAGCCCACCGCAGGTGTTCTTATATGTAGATCTGTAATGCGGCTCATAGATGGCCATGTTGAGCTTCATCTCCCTGTCAGGGCGAGCCCCCCTTGGGACACCAACTTCTACCACCTTTCAGGACCCCTCCATTAGGTTTCTACACTCCACAAATGGGTTTGGAAAATTTTCAGGTGTCACAGGTGGTTGGGTGTGGTCGACAATCAGCCGCCTATTTAAGGAGCCGCCGCCCTGCAATCAAGGCTGGAGTCGGGTGAGGAGGAAGATGAGGTCGGTGCAGAGGAGGCGAGGAGGCGAGGAGAGGCCCAAGTGATTTGTGTGTGGAGAAAGGACTATTGAGAGCCTGGACTTTGGGGAACTGGGGGGGTTTGGTGGCGGTGCACATAGACTTTGTATATATTAGAAGTGTAAATAAACGTGTGGTGATGGCTGAAACGGTGTCCGCCTGTGTGTGCCCGGGCCGCTCTATTTCACAGTGGCGTAGTCGGCAGGATGTTCCACCTGGGTCAAGGTGGGGACCTGCATTCATGGAAAAATCTGTGAAATAGAGCGGCCCGGGCACACACAGGCGGACACCGTTTCAGCCATCACCACACGTTTATTTACACTTCTAATATATAAAAAGTCTATCTGCACCGCCACCACAGGCTCTCAATAGTCCTTTCTCCACACACAAATCACTTGGGCCTCTCCTCGCCTCCTCTGCACCGACCTCGTCTTCCTCCTCACCCGACTCCAGCCTTGATTGCAGGGCGGCGGCTCCTTAAATAGGCGGCTGATTGTCGACCACACCCAGCCACCTGTGACACAGGCCAGAAGTCACCTAAGAAATTGCACGGTGAAGTGAACGGAGGTGAGATCATGGAGGGTCGTCACCCCAGCCTCTCTTTTTCGTTAATTGCCCCCCCAGTCGTGTTAAACGCCGGACTTCCCTCTTCAGTCTTCTGGGGAACAGCAAGTGAAGTTCTGCCGATGCCGCCGGCTTTGATGTGTGTGCTTCGGCGGCGGTGCAGCTCCTCGTGTGTTTACACTGAAGTCCTCTGACTCTGACTGAAGACCCCCCCTCCCCCATTTTCCAGACGGTCGTCAGCAGTTTCGCTACCAAAACACTCGTTAAAAGCGGGGCGTCAAATCCTGGTAAATACAAAAAGGATTCAGGCCTTGCAGCGTCGGTAAGGAGGGGGGCTTACGAGGATCAAGAGATTCCCTCCATACAAAGTCCACATTGATTTGTGTGCGGCGCTCGACTCTCGGAGCAGGGTGAAGGCTTTGGAAGAAAAAAACATCAACAGGATGTTGAGACCCCAAACACCTGAGACCCCCCCCCAGCTCCCTCTGCTGGCCTTTATAACAAAGCACTAGAAAAGCGCATTAGGGTCTGGGGCCCCCGAAGGCAACCCCCGTATATTGTAAAGCACACAGACGGCGCTCAAGAAAACGCGTCATAGCCCCGTCGTTCCGGTCGCGTCTGCCCCAAGATGGCAGAGGTTTCGTTTATGGTGATTTCTGGGAGGAAGAGGCAGACACACATGGGCTAGCCATGGAAGTGACGTCATAGAGGGTGGTATGGCAATCTTCCTTTCTGCAGAGGACAAAGAAGTGATGCCATTACTGCTTGGCACCCTCTGTTGGTCCGGGGTGGCATTGTCATCATCTAAGCCCGTAGGTTGTTTCCCAAGCAAACGCGTGTGACACCTTTTTGGAGTTGACCGCTGGTGGCTCGAACATTTGGTCACTCAGTGTGTCCTGCTGAAGTTGGCCATGGATAGACACGTGTATTTAGGAATATTTATTGCTGTTTAATATCAGTTTTCAATTATTTTTGGCTTTTGTAAGTAGATCACTCTAACTACGGAATGGAAGGGAAGTTTCCTAAAATGGTTGTTCAGTCGGGTTTCGTGTTTAAGTTGTGTACCCCAAAACTGTCCCCTTGGTGGACACCTTTCACTCTGTGTCTAGAAGACTGGAGCCTGTGGAAAGCTGGGTAGGCTTAACCTGAGTCTAACAGGCTCGCCTGGCACCCTCTACCTGCTGCGCTCCTGCCTAAATTGTGTGTGTGTGCCATGGACTGGTTTGTGGTCCACGTCCTGCCAGTAAAACACCAAAGAAATGAGTTTAATCCTTCAAGTGAATCGACGTGTATGTGGATTTTAGTTAAACCTGATGCCAGGAATGCCCCTTGGTTGGAGTGAGTGAGCAGGAGCAGGGAGAATGGACTGCCACCCTGTCTAGGGATGTGCCCAGTGCTTCTGGGGTAAGCTCTCAATCACCATGGTCTTCAGTTGGATTACAGTGGCTCAGAAGACGAATGGAGGAATGCGAAAGGCGCTATATTATAGATGGGTGGGCAATGAACTCTACTATAGACACGTGGCTTCAGAAAGTATTCCGACCCCCCCACACTCTGCCCGCTTTGTTGGGCTACAGATCTGACATTTTCGCCCATCAATCTGCACTCATCGCCCGTACTGACAAATCGAAGACGTGTCAAAACCTGACATCTTTTAATCCTACAGGTGCTTCGGTTCTCCTTGAGGTGTTTCGAGAATGCGATGGGAGTCCACCTGAGGCAAACTGAGCTGGTTGGACATCGTTTGGAAAAGCCCGCCCATGTGCCTGTGCTTAGAAGAACCGACAACTCGCATGTCCTGCATGTCAGGACATCAAACCAAGGCCTGATGTCCAAGGAGGTCTCTGGAAGTGAATCATGGGCTTGGACAGAGGTGACCCCGGAGTGAGACTCTGGTGGTCTCAAAGCAGAGGCACATCATTTAGCGCAAATAGTTGGCTGGTGAGTTGGGGGGCAAACACTCAACCAGCAATGGGTTAGTTTAAAAGGGAGCATTTTAAAGTGGATTAGAAGGGTGGCAAGTTGGGGGGGACACCCTACCTGGATGCCCACCACTGTAGCTACAGCAGAGCGGCTGCAGGTCTCGTCTGTGCTTTTCTCTTTGTTACTTTTTCCCTTTATCCATCCATTCTTTAGGTTTTGCTATGATCCTTTGGAGTATTCCACTGGTACCTTTTTGATATTTTTGTATTGTACCCATGCTTATATTTGACTTTCCTTTTAGTTGTCCCTCTGGGTAGTCTCTTGGTCCAACAGTCCTGTTTAGGGCACGTCTGCCATTTTTTTGTTACCAGGAGTTATAAAGTTAGCTATGAAACAGACCGCTTACTGTGAGACTTTGGTCAGTCGTTGGCATTATTCTGGGTATAGGGGCACTGCAAGGGCACCCCCTAGTGTACACATAGGCCAGCTACTGTGTATGTCATTTTAATGAGGGAAGCATCCAAACTACCAGAGAAAGCACAAACTGAGACACGGGGAGAACATGAAAACTCCCATCAGATTTGGGATTTGAACCCAGGACTCTGGGGGTGTGACGCTGGGGTGCTCGCCGCCATGCTGCTACCGAGGTGCACACGTCAGGTACACGTACTCAGGAGGAGAACATTCTCTCCTTCTCATTTCTTGGGTCTATTTTATTTTATTTTATTTTATTTTTTAAATATTTTATTCATTTCATCCGGGTGGGAGGCCGCCGAGTCCTTAAAGCCTTCACTTCTGTCACAGTCTGACTGGAGTAAGGGGGCCGTGCTGAAGTTTTTATTTTTGACTTTCCTTTAATTGGTCTTTGCTTTAAATAGCTTAATGATCTACTGAGGCTGTAAGACCCCCAAAAATCAGCTTTGAAAAGCGTAGGAGTCGCCAATGGGCGCATTCCCAAAGTTAGGTGTGTGCCGAAGCACTTACTTCAAGGCACTAAGGCACTAAGGCTTCCCACATACGCCTTTGTAAGCCTTTTAGGCACATTTGCTGTTTGCTTTTGTCCGCCGTGTAAAAGCATTTGCTGCCATTAGAACGACTCACACGAGCCTGTCTCACTTTAAAAGCAGGGAAAGTGGATGTTCAAGTGGGGAGGAAAGCAGACATTGTGTTCTTATGTTCTCTCCTTTTTACCTGCAGGTGTTACAGTCAGGCTGGCCTCCAGTGTGGAAGGGCCGACTGCCTAAACAAGCTCTGTCTCCACGCTGAAGGCCATTAAATGAGTTGGAAATTCAAGCAATGCAGCCAAAGACCAGCCATTAGGCCCACACAGAGTCAAACAAAGACGGGGCTGTGGGAGGCTGAGGGGAGGGACTCACAATACACAAAACTTTAGAGGTTGTAATAGTTCTTCTCTCCATCAACCTCGGCGTCAGCCAGAAGTGTCTGAGGGATCAGGGCGCCAAACTTGGACCAGGGCTTCTGTGCCTTCCGGTCTGCAGTTCTGTGATTCACCGTCCTGAGTTCTCTGCAACATGAGTGTCAGATCTCCTGGGCCCAAAGTCATCTTTGGAAACTCGCCGAGCCCTTAGCTGGAAGGGACGGAGATGACCAAAGTGAGATGAGAGTCCAAAAAGAGGAGAAAGAAAGGCGCCAGGCAGTCGAGAAATCGTCTTACACAGAGTTAAAGAGTCAGTCGGGCAAAGTCACTGGCCCCCCGGGGACACAAGTGTTTCTATCGAAAACAAATATGAGCATGAAAGATCAATGAGCCTCCACATTGCAATTTTACCTTCTGTATAAACAGTACAGAGATTTATTCCAAGTAAGCATTTTTCTTCAGTCGTAATCCAGACTCACAGCTGAATGGGAAAGTCGTGTCAGGGTCCATTGTTGAGCGCATCCATCGCGGCCTCCTGGACACAAACTCGCTCTCCTCTATCCTCAGCTTTGCTAACGAATTTGAAATTAAAACACTTCATATGCAGATATAATCCAACATTATCTATCTATCTATCTATCTATCTATCTATCTATCTATCTATCTATCTATCTATCTTAACTCCAAATAAGTGCAATGATCTCCTGACCTAAGTGCACTCTGTTCTGGCTTTAAATAGCCAGTGGGTGTGGTTATAAGAAGTGATGTCACAGTGGTCCCACCTCCTGGGGGGCTCCACCAATAAAACTCAATGAATGGAGGTGTCATTCTGTGTGTAAACTTCTGTCACTAAATATGAAATACTTTAACTCTCACCATTATGTAGTGCCTTTCACATTGAGTACTACTTGTAACTTTCTTTCTTTCTTTCTTTCTTTCTTTCTTTCTTTCTTTCTTTCTTTCTTTCTTTCTTTCTTTCTTAGGTTAAAGGAGGACATATATGAAAGCCCTATCTCCAATCCAGCACTGTTTCTGTTTTTTGACACCCTGCCTCACCATATTTGAAATATTAAATATTGACCCCCCCCCCCCCCCACTGTACTATATCAGGTGCTTCTGCTTGGTTGTGAACTGACCAGGAATGAAGTCTTCTCTTCTCTTCTCTTCTCTTCTCATGTATGGCTAATCTGACCCATCAGCACACATGTAGGTCGGACTTAATGTGTGTAGCTTTCTATCATGGCAGGCAAGCGCCCACCCATCACCTGGCACTGCCCATCAATGGACATTTCTGGTAGAAGTTCATTTTGCCAAGGGGTCCCTGAGAAACTGTGATGAGTCTTAATGAGCAGGACGATCCCTCCTTCATTAAAGGCCCAGTTTGCTTTTCAAGACAGCCTACTGGTAAAGGTGCTATATAAACTAAAAAGTGTAGCCAACCCATGTAGTCCTCATTTTCTTCCCTGTGCCAATCTGAGCTCATCCTTTGAACGAGGGGCGCCAGCTCAAACGTGGTGTTTTAATCGCGTTTTAATTGCAGCTTGACATCAAGCGGCGATGGTTCAGCCCCCTGCTGCTTCGACATGATTGCAGACTGTTTCTCTTTCTCTTTTTACATTTGCAGCTTTCATGCGGAGTCCCCCATTGCAGTGGCCATGTGTGACAGGAAGTCTCCTCAGTGCTCAAGGTGACCTGATATCCCATAACAGGACACCCATTTTGAGACAGGGTTGTCACTTATGCTAGAAAAATAGTAAAGTGCTGAAGAAATGACAGAAATCCACCAGAGGGCAGTGCAGTGCATTTGGGCTTGAGTGGCCTGAACACGGTGGTGCAGAAGCACCTGGGGCCACTAGCGGGAGCTCTAGGAGAACATGGATGCAGCCCAGAAGGGATTCCCAAGATGGAGTCACTGGCCACGTATTCAAAGCCTCTTCTAGCCATTAGATTAGGGAGCTTGGGGCTCCAAAGTGAGAGAAAGGAAAGAAGAAGGGCCAGTAGGGAACAGACCGAGGAGGGAGTGTTTGAAGGATTTTCAGGAGACTTTCAAGTGTCCAGGTTGGCTTATTTTTCTTCTTCCTTTTTGTGTGATTTCCATGAAATTGTCCCTCCCTGATAATAAAGCCTTTTTTCTTGAGGCCTTCTTGGTCTTTTTTGGGTTCAAAGATTTACAGAAGAAAGCCTCTTTCATGCCCCTTTGCCTATGGCACCACAGCTTACCCTTCCAAGTGCACGATGAACCCTTTGAAGTGAATGAAGCAAGAAGAAGCTCCATGTCCTGCTCGCTCTCCCAAAAGTACACCTGGGTTATCTTGGTGGCCAGGAGTGCATGCCAGTGTGACCCATCCAGAGCTGGCACCTCCCAAGATGACTGACAGGGAAAAAGTTCAAGAAGCCTCACCCACTCCCGGTATTGGCACTCAGAGTCAATGAGACCCTGGTGGGATCGGCCCTTGTGATGTCATATAGCGCCTTTCACCGTGATGCACCCCATCCCATGCTGTGCTGCTTCTCTATTCCTCAGGGAAGGGTGAAGGTCCCGCAGGAGGTCGATTGACGTGCCACCTCACGTCTTTCGCCACTCAACTGCCTGAACCACTTGGCCTGGCCGCCTTCACGCCTCCTGGACTTTCCGTTTCCTTTGATGTGCCGCCGCGCGCACACGCACCGCTTCTGAAGAGTTGCTTTTCAGAATATTTTAACGCCCACAGGATGCTAAAATGAAGGGCAGCTTTGACTGAAAACAAGTGTGGAGTGGAATATGGCAGCAAAGCGAAGCGACCAGATGCCAGCTGTGCTGTCTTGGGACATCTCGAGCCCACTCAGTAATCTACATTTATTTTATAAGCTGTTGAAATTGTTTGCTTCATATTGTGATTGTTCTGGTTTTTTTTTTTTTTCCAGCCTTTTCCGAGCACGGGTCCCTTCAGAGAGTGCGTCTCGTCAGCGCTGGTGGCCTCGGCGCTTTGCTGTGCTCTTTACTCAGGGCCTTCTGCTTTCTTTTGTGTCTTTTACAGGTTGCTGGTGAAGCAAAAAGAAATAAAACAAATACATATAAGTAACTGAAGGACTTGATGTGACAAAGCAGCCACAGTGACAGTGACAAGAAGAAAGCCACGATGACGAAATCCGTCGAGGGTGCAGTGGCCCTCACATTCAGCGACGCATCAAAGTTCATGGATTCCCATAAATTCATTTTAGAAATAACTGAAATAAGCTAAACGGCGATGGGGGGGCTACACACATGGATAAATGTGACATTTCTTCCCATCAGTCTACACTCAGTCACCCATAGTGACCAAAAAGATGTGCAAGGCCAGGCACTGCTGCCAAAGGGGCGCTTCTGCAGAGCACCGAGTGAAGGGTCCTAGGAGGTTTGACTTGAAATGAATTGGTCAGCCTGTCGTCGATGTGGGTGATTGAGTGCAGAGGGATGGGTACAAATGACAAACAAATTCATTTCAAATGACATTGAAAACATCTGCCCGCCGCAGCGGTGAACACAAGCCATTAAAATGAGTAAAAAGGAGCGGGACGGCAGCGCCGGTGAGTTTAAAAAGGTCCGTTCTGAGCGCCGTCTTCTCGACGTCGAGCGCCATCTGCAGGTCTGGAGCCGCCAGCACAGCTAAATGATGACACAAAGGCAGTACGGGTATGACAGGGCGGCGACTCGACCTGACCCTGACACCCAGGGGGCATGACTCGGGTGTAGCTGGGCACACTCAGTGCTCAGCGCGTGCACGTGTCTCTCACGTGCCAGTGCAGACCTCCCGCGGGTCACCAGGGCGACGCTTTCTTTTTTTTACGAGCCCCCCCCCACCCCATCCGACATGGACGGATTGAATTATCGATCCAATTTTCGGTACGCATGCAAATCAACCAAAGACGATCCAAAGAAGCGGCGGCGGAACAAAGGCGAGCGGATGGAGGATCCGTTTGGCGGAGTCGATCGAATTCGCTGCCAGGCTGCCTTCTGAAGGGCACGGATTTGAATTTGGAAATCCGTTTAATGATAACGAGGTCTCGAGCCCGCACGCTTTGTGTTTCCCGCGAGTAAGAACAGAAGCAAGAAAACAAGAGGCTGCCGAGTGACACGGGCCTTCAAATGGAGGACATCATCCCATTAGTTCTGCCGTCTGCCTGCGCACCCGAGGCACGCGAGAAGAAGCCACCATTCCTGTCATCAGATCCTGCCTTACTTCACTAATGATATCATTAGGGAAGAGTGACACCATTTTTTTCTTGTTTTTTTTTTTGAAAGGCTGAAGAGATATAATTATTTTTCTGCATAACAGACAATAAAATAACAAGGGCAGAAATGACTTGAGCCCTCTGGAGAATCCGAGAAAAGCGACGATTAGCCGGCCGACTGTTAGGTCGTGTGGTGCTGATGGCGAATGGAGGGCAGCAGGGAAGGACCGGCCCGATGGAGGGATAAATCCATCCAACCATCCTATATCCTAACACAGGGCCACGGGTGTCTGCCGGAGCCAATCTCGGCCAACACAGGGTGCAAGGCAGGAAACAAAAGCCTGGGCATGGTGCCAGCCCATTGCAGGGAAGGATAAATCTTAGCTTTAAATTGGCAGACACTAGAAGCTCCTCTGCCCCTTGCCCTTGGCAAGTTTTCATCTGTGATTGGAGACCTGGATGATGTGGAGCCGAAGACCACTGGAGAACTAGAGGATTAGGTGGGCATTGCCCTTATGCCACCCACAGGGACAACATATGACCAGTCCTGCTCAAATAATGCCTGACTGCAGGGGCTTGTGAGTTGGCATGTTCTCCCTGTGGGGGTTTCATCCAGCAGACCAAAAGCCTGGAGGTTGGGTGGGCTGACCCCAGTGTGTGTGTGTGTGAGTGTGTGTGTAGACTGGCACCCCATCCTGAGATTGTCCTGCCTTGCACCCAGTGGTGGTTGGGTTAGGCTCCACCTCCACCACCACCCCACTCAGGATATAGAAAATGGATGGATGAATTGTTTTGGATTTTTTGTGCGCATCCCAAAGACGTGTTGGTGACATGTGCTGGTGACACTGATGTGAGTAGACGTGCCCTGTGATAAGCTGGCATTGTGTCCAGGTTGGGCCCCCTCTACTGGGACTCTCTTCGGTCATCATTCAACATGGGCAGCCATTTAGCAAAAGGAACCCCCCCCCCCAACTGAAAGCTCGCAAACTAAGGGGAGCGCAACCCAGAAGTGACGTCACTCGTCATCGTCCCCGACTCCGCTCGCTGGATCTCGAGAACATATGAGAGGAGAAGCGTCAGGTGACAGCGCCACCCCTCGACTCGGGGTGCAATGACCGTCTCCCTGATGCACTTGCGTGGCACACCTGCTGTGCTGGGCGGCCGCCTGCAGCTCCACACGGTTCATCCACGTTTTGTGTTTGTGGAGGACGTTAAGAGGATTTTTAAAGAAAGTACGAATAATTCTATATGTTTATGTAGCACTTTTGTCGCTACTCAAAGCGCTGTCCACGCATGGAGGACCCGGGATGCGAACCCATGATCTCCTCACAGTGAGGCAGCCAATCCATCACTGCACGTCCAGACTGGTAGCGGCCGACGAGCTGGTGCCCTCAATCCAACCTTTAATGCCTCACTTAAAGATTCTAAAATGTCTCGGTGGCACTCGTGTGGTGACGTGCTGGCACCACATTATGTGGAATTCTTCGAGACTTCCCGGACCTCTTCCAGTCTGAAGGCCCCCCTCAGCACAGCTAATGCTACATCCCTTGCACTTGATGCCACCCTGGCACACCTCTATAATAAACACTGCGGTTTATCGAGAACTGGCGGTGCCACCTCTACAGAGTGAGAGGTGGGGGCCACCCAGGGCCTCACGCCACAATCCGCCATCCCAGCTCACACACATGCATCAAACTATTGATACATAAAGTGTTTATTTAGCAAAGCGGAGTTGAGATTTAATAAGGAGGAAGTCGCCTGGCGCCAGTGGAGCACTCGCTGCGCACTTAACAAGATCAGGCTGAGGCTCCTTAGATGAGAATAACATTAAATCAGGAAAAGGAGACGGCAGGAGTTGAGGCTCGGTGGTTTGCCGCTCTGTGGTGGGCACAAGCACGTATTCCAGTTTTCTGTGAAATGACTCTGGGGCACCGAGCGTCACCCACTTCCAGAATGCCCAAGATGGGGTCTAACTGCAGCTCGCAGCAGGCATGATGAGGGTCACATAACACCCGTGACGTCACACAATGCCCACAATGTCAGTCATGACATGCCCTCTGAGTCAAAGCTCCAATCTCCAGCACTCGGTGGGCATTCGGTGGGCACTTTGTGACTGTGCTGTTAAGTGGCTGTCTCCCATGTGCCATTACACTCTGTGTCAAAGCCCAGAGGTCGCGAGGAATTGCAGGCTGTTCTTCCAACCGCTGCCACCAGGGGGATCCTCCATCCTGAGCAGCCCGGCCACTTGTGATTTGTCACACGACTGCAAAATCCGACAATAAAACCGTAAGACACACGAATCCCGAACACTTCCGGATATCAAAAAACACGTCTTCTGACATTCTGGGCTTCTTCATTAAGGCTTCTTCTTCTTCTTTTTCCTAAAGCCCTTGCCGTGGAATTGATAAATGAAGTATTAAATTCTTTAATGAGAAAATGCATTTTAACTTTATGTATGTCCTTCATAGACTTGTAAATTCATTCTCGGTTTTAAGGCGCGCAGCCCTGTGGGATTTGAGCGGAGCAGATAGCTTGGCTTCATTGTGTCTGCCGCTTCGTTTCTTCAAACAAGGCGCTCTCTAATGCGTTTTTAATGTGTTTTGTATAATTTAGCAGAATCAACAATCATTTCCTGCTGCAGGGGAGGAAAATTAGGGCTGCGCCAACGTGTCTGTTTTGGTGCCCGACGCCCAATGAGCCTCAACTACCATACGTCCAGGGCGGATGGCACAAGCAGTCACAACCCGGTCCTGAGGTGCTGGGGTCAGCAGCCGACTGGCCCCCAAAGTCAGAGTGGACCACTAGTGCCAGGAGCGCATTTAGGAAACTGTCGGTGTTACGGCTGAGAAGAGAAGTCGGTGGGACAAAGACCGAGTTTTAGGAGCTGAACTGGATGAGGAGACGAAGCAAAGAAATGAAAAGAAAACAAATATACAGAGAAAGGCCCGCAGCCAAAAGATCAAAAGGTGCCAGCGACCAAAACCCAAAACGACTTCCCACATCCCGAGTCTTAACTGAAAGAGAGGAGAGGAAATCGTCACCAGACACACCGACAGCCGTGCCGGTTCTGTCTCCAGCATCCCAAAGACTGAATGGCGAGAGGCTCGGGCTGCCAGCTTTTATTAAGGAAGCGTGATGATGTCACCAGCCTGCATGTCCAGGTCCCTCTGGGACGATTTGGCTGCTTCTCCATGAGCGGCTGTTCAGTCTTAGACTTGACCAGCCTGTTATTGATATTCTTCAAAAAAGTGCAGTGAAGTGTGCCAACTCTGAGCGATGCTTTATGCCCAGGTAATCTACTTGGCCGATGGCTTAGTGATGTACGGGCAGTTCAGCTCATTCATCTGGCAGACCCCTGTAAATTCACTTTTATCCTTTTTTCTTTCATTCTTCATTATCATTTATTTAAATTTGCAATGCATTATTTCACATTCTTATTTTCTTTTAATCCTCAACATCATTGCAATGTTGTTAACTGTAATGGAGTGAGGGCATCATCAGTGTTGACACTCGGGAGTCTGTCCTTGGACCACGGCTACTTCTTCAGATTTTTGTTAATGTACTTCATTCTGGTGTGGACAGTAAACTTGTGAAGTCCACAGATGACACTGGAATTTGTAGGAATGGCAGAGACTGAGGAGGCAGAAGGAACAATCCAGGAAGATCTCGACAAGTTTCAGACCTGGACAGACACTCGGAAAATGGCGTTTAACAAAGAAAAGTGCAAAGCGCTACATGTGACCAAGGGGGACGTCAGTTATAAATACAAGATGGGAGACCCTGAGGTGCAGGAGGAGACCTCTGGAATGGATCTATCTATCTATCTATCTATCTATCTATCTATCTATCTATCTATCCAATCCTGCCAACTACATTATCTATCTATCTATCTATCTATCTATCTATCTATCTATCTATCTATCTA
>JANRMT010062830.1:1198201-1211386 GCA_026402145.1 Polypterus bichir lapradei
ATAATAATAATAATAATAATAATAATAATAATAATAATAATAATAATGCCCATCAATAAGCCAACATTTCACCTAGGTTTCTGCCTGCCAGTCTACTACAACCCTGACTTGAATACAGAAGGTTGGAAAAGTTACAGTATAATAATAATAAAAATAATAATCATCATCATCCTCAAGGTTGAAAAATCTAATAATTTAATATATTGATGCTAATACTAATAATTATATAAGTAATGAAAATTTTCAAGGCAATATATATGATAATATGAATAGCATATAAAAAGTAGCATCAACCATTTCTTTAATAAATTCATAATAATAATAATAATAATAATTGAATGTATTAATTTTAATAACAGGAATTTCAAAAAGTAGCCTTAATAACACTAACAATGTTTTTTTGTTAATTTTATTTCACTTTGTTTTTCACTCTAGCAATTCCTCTACACACTGACTGGCACAAATGCCCACATCCCTGCCAATGCCCTGAAAGCCTCTTCTGCTTTCCACTACTCTAAGGTCAGGATGCCCGCTCCCAGTTTGTGCAGTGCCCACTGGAGGCCTGAGCTTGGCAGGCCTGCCCTTTCTGGCCACTCAGTGCCCCCGTCTGCTCTGCTGCCCTCCAGTGGATTGCAGAAGTGTCTCTTCTGTCCTCTTATGGCCCTGAATGTGTGAGCTGCCCCTCGAGACTCCAGATCTCATTTTGTCTTTCCGCCTTCTACTTGTCCCATTTTTCATTCCAATGGTGGTGACTTGAAGCCAGGCAGGCAGGTGGTTCCTTCAGTCTGGTGGCACGTTGTCTTTCGTCACAAGTGCACACTTCGCTGAGGAAGAGGAACAACAGAAGACAATCTTTTTCTACTTAACTATTTTCACACAGATTTATTTTTAAAAAAAAAAGTGCTTTGCCATAATGCTATCTGTGAAAGGCGCTATATACAATGAGGATGTCCTTTCCTGGGCTTATCTTTATGCAGCCCTTCTCTCCTCAAGTGTGGCTTCCACTTTAGATGGTGCCTGGGAAGGTCAGCGGCGCCTGCTCTTGACTGGATTACATCAGGGGCAGCGGGGTGGCGTTGGCTTGGCATTCTGGCAGCGATTATCCCAGCCGGGGGTCTTCAGCTTCCCGGCGCTCAGACAGCTGGCCCAACTCGACCCTTCAGCTTCCAGCAGCTTGTGCAGCATATGTCCAAACACACAAGGGGCATGTGAGAGATGAGGGGGCACTGGGGAGCTGCCAGCTGCCGGGCGGGGCTTTGGGGGAGGTAGGCTTACTAGGTGAACACAAATCTAATGAGCGGCATCCACTTTGCCGTGAGAGGGGAGCGCAGACAGAATGCACAGCAGCCCAGTGCTGCAGCCATGGGGCTCTGGCCAACCTCGGGGCATCCCTGCAGTCAGCGGACTCTCAGATCAAAGATTCATTATGGCCGGCCTGGTGTCCCAGATGACCGCCATAACGGCTGAGCGAGCAGATCCTCAGCGCCTCTCCGGCAGCGATTTGCCCTCCGCTCTCAGCAGATCCCCACCGGGCCTTCTACATTCGCCGTAATATACCCTGAGGCTAAGCTGCGGGCAGAGCGTCTGGTTGGGGTAGCCACTGAGACCGGGCACCATTCTCAACACAAGCACAATCTACTGTTTCTTTGCCAGGAGCACAGCAATTGGAAGCATACCAGCCCTACGGGGTGCCCTGCGCCTGTGGGTCAGACATTTACAACATGTCGCTACAATGTTACTGGCCCAGGGTGGTAGACCTCTATGTGTCACTGGCTCATTGGAATGCAGGGGACCACCGGGAAGATCTCAAGATTCAAATGATGTCTGTCGATGTCCAGAGGCGCCCACTACTGGAAACAAGAGGGCACAATGCCAGGGCTTTGAAATCTCATTTTATATAGTGTCTGTCTAATGTTAGCCTCAGTTACTTAAGGCATCTTTTAAATTCACGGTGGGGGTCCATCAGCCACTAATGTGATCTCAGCCAGCAGGGGGCGCTCTTATTTGAGTGTGTTCAAGCACTTGTAGAGTCTGCTATACTCCTTCAAAGGGATTTGAAAACTAAGGGTGCAGTGCAGTGCAGTGCTGAAGCCACCAGGTGGCAGTATTGGTAGTAGATAAGGGGTCCTTCAAGGGTGCCAATCAACTGACTGGGATCATTGAGTTTTAAGTGAATCCATGGGCACTTGGTCAGTTAGGATGATGGCGATACAGCAGACATGTGTGTGAGCCAACGCTGAGTTAGATTCCAACCCGTCATGAGAGACGCCTCAGAGGGCCTTGAACCCAGCAGAGATGCTGAAATGAGCAGTTGACGCACAAAAACCTGCAGGTATGTCTGCCTTAAAGAGGGTCTACAAAGAGGAGTGGGCTACGGCCCTTCGGCAGCGATACCTCTTGAGTTTGGGTTCTGGCTGCCTGAGGTGAGGCCTTTCACTGTAAATGGCCAGTGAAGCCCTCGCTCAGGTTCTCGTTTATTCTAAAGCCTGTTCAACTTTTTTTACCCCATCTTGTGTGTTGCTGTGTTACAATTGTAGAAAACCCAAAGATTGCTTCAAAACACAAAGGAATCTTCGGAAAGCTGAGGCCTGGTGAGAGCCAAACTGTAATGAAGTTCTGGCAAGTGTGCTTCTAATGGTAACAAATGAAAGCGTCTGCTCCATTAAGTCGCAAATCACACGTTCCTCGTTGGTGACGGTGACTTTCTAATTGATTAAAGGGGGTCTTAATTTGTTTCTAATGGTGTCTGCGGCATCAGGAAATTACACTTCAGACGGTTCAACAAATCGCTCCGTTTGCATCTCGTAAGGAAGGACACAAAGAAAAGACCCCCAGGGATGCTTTGGAAAGATCAATGCTCAGGTTTGAAGACTCACTAGTTGTACACAGAATTCTGGAGGCAAAGCTGCACCCCATCAAGTGCTGGGCTTCGGGATCAGTTCACTTACCCACTGTGGACTTTAGGGGGCGCTCATGAGCCGTCTCTGAACCCAAATAACAGCCACAAAGACCAGAGTAGTAAAAGACAATGAATTTGAGTAATAAACAAAGGGGGAGGACAAAGGAAGAATACAAGGTGGGGGGGGGGGGGGGAAATGAAAGCCCAAGCTTACTGCCCCCCTTGGCTCCGCTCACCCACTAATACCTTCACTGGCCTAATGCCTGTTGGACCCTCGTCACTGGCTCCCTCATCTCCAAGCTCTCCCCACCATTCTGATCTGAAGATGCTTTGACACCTGTGGCCAGAAACACCTTTTGAGTTTTCTTACCAAAGCCACCTCGTGCACATGAGGAGCTCCACCTAGTGGCACCAGGGTCACCTGAACGCTTCTCCTACTAGGCCTGGGAGTACCAGATGGGCTGCTCTCTCCACTTCCCTCACAGGTCTAAGCCACACTGCCCCTTGGTGGCCTGGGGAACAAATTACAGTATTAACTGCCACGCGGCCACCAGGCCAACCCTCCATTTCCAGATTCCTACACGTCCATTTGGGTTACCAGGTGAGTGGTGCGGAGTCCACCAGCATCGGGTGCAACACAGGGTGGCTCTTCATGCTAAACACGTTGTGAGTGGATTCATCAAAGTGGAAGCGAGTGGTCCTGTCGTTATGTGCCGATGGCCCAGTAAGTCCATCTTTTGAATTGGTTTTCTTGTCTGAGGTTTCCTTCTCGTTGAGTTTTTCTCCAATCAAGGCTAACGAGAATACTCCTTCATGTCACCCATAGCTGAGGGTTTGCTTTGTGGGCACCAAGACGTATTCGCACATCTGGGCCCCAGACCTTCTCCAGCCCTTTACCGTCACACGTCAGGATTGTTCTTATCCTTCCATAAGGGTCTAATTAGGGTTAGGGTTAGCATTGGGCTTCCGTGTTTATCCAAAGGCAACTTGCAATATTTGAGATCCAGTTGGTTGAACTTCTTTTGTTTTGTTTTACCAGTTGGAGCCCAGGCAGATGAAGGGGCTTGCGAATGTGTGGTGAAGTGCATGGAGCTCCACGGCGGTGCACAGATTTACTTAAAGCAGCGGCAGAAGAGGGAAACTCACTGGAATGGCACATGACTGGCAAATGAGGGCAGACCTGAAGAAGCAGCTTGACGTCTTACAGACCACCCTCCGTCCAGAACTAGTGCTCTCATCACAATCATCAAAGCAGGTAGTCAAGCTGGAGCTAACGGCCCCCTGGTAGGAAAAATGAGAGGAAATGAAGCAAGTATGGCATCTTGTTGGCAGAGTGCAGCGGACAGGAGTGGAGAGCATGTTAAGGAACAGTAGACGTTCTGCAGGGCGATCCTCGTGTAAGGCCTACAGTCTCCTAGACAACCAACGTGAAAACAATGGGAGCCAACAGGACCACCACAGGGGCAGCAGAGAAGGACCAAGAATGAGTTGGTCATTGACACACGTTACACGGGCACAAGCTGGGAGCTGACCACCCCTGGCTGGGTCACCTGGATGAAGGTGTCTGAAGTTCCAAAAGAGCAGAAGCACCCGAAGACCCCCGGTAACGCCACTGATGATGTGCCCAAGTGCATCCCTGGGAATATCATAAGCCTAAAGAACAACTCTAGCACACGTGTGAAAAAGTAATTGCCCCCATATTTGTCACAGCACATTTAGCAGCAACAAACCACCAGAAAAAGCTTTCTGTTATCTGATCTCCATCCTTCACATCGCTGCTGAGGGGGTCCATGGTGGGTTTTATAAAAAGAGTTCAGGTGTGCAGGGGCAACTTAATGAGGGAATTGGCCAAGTGTGCGTTACGTACACAGATGCAGCTAGTGCCCTCTATGAGTGCCCGCAGATCATGTGGTGCCCCTGCACTCGTGGGGTATTAAACGGGTCTGAGTCGAGAAGAAAAGGGAGAGGACGGAAATGAAGAAAGAATGTAAGGCTGAGAAAGGGTGCAGCTAAAACTAAAATGGAGAGGAAAAGAGGGAGAATAACAGGGCTGGGACTGAGCCAGTGAGGAGGAAAAGAAGTGAGGGGTCCAGGATGACCCGTGTGGAGCGAGTGGCTATGCCACTTCAGGATCAGGTCACTCCTGGTGAGCTTTGTGAAGATGACGAGTGGCTGATTGCTCTGATAGTCGTCTAATATTAGGATGAGGGAGCTGGGATCACAAAGTCCCCACATATGCCAAAGGATGGTGGGAGGGGGTCAAGTGCCAAAGATGGCTTCCCGCACTCGCTGGCAGGGGTGAGCCGAGGAAACAGGATTGAGGGGGAGAGAGCAGACGATTCTGACTTTGCTTGTAATCTTGATAGTTTTGCTATTTATTGGAATTATCTCCTGAATCATTTGAAGCATAAATGCAAAGTTTTTCTCGAAGTATGTATTCATTGGAGAGAATTTGGCACTGCACTTTTCAGACACTGTTTTGAGTAAATACGCTGGTTGCTTTTTGAACCACGTTTGTGCCCTCTGTGTTCTAGTCCATCTCGGTACGTGACTATCGATGCCCTGGGAAATGGGAGATGCCAAGGCTATGGGCACCCATCATACCATGTCAGGATTTGAACCCACAGCCTCAGGGTTTGAAGTCCCCAGCCTTGACCGCAATGCTGCCCCGTTGCTCCCGACATTCACTCCACTATCACATCAGGGCAGAAGGGGCGCCCCCCGCTGGCCAGCACCCTACACTGCAGCATACCCATCACACTCGGGTGGATTATTCTGCCTTCCCGAAAGCTGCTAGAGCAGGGATTTTAATTCATTTTAAGAAGAAGATGGCTGCTCCTGAAAAATCAATACTTGCTTTTTTATCTTCCATAAACCTTACATTAAATAAAATAATAATAAATAAATAAAAGATCCTCCCAAAACTTGCTGTCGCCATCCATCTGCTGTGGAGTTTTATTAGAAACTGAAATGAGAGATAAAAATACAATGCGAGTCAATGTTATGCCTCTGGGGTAACGGCTGTCTGTGTGTGGAGTGTGGATGAGTGGGCAGACGGGCAGCGCCCAAGTGTGTGGCACTGTCCACAGAGCGGATTAACACCGACGCAGGGTCCAACCCGTATAAAGGTTCGTGTTGTTTTAGTGTGGCCATCCCTCCATACCCGTGCCCATTAGGACTTTCACAGCACTGGGGGCAGTAGCACCTCCTCTGTTTTCGGTTCTTCCTCTCTGGTGGTCAACCCACCCTAAAATCTGACCCTGGCCTCACTCCAGTCATGGCTGTCCTCCTCCTCCTCCTCACGGGCTTCATTTTCGGACCCTTGAAAGCTGCTGGGCTTCTCACGTCACACAACCCTCTCCTGGAGCCATGCCACTGTAGATGCCACATCACCGACTCTTCATCTGGCCCTCTGTCCCGCTTATGCTAGAATGCTGTTCACAGACTGCGGCTCAGCTTTCAATGCCATCATCCCCCAGAAGCCACCAGGAGTGTTGGGTACGCACCTGCATCCTGGACTTTGAGACAGAGAGACCCCAAACAGTTTGCATCAGAAACACCATATCCAGCACGGGTGCCCCCCAGGGCTGCACATTCAGCCCACCTCTGTTCACTCTGCTGACTCACGATTGGACGGCTGTGTAGAGCTCTACCAGCATCATTAGGTTTGAGGATGGTGGGTCTCATTGGCCACCTTACAGAATGGAGACATGACGACTGGTGGACTGGTGCGACTGCAGTCTCTTAACGTGAAAAACAAGATGACTGTTGACTTCATGAATGCCCACAACGTCCACACCACACATTGAGGCATCGACGGTTGGAGTTGGTCAAGAGTACCAAAGTCCTTGGTGTGCCCCAGGCAGCTGACCTTACTTGGCCAATGAACACCAACTCCAAGGCCAGGAAGGCACAGCAGCGTCTCAGCTTCTCATCACACTCTACAAGTGCACCATCGAGAGCGTTCTGACCTCCTGCATCACCTTCTGGTTTGGGAACTTCAGTGTCTCTGACCTTAAGCACCTACACCGCCGAAAAGATCATTGGGACTTCTCTGCCCTCTGCTAATGACGTCTTTGTAAAGCGCTGCATTGGCAAAATGCGACTCCCACCCTTCCCATGGTCTTTTTGTCACACTTCCATCTGGCAAAAGAAACCGTGGCATCCAAACCAGTTCTGCCAGGTACTACAACAACGACTAAACCAGGTGACAAAAACCTGCAATCCAATTGGCTGTGAGTGCGGAGGTCTGCAGCTGGACCCTCTTACACTTTTACTTCCATAAACAGCGCCCAGTGAGTAAGGCTGCCCACTCAGAGAGGCTTTGGGGGGCTTTACCTCACAAGTTTTCTGTCATTAACTCCTTATCATCCTAGTTTCACAAGCAGGTGGGGTCCTCCAGCCTTCAGAAACACAAATGGTGCCCCTTTAATGCAGACTTTTTGTAATGCTTCTACAACCCTAGATCCTTAACTTCCTTAAATGGCGCCCCCAGATGACGGCGCCCTATAGGCAGCCCGCTTATGTCGCCTAATGGACTGACCGGCTAACGCTGTTACGGAAGGTCGGCTCGAAAAAAAAAAAAATTAAAATAATAATAAAAAAATAATAAGATAAAAAAACAATGTGGGCCATTTGGGGAGGGGGGTTAGTCACAACGACTCTCAGGAAACACGCTGGGCAGGCATCAGGATGGCAAAAGCCGCCGTAATCCCCCGCAAATGTTCCCACCGCCTTGTGAAGGCTAAGGTTTAACAGTTTATTCTAACAGACTTGAAGAATGCGATCCGCTGGGACGCTCGCGCATCCTCGTGCTTTTTCAGAGCCATCTTAAGGGGGCTGCTATTCGTAATTTGAACGGTCTGTCTAATGAGGGGAATGCCGATGATGATGATGACATGGCGCACCGGGTTATCGATCTTATCAGGAGGGCAGAGCAAAAATGAACTGTCCCACCCCATCAGCTTTCCACTGAAGACTTTCTGATCAATTCTTAACTTGCGCCATAAAGAGAGCTGCCCGAGTTCAGAAAACTATGCTGAGCGATAATTCACACCGACAGCGACCACCGCTAACCCCTCACACACACACCCAACCCCCCGATTGTTGAGCGCACGAACACTGATATAAAATCGAAGAGCTGGTGGGCGAGTCTCCCCCTTGGATTTTTTGCGCGCGTCTTACATATGTGACGTTACGTTGTTCAGGGGCAATACAATGGGCAAAAAACAGCAGGGGCTTTGCGCAATTAACCTACGATATAATCGAGACGATGGTCACGGGCTCAAGTCTCTGTAGATCCGCACTGGCATATAAGCGCACATCCGTCAGGCGTGGAAGCGCCACAAGTCCAAATAAAAACTGCCGCCTGCCTACTTTTGACACCACCTTATACGACCTTCTCTCAACGCTCGTCTATTAGTTAGGGAGTCAAGCGCATTTCTGGCGCTTTTATTCGCGCTTTAATCTTCATAGTTGGTGTGGCGTACTGGACCTCAACCGGCCGCCCCACGAGCAAGTCACTGCACCTGCTGCTGCCATTGTGTCTCTCTGATGCAAATCACCTCGAAAAGAAGACGTCAGCTGAATAAGTAAATAGTAATAATAATTATAACAGTTGTGGATTTGTGCGCGTTCACCAATAAATTGTCTCGAGGATGTGCAATATGTTTATTCTAAGGGAGGAAAAGGTTTTATTAATAATTTTTTTTTTGCTCTTTGATTTTATAAATATTGTATTAATAATTAATATCAATTAAAAGTGATTTTGAAACTGTTTATCGGATAACTAAAGTGAAGCTCCGCTTGCTCTCTCGTAACGGCCATGTTTTATCACCAGACTAAGCACCCCCAGAACACACACAGAACATTAGACGTGGTCTTCGAGAGATCGAGAGATGACGGCGACTTTTAAGGAGCTGCCCAATAAACCCGACAAGGGGTTGAAAACACGCGCGTCACTCACCGCTCCGCTCTTGTATCTTCACAGCCTCGTGGACGCGCGTGGCTAGAAATGGGACACCATTGTTTCATGAAGGACTCGACTTCCACCTCCTCTCATGAGCTACGCTGTCATTAAAGGCGCCATATATCGCCAGCGTGAGCTCTACACTACCTCGCGTTTCCAGCTTGCAGGGTTCAAATCCGCACCTATTGGCTGTTTGGCGTTGTCACGTGCTCCTGGAGCACGGGTGGGATTCTCCACGCGAACTTCCTCCCGGGAACTCTGCGTGTGACAGCCTGGGGCACAGCAGGCAAGACCAACTTGGAGAAAGCCAGCAAAGTGCCAAGAACCAAGCGGCTGGACTCATCACTGGAGCCTTTAGAAGAACGGGTTGGAAGTTCTTAGGATGTGCAGGAATCAGGAGTCTCTGTGATTTTCATGCGCAGTCTCACTCAGATTACTGGGATTCAAACAAATGAAGAGCGTCTTCTCTTAAAGTGGCAATGATCAACATGGGGGCTTATTCATACTGGGTAGACCTTAAGATGAGGGGCTGCAGTATCATTCTTGTATATTCACTAAAAGACAATCAGGAGCTGAAGCCTCTGATGCCACCACCCGCGATGCCACTGGGACCTCGTGAGGACCACAGAGACACAAAGATGGTGTTCTAAAGCCACCAAGGCTTCCAGGTCACTCCATGAAAGACAGGCTGTGTTGGCCAACTGAACAGGAAGCTTCATGCATCAGATAAAGATCCTTCAGAGAAGGCGACAAGACATCTTGGACCACCAACCCAGTGAGATCTCTCAGCACCTTGCAAACCCTGTTTGAAGTGAAGGCCACGTACCCCTCATAAACTGCCAACATTCCTGTCATTGGCAAGAAGGTTTGTGAAGAAGTCCTCCACCACGGAATACACCCAGAACATCAACTCTGAAGACACTTTGGACAGACAATGAAGAACAGTGGTGGCGGGATCCACATCAGGTACCTGTGAGGCAGAGAACAAGGCCTTCCCTCACTATCTGTGTCTTCTCCACCAACCTCATGGCTGAATGGTGGCCATCCAGACAGATGCTGCCCAAGCTGAGAACAACTGACACCTCCGGTAATGTGATCTTCTTTACTGAGACCCAGAAATCTGCCAGAGGCAAGGAACTGGTCACCAATGTCCACCCCTCTGCCCTCCCTATGCAGTCCTGCCACTGACCCTCTAGTAAAGGAAGGGTCCACAAAAGAGCTGGAGGGCAGATCTGCCCCATCTGAAGAAGCCAAGACCATCATCAAGACAAAACAACACAGCGAGTGGTTACACCAGCACTCACATTACTCACATTATGACAGAAATGACCCACAGCATCTTCTGACAAGGTCCAAGCAGGTGGCCGTCTTCATTCTGTGGACACCCTGTGCAATTGTGCACCAAGCTTCGGACTGACCAGTCACACCAGTGCCCATGCCAGCCAGCCAGGTAACAGTACATCTGCTGCAAGACAAGCACATCATTCAATACCCAGAGGTGCCAGGTCTTGATGGAGGTCTTGCAGCACACGGTGGCATTCATCAGTGGTTGGCATGTCCATTAAATGAATGGAGACTGCAGCGCTTTGCATGACACGACTTTTACCAAGTCTCTGTCTTTTGTAATGCAGAAGCTTTTCCGGGTTCAAGAAGAATTTAATGACATCCTTGCCACCGTCATGTCATCAAGTGAGCATATGAAGGAGTCCGGCCAGTTGGTGGCTCACTGTCACGTAGATGGCTGTCTGATTGTTGCCACCCCACTTACTTTTCAGATGTGTGTCAGGTCATTTTGGATACCAAAGGTGGCGAGATGATGCTTGCCCACTCCTAATAGGTGACACAGCCTCAATTGAAGGTGACGTGTGGCACACACTTGGCATCCTCAGTGCAGCTTGCTCTGCTTTGTAACTCGAGTGGCACCTTAACCTGGGAGGAAGTCTACACATTAGCCTGGCTCAGTTGCCCCAACTGTGCCATCTCCGAGGTTGAAGTCAGACGCCCAAAACAAGGAGCAGCCCCCTGGATCAAGAGCCATGGCTGGCTGGACATCTTTGCATTATTCAAATCACCGGAGAGCTAAATTGAAAGCAATTGATACAAGGTGTAGCCGCTTCGATTTGCTGGTTGAGCTCGGTATCTATGGCAACAGAGTGCCCAGTTTACAGCTGGCAAACGTGGGCTTTATCGAACAGAAAGCGTTTTTTTTTGCGGCCCCGCAGTTTCCCGTCGAGGGTTTTGGTTTGCCTTTCTATATCATGCGTGACCAATTAATGTAATCTGAGACAGGAACACGCCAGCACTTCACGGGGCGCACACGCCACATGGGGAGAGGAATTGACGGACGCTCATGCCAGCTCCCCGTCAGGCTGCCTGCGGTGGATGCAGATGGCGCGTCCCTCTCCTGAAAGGCACCTGGAGAAGGGCAGGATCGATAAATATTGATACTCTGGGGGCTTTGTGTCTTCATGTCACTCGGCCTTCACTTCTCTAGTTTTCCTTCTTTGTTGTTGAGACTGGAGGTGACCACAAAAGTCTGGCAAACACGTGATCAGATAGTTTATCAGCTGGGACGGTCGCCGCCCATCCATGCCTTTCCTAAAACCAACTAGTCCAATGTTCTTATGAGACTGTAATGTTCAAAATTCTGAATGTGACATATCGGCCACCAGGTGGAAGCAGCATAATATAAACGTGATGCCCCTCAAATCACCTCTAATGCAGGGCAGGGTTGTGACTTTGTGTGCCAAGGAAGCTGTGACCCCTGGAGGTGCCCTCAGAGATAAACATGCAAGAGCACAGGGTGTCTTCACCATTTCAACAGGGGCCCAAGGCAGTGGCATCGCTGGAGGGGCTGCAGGGGCTTTAGCCTGATCTTCAAGGGGGCTCCTTCAAGCCCCCTGTACTTACAATACTACAATTACACTCCCCCCGCCCCCCTCACTTTTCAGTCATGAAATCTGCTAAAACGAATGACTTGCCTGGTCCAAAGTGTGATACAGCGTCACCTGTTGGAAACAATGGACTGCTACATGTCTGTACTCCTTCATCAGCTTACTGGCTCTTTGCATTTATTTTCAATACCTGCATGCTTTTGAACCCTTGTCTGTCACATTGTTTAGCTGACATTTTAACTCTCTCTGTCCACTTGTCCAGCTGGCATCCGATATCTCAGTCTTCTCCTTTTCCTCCATCCCTCACATCATCACTTCTACCTGCTGCTGTCAGATGAGCTCTGCCCACAGCCCCACCCACTCCCTAAGCTCCACCCATTTTCTCATCTGCGTGGAAATGACCCCTCCCTTCTTTCGGTCCTTTGCTTTACTCGCTACAGTAGCAACCCCTCCCTCCACTCCGCCCATTCCTTTTTTCACCACGCCCATAAACACTCATCCTCTCACTACTCCTGACTCCTCCCTTCAGCCCACCCAGTCCTTCATCTACAACTCCTCTGACCGCACCCCACTTGTCATTCATCCCTCCCGTCACCAGACCTTAACTCCGCCCACCTAGATTTAACTCTTGCATTGCCCTTTGTGTCTCTGATCCTTTTTTCAAATCAGGCAATAAAACACAAATCCGTGTCACCTGCTCTGGTCTGCATGGCAGCACCTGACTTCAGAGCGCCAAGCTGAGTGGGCGACTGACATGTACCAGGTGCTTCTGTTATTAGGTTCACTCCCTGGCATCATCGTCGTCCTCCATGTTTCTCTATTTGGTTTCATCAACTTGTCGTTTGTCTGTCCTTCCTCACTCGATCTTTTGGCTTCTTGTGTCCTCTGCTCTCGTTAGCCTTTTCCACTGTCAAAGCTGGCTGTCTCCATAGTCTTCCTCGCTGTCCCACTCCTCACCACTGCACATCTGTTGTCTCCTTCAGTTCTTCTCTTTTCCTACCTTCATTCTTCCACATTGCCCTTAACATCTTCCTCATTCCCATTCCCTGTCCTTCAGGTTTAGCACCTTCTCCTTACTTTGTATCTTCTGCTTCCTTGCTCTTTGTATCTTCTCCAAGACTTCATCTTCATCTCCATTTTCTCCTTTCATGTCTCAGAACTCCTCACAATGACAGATTGTAGTCCTTGAACCTCTGACCATACGCCAGTGAAGGGACACTCCTCCACGTACCTCCCACGGTCATCCCCCCGCTCACGCCCTCTGACTTCACAGCCCCTGGTTGGCTCTGCCCGGAGATGCCACTCGCCTGGCTTGTCAAAGGCTCACCCCCCTCCATTGACGTTCACACACACACACAGCCACAGCCTCCCAACTTCCCATTCAGCTCCTTGCAGACCATCGGCAACTAGGAAAGGCCCCCCCC